>JAESUZ010003310.1:0-192500 GCA_017311185.1 Proteles cristata cristata | reverse complement strand
CAAGAGCTTTTAGTTAGCAACTTGGATTTGAATAGATTGGACATGAGCAGCACATAAAAGATACAATGAAAAGTTTAATGATGATTAAAGGATCTACAGTCTACTATGAATTTTAGTTTGTGAGTCTGCCCACTCAGAAAGGAAACAGTTCCTAAAAAACAAATCGCTAAACAGAGAGGGGCAGGTTTGTAAAATAAAAATGCATGCCTCCTGACATTTTAAGGTTCTCAATATCCTATATCTTTACGTTCTTTTGTTATCTCAAAAGTAATTAAAATCAATAATGAAACTGGCATCTAACTAAAAGGATACTGTTGGCACTCTTATTGGCAATATATATTACATCAGTTCCTGTATATGAAGTCCCTGAACTGGCTAATAAAAATATTTAAAACACAGATCTACAACAAATTGTGTTGCAAATCAGGTTATCATTATCTTGTATAAACCATGAAAATTGGAATCATGTGAGCAGAAGGTTAGATTAATTCTCCATTCTCATTATAAGCACAGGTGTAGCACAAACACCATGTGAAATAACCAATTAAAATGAAAAAAAAATCTGCTTTTTCATTAGCTGCCTTCACTGCATGACCAATTAGAAAATTATTTAATATTAATATTCCGCATATACCAAAAGTAATTTTCATAGTAACTAACATAGGTAAGAGAGCAAAAAAACAGCTCTTTATCTATGGTACTGTTCACAGTCTGCAGGCTCTTAGAGGAAAGGGACTCTGATAACATTTTTTAGAGTCCTTCTAAAAACATATTATTTTGTGGATATGATTTATACTATTCATCTAAAAATAGGAAGAGCACTTTTTAACAGATGAGAAGCCAAGGCTCAGAGAAATTAAGTGACGTATTTGAGGTCACATGTTACCCAAAAGATGTTAATAACTTGCTGACACACAGCTGGCAAATGGTCGTGAGCACCCCGTCCCCCAATGTCCTGACCAGAGTGTGGCCACTATTGTGCCACCCATCTAGAATATTCTGGACTAAATAGATATCTAAAAATGAGCTAGTCTTGAGCCAATCACCGCTGGCAACGACCCTACTGTTGAGTCTGGGAATAAGCATGACTGAACATTTTGTAGACTAGGAATTTTGATGACTGTACTGTTTGTGCATATGGACAAAGATAAGGCTATGCATTAGAAGATTCAGTGACTTATCTGTATTCCAAAGCTTGGCTCCTGCACGCTCATACATTCAGATTTCCAAAGATCACTGCATAATAAGCAACTCAGGTGTGAATCCATGACTATTAAACCCATGGAGTCATAGAAAAATTAATCCTCAGGTTTGAAATGGGCTTTAACTGTCACCTAGGTTGGTCACTGACATGAATCACCTCTGTGATCTCCCCACCAAGTAGAGAGGTAGCCTCTTCTGGGTTGTTTCTAATGAAGCATTTGCCCTTTTACCTGAAAGTCCATAAATGTATGGATAGCCTTCTATTAGAAGGTTTTGCATTACTCGATCTAAACTCCTTCCACCAGGACAACTCCTTGGGGGTAATTTAAACCATTTCTAACGTCACTTCTTTAGGACAGCCTTCAAATATTTAAACTTAGCCATCATGCCTCATAGGCTTCTCCCTTCTTCTTCCCAGGTTGAACATCCATGATTCTTAACAAGTTCTTCCTAGAGAGCAAGTTCTTCTTGGGTTTTGAGCCTACTCACCACCTGGGCCACTCTCTGCTCAATATGCTGAGGTTTGTCTGTGTATCTCCAGAGGTCTTCAGGTGACAACATGAAATACAGTTACCCCATTCCTGCTCCAGTCCCCATGTTGAGAGCAAATACCTCATCACATGGCCTCTTAGCTAAGGACCCACAGGTTTTAGGTGTTATTTTCCTCTCTTTTGGTGGCAATAACCATTTATTGTCATTGACAACACAGATGCAGGCTCTCTGTAGCATATGTAAAGGTGAAAATCCTTTCATTTAATAAAATAAAAATTAAAAAAAATTGAAAACCTCAGAACTCCTAATCACACTGTCCAAACTATTTGATCTCATCGGTAGGTATGCTTAGAACTTCTCACTTTTGGGGGCACGTGGGTGGCCCCTTAATCAGTCGATTAAGCGTCCAACTTTGGCTCAGGTCATGGTCTCATGGTTGGTGGGTTCAAGCCCTGCATCAGGCTCTGTGTCGATGGCTCAGAGCCTGGAATCGCTTCTGATTCTTTGTCTCCCTTTCTCTTTGCCCCTCCCCCACTCATGCTCTGTCTCTCAAAAATAAATAAACATTAAAAAAATTTTTTTAAATAAAAGAACTTCTCACTTTTGAAAACTAATTTAAAACAATTTGTTCTATAATGAACATTATCAATACATATAGGACATAGTAAAGTCTCAGAATCTTATTGGATTATGCTTCCTATACTTACATGAAACATGGATAATATTATCTGGGGTCATGGTGGACATCATTATCTGAAAATAACTAAGTAAATAGCAAAAGATTTTATTTTTTAAGACAACATCATCTTTTCAATCTTCAAACCATCTCAACATTTGGTTCTCTTTAGTGTATTTTATCCTAGACTATCTTCTATATACTTCCTTTGGAATTATGCTACATACAGTAAAGCCATGTGTTTAGATGGCTTCAGAGTGAATTCAGATACAAAAACATTTTCCTTCTGGGCAAAGTAATAAAATGACATTCTTGCTCCTCCCACTATAAGTCAAACAGAGGTCAGTTCCCCCATCCCTGTATCTGTTTAAATAAACTGGTCCAGCTGTTTGTTTCTAAAGTGCCCTTTGACCTTGCGTCTCATCCTCCCCGCTTTTGTGACAGAATGCTTTACTTTCCATTGTGGAAGATTCTAAATTATCAAGAATTTTCTAAACACTGAACCAGAAGAAAGACTTTTAGATTTTATGTAAACTTACATGAACATATTCCCTTCTTAAAACACTCATTTCAAGAAGCATCAGTAAAATAGTTATTTCAAGCTTATATGTATGTGTTCGAATATATATCTATATTTATGTCTGAATACATAAATATATATTAGAACTTTAACATAAGAAGAAACAATGTTTTTGAAGAGAAATGAAAACGAATGATAAAATTCCAATTTGAATGTTCCATAATCAAATCTATTCTCCAACAACCATAAAATGGTTTAAGACAAAATATATCCATGAACTATACACAATCTTTAGTATTTTCCATATTACTATGGTCTCTTTAAAAAGTTTGTTAGTTTAAAGATGTAAGAGGAGAGACTTTTGAATTTTTACAATGGACGTCCAAGCATTATAGCCCTTAAAACTTAGGATGTACAGTGTCGGGAATACATGACAACAGGACATTTCTTCTTACTCATTAAAATCGTTTCACACCTTGGTTTAATAGAATGTGCCTCAAATTTGCTGTAAATTGGGTATTTTAAAAGGTAAACTTTTCAATTAAGTATAAGGTCGGGAAACATCCCGTTTGCCTTTTGTATTACATTCCGAACATCAAGGTATACTTTTTTATAAATCCCAGTTTGCTTTGAAACACAATGTTCTTTTGTGAAGTACTTTTTAAAAACCTGGACACTCTGTAGGTGGTAGAAGACTAAATTAGGGAAAGAATTCTTATATTTTTTTTTACAGCATCATGGATTAGAATTTCTTCCTGTGTGACCGAACTATCTCCTTTCTCAAAACAAGACGTTTTACAAAGGAAAGGAAGAAAATGGATTGGCCTTACGGCTTCATTTCATGTCCACATTAACAGAGACGTATTTCTTTTTACATAGTTATTTGTTTAGGACCAGAGTCCTAGAAAGGGACAATGGGAGGTGTGAAGGAGAGAAGATCTTCAAAAGTGGGATCATCTCAACATTGAATTTAATCCTTTGCATTTTAAAAATAGGAATCAGGCAAGGACAATGGGAGATGAATCCTGAGTTCTACTAAAAAAAAATACAGGTTTCCCTTTATTCTTTCTTTTCCTTGCTCCCTACATGTTTGTTTATCATTGGACCTCAACATTTTTTTTCATTCTGCTAATTCCACCAATCTCTTTTCATTCTCAGTCTTTGTATACCTGAGCAGTTTTCTGACCAAGATCTGGTAGAACAGCTTTCTAAAGCTGACCTTTGTCCCTCAGTTTATCTTCCACTCCTTGTACCGGTTACTTCCCACAAAACTG
The DNA here is from genome assembly GCA_017311185.1 of Proteles cristata cristata. Taxonomy (NCBI): domain Eukaryota; kingdom Metazoa; phylum Chordata; class Mammalia; order Carnivora; family Hyaenidae; genus Proteles; species Proteles cristata. The sequence goes on along the minus strand of JAESUZ010003310.1, from coordinate 188,335 downwards.
GATGGCTAAGTTTAGTTTCCTCTTCGTGAGAACCAGGAAGGGTGGAGAGATCACAGCGGGCATCCATCAGAACCAAACATGGTACGTTTTCCCTGTTCCACAGACAACATTTTCCACATAGCTTTGCCCTTTTCCTGTATTCTTATGCCCTTTGTCTTCCTCGTACAGCTCTCTGTGATATTAACAATACTAAGGAAAAATGTCTTGCTCACCTTCAGAGACAAGATTTGCACCCTCACTCAATTAATTCTCTTTCTCAGTGTTTACCACCTACTTGTTCACTGACGATTAAGGGGAGCCCACAGCATTACTTTAGCACGCCACAGCCAACTCAGTGAACCACATAAAATCAAAATGCTCTTGTTTCTAAACAATGACAGGACCCTCAGTCATCCCCAGTGTTTCTTGCCAGCTAGGTTCAGTACTAGTCAGCAGGAGGTAGCTACCCATTTAACTATGGAGAAATATCATTTTACAATACCCTCCTATGCCCAAGGAGCTAAAACTGTCAACTTGATAGTAAAGAGAAGATTTCATTAAATAGCAAGATGTGTTAGTAAAGATGCCTTCTATATAAAGATGCCTTCTATACCTATACTATCCATTAAATAAAGAATTAATCACAGTCATCTTTTTAATATTTAGGTGAACTTAGGAATACCTACATACATACTTCATAAAAATTAATACCAGGTATTTTTAAGAATAAGTACTGGTGATTTCTACATACACTATTCTTTATCAGCTAAAAATAAAGAGCATGTAAATAATATTTAATCAATATAAAATTCACGTAGGTAATCTCTATAAATATTTTTATGGAGTTAAGGCTTGTGAAAAATCTTCAAATACAAAATTTCACCTTGGAAGCTCGTTGTGGGATTCCAGAATATTGCCCTTTTTCTCCTTATTCTATTCCGTGAATTTCCCTGCTAGTATTTCTTTCAACTTTATCACAATCATTTGAATAAAACTATATATACTATATATTTTTAAAGTCAGCATTTCCTAATAACTTGAAGGCCTGTTTTAGAAACGAACCCTCAGGGAATGAGTTCTAGCTATCTCTCAAATAACTCTCTGTTCTTTTAAACAAAAATCAACTTCAAAATCTTTTGTTTGATTTCTTCATTTTAGATTTACATTTACTTATTGAATTTAATGATCCATAACTGGAGGTCTTCAGGGTCCAAGCCTCCTACACTCCCTTTCTCTGTGAAATAAGATTTCATAAAACACTATTTTAAGACACTCAAGAAAGTTGACTCCATCTCAAGTCAAACCTTATGAAATCATGTTTTTGGCACCTTTTTCCAGTTTCTCAACCCCCTCCGAATCCAACAGTTTCAGGACTGCAATACATCATCTGTGTGCCTGAGGGTGGGGGAGGGGGATAGACAGGAGGGAGAAGGGGGCACAGGAGGAGGGGGATAGACAGGAGGGAGAAGCTCCGCTCTTCATCCCTTCTAGAAACAGAATATTGAGATTTCCTTGAATCACAATAAGCCCATCAATCAGCAGTCTGCAGAAGGTTCCCCTTCTTTAGCAGCCACGGGTGTATTTGTCAAATTATTCTAGAAACAGCTTACGTTGACTAAGACCATTGAGGAAGTTGACTGCATATAAAATTTTCTTCAAAGCCACTAGTGAAAAAAAATCACTAATTATTTGAAAACTATAATGCAGAGTAATAACAAGCCCATGTATTAAGTGTTGGAGTAACTTTCAAACACTTCATCACTTCATTATATATAATGGAAAGTTTTCCTTGAAAGCAAATTATAAAATGATTTTTTAATTTAAAGAATACATAAGCTTGCTAAATCCTTTAATCTGACCTGAATTCAAAGCGGGGGGAGGGGGCGGGGGGGGGGGCTCTTTTCGTGGCAGACCTCTGTCTCTTCTGCTACGAACCGTGACTTTCTAGATCACTATAACACTAGGCTCCCAACTCAGTGGAATAAGTTGTGGGGATATCCTGCCAGACCGAGCGTGAATACCCAACAGTTAAAAAATATCTTAAGTATCCATTGATATCAGACACATGTAATAAAATATTTAGGCAATGTTTACTTAAATGTGACAATTTGCCAGAGTTGAGTTTGTATAATTGCACAAGAAAAATAGTGGTTTGCTTAAGGTGTATGGAATTAAAATGATTATTATCACAATGAAGGAGCAATAGGAAAACCTAGGATAACAAAACCTTCTGTAGTAATAAAAAAACAAAAGTAGATATAATATCTTCAAAGAATACATGTGTCTCTCTTTGGTTTAAGCTGAACCACTTTTCATTTAAATCCTAATTTTCCCATATTTTACAAAAAAATAAATAAAATTGCATCTAACTAAACGTCCCTTAAACATTACAGAATTAATGTTTACTTGAAACAAATCATAATTTTCTGCCAATCTCCATTCTAAGTAGGATGAACACATAATTCATCATTTAAGCTGAGATACTTTTTAAAAAATTTTTTTTATAGTTTATTTTTGAGAGAGAGAGAGAGAGACAAAGCACGAGTGGGGGAGGGGCAGAGAGAGAGGGAGACACAGAATCCAGAACAGGCTCCAGGCTCTGAGATGTCAGCACACAGCCTGATGCTGGGCTTGAACCCACGAACCGTGAAATCATGACCTGAGCTGAAGTTGGACGTTTAACCGACTGAGCCACCCTGGTGCCCCTAAGCTGAGACCCTTTTGAGACTAAATGGACACCATTAATAATTAGGCTGGACAATAAGCATAAACCATGAATATTCCAGGCAATCGAGGTGTATGGCCACCCTAATCATCAAATATGCACTTTTTTCCCAAGTAAAACTTGCCCTGCAAGATTGGAATGGAAACCCACTCGTGTGAGAATGGTGGCTAATCCTGGTATATGTAAGGTTTCATAGAACCCTGATACCACCTGGGAGTGTCTCTGAACTCTTTGCTTTCTGGAGGATCTCTCCTTGAGTCACTTCAGCTCCCCAAGCCTTCACTAGTCCCAAAACTTTCCAGGCCTGTAATCTCTATGCCAAGGGAGTGCCCAGGGAGGATATCTCACAATTTAACTTGATTTCTGCACGGGCTAGACTACAGAATGGCACAGTGAAGGTGACTTGACTGGAGTAGAGGCCTGTCTCTATCCCTTAGAAGATTCACTGTAATTGTGGCTTTAATCAGTAAAGCTTGAAACCTGAGTTCTATGTAACGTATATCAATATGTAATCCATAGGCCTTAAATACAAATGGAACCAATTATACTAAAAGGCAAAAATCTCTCAGTTGAGGTATATGACAAAATTGTTCAAGTGAAGGCAGTAAACAAATAAAATGACCTTCCCTTGGACCCTCTCATATCTTTGGAAAATGCTTGTGGTCATCTAAGTCACACTGAGGGAAGTTTGGAGACTGCGCTTCGCTTGAGTGGCTCTGCTTTTCTTTGAACAGCATCACTCATCAGTATTACAGTCAAGACACTGCCCAAGGACAGGGAGAGTCAGAGCGGCATCTAGGGAGAAGAGTGTGAGAACTGAATAGGAAAAACTGCCACTCACTGCTCTGAGATTATAGTCATGTTTAGGTGCTAGAGCTGTGATGACCCAAGTGACTTAATGTCTATGAAAGGAGCTTTGCAAATTTAAAACCTAAGACAAGGGTTTGTTGAGATACTGTCATCAGGATTCTCAAAAATACCTAATGGTCCAAAGACTTGCACACAAATGCTTATAGCAACAAGAGGTGGACACGATCCAAATGTCCACTAACTGATGAACGGATAAACGAAATGTGGTCCATCCAGACAATGAAACATTCTTCAGCCATAAAGAGGAATGAAGTACTACCACCTGCTATGTGGAGGAAGCTTGAAAACAATACGCCAAGTGAAAGGAGCCAGTCACAACTGGCCATGTGTTCACATGATTCCCTTTATGAGAAATGTCCAGAATAGGCAAATCTTTAAAGACAGAAAGTAGATTAGTAGTAGAGTGGGGGACAGAGGTATGGGGAGAGCAACAGCTGAAGGGCACAGGGTTTCTTCCTGAGGTGGTGTAACTGTTCTAAAATTGACTATGGTGATGGCTGCACAGTATCTGTGAATATACTAAAAACCACTGATTGTGTACACTTTAAATGGGTGAATTTCATGTTATGTGAAGTCCATCTCAATAAATGTGTTAATAACAAATACATAATGGTGGAACTAAGAGGTGCTGAACAAGGAACTGGCCCCATCCTTGCCTCCAATTAGCAGCATAACTTTGTAAAGCTCTGAGCCCCATCTGTCAAATGATGCATAAAATCCCATCCAGGACTTGGGTTCTGACATTCTGTGGCATGATGTTCCTAAAATTTTTATCTATGTTCCTTTTTGATAAACTTCAAAATCTCGTATCCTTTGTTATTTGGAATCCTAAAAGAAATAGCATGCCTAAAATCAAAAGTTAATTCTCAATAGACTTTTTTATACTACAACATTCACTCCCAATGAGTCTGATGTGCCTTTTTTGGCCCCTAGTCCCTTTCAGCCCCCACTTGGCCCTAAGGATGGGAATCTCTGCCATAACCTATTGTACTTTCCTTTCTGTAAACAGTACTGCCAGGTGACCAACCGTGGGAGCTGAGATCTGACATCTTTGGACATGTCTGATTCTTTCCATTAGCTTTTTCAACATCCCCTACTCCCTGCCCTTTCCAAGTACATATGAACTCTGACCCAGACTAGGGATCAAATAAAATCAACCAGAGCAGATGTTCAAGGGATACAGGCCAAGAAACCCTGCAAGTGGACAACAACTCTCAAGACTACTGATGGACATTCAAATCAGCATTCTAGGGTAGAAAGTACTGGAAACTTAAATATATGTATTTTTAATCATATTGCATTTAACTTCCAGTATACTATTCTTAAAACACAGTTTGAGCTAAATTACATTTAGAACCCAAGGCCAATAATCCCCATCAGCCTGAAAAGGTTGTGTTTGGGAGAGCAAATGTTTTTTCACTTCTTCACTGATCAGATCTAATCTTGTGAGGCATTAGATCCTTCAGTCACATTGGTTAAGAGGGTAAAGAGGAAAAGAAGAGCTCTCAAGGAGGGGAACAGATTGAAGTTTTTTTGTTTATCTGTTATTGTTCAGGTATCAAGAGCCTGACAGTACTCAGTCTTTCCCATACTAACGGCTCAGGCTTAAGAGCATCATAAGAATGGAAATGAAAAGGAAAACATCAATGACAGGGAAAGGCAGTGACAGGGACAACCCTGTTTACCAAAGGTACAGAGCATCATGCTGTTTGTTGTTGGAGGCTTTGTTTTTTTGTTTGTTTGGTCAGTTTTGAATGTTCCCTTTCCCCTTACAAATTAAGAAAGGAGTGAAACAAAACCCCACACCTCTACACACAGCTCTGGGTAATCACACATTGGATTGATGTGGGCCAAATCCAAGACGACGTTTACCCTCAGAAACATTTCCTCCCGCGCCCCCCATGTCCCTGGCTCCACTCCATTTTTGAGAAAATTGTTTTATTCAACGAGGAGGCAACATTTGCCCCATTTTTTAATATTTCAGGCTGATTTTTTCACCACTCAGAAATGCTGTTTGTTTTATGTGGGTGCAGCCTGAAGCAAGATGATGAGGTAAGAGTGGAGAGGGGTCTCTGTGTGCACAACTCGGTGGTGCTTCAGTGCTCAGTGGTTAATCACCCAGCACCAGCCTCAGCAACTGTTGACACAAAATAGGTGGAGATCAGGTCTGTGCAAGCAGAAAATACCAGAAAGGCAAACTGTATGTAAACACACTTAAGACAGATTTGACAAGAATAGACCTAAACCTGACTTGCTAGGAAACTCCGAATGTCTAAGGCTTCAGGGTCCCTCTCAGCCGAGGCCCCTGCCCCTTACAGAGTTGCCTTTGAGAAGAAAAAGAGTAACATTTGAAAAACTAAGTTTACAGAAGACAGCTGAGACATTTGTCCCCTTGATTCACACAGCGTGAGTTTCAAATCTGCCCCCACATGCGGGATTTATGTAAAATAATACACTTCTTCCACGTATACTTGGAGCAGAGCCAAATTGGGGGTGGGCGGGGCAACGAGCACACGCAACCACAGCTCAAAAAGTTACTTCTCCTGACCTATAAAACTCATGCAAAGAAGCAAATGGATAATGCTTAAACAGTCTTTTAATCTTATATAACTGACACCTGACAACCCATTACTTATAGATTCTTAATGCACCCACTAAAAAGTTTGTCATGTACAAAATTACTAGAGAAAAAGATTGAACGCCTGAGGAAAAAACAAATTTTGCTGTACAATAACTTAAGAAATTTCAAGCCTGTTATCTGTCATGCCCTTCATAGACTCGTAGCACATTGCTAAAAACAACTGATTTATCTTTATTATGAATCCTAAAATGACAGCACACATGTTTTTCATGTCTTGTGATAATGTTTAATTTCATCCAGTTTTTATTTTACAAGGCTTGATTTGCTTATTTGAGATGAAGAGAAGTAGCAACTTTTTAATTAATTTTCCCGGTTGTCTCTGTACCAAAGGACCTGTTTGTTTGGTTTTTTTCCCCTAGTCCTCGTGTAAAGCTGGAATCAGAGTCCGTTTCAGTGCAATCACCTTGCTTCTCTTTGGTTTGCAGTACTATGCAGTCTAAAATAGTAAAGCTTGGGGTGCCAGGGTGGCTCAGTAGGCCTTGACTCAGGTCATGATCTCATGGTTCATGAGTTCAAGCTCCACGGGGGGCTCTGTGCTGACAGTGTGGGGCCTGCTTGGGATTCTCTCTGTCCCTCTCTTCTCTCTCTTCCTCTCCCCTGTGCTCTCTCTTTCTCAAAATAAATGAACAAACCTTAAAATAAAAGAGTAGAGTCATAGACTGGAAGAGTCATAGAGTCCCACCAGTGGGTCTTACCTGAGCAGTGGAAGCTGTCACCAGAGGAAATAGAGTGACTTGGTCAAGGACACACATGTAATTGATGAGGAGTGGGGAAGACCGCTGAAATGCTGTGGCTCAAAATGTTCTTTCTCTTGCCCTGTATTTGCCCTGTATAAATTGTATGTTGTCCTGAGGCTTACAGAGCAGTTTGTTCCTTACCCACCTGTGGAGGCCAGGCTCTTCCCCCTTGACCCATGATGCCTCTCAGCCCCCTCACTTCCCATGCTGTCGGCAAGCGAATGGGAGCCAGGTCCTGCTCTGCCAGGTTGCATGACACACAGGCAGTTTTTCCATCTCTCTCACCAGATCATTGTGCCAAGACACCGAAAGCAACAAATCTAGCTTCGTTAGGACTCTCAACAAGTCCTGCTGACCTACATACCATGTTCAAAGTCAACCACTAACCACGGTTTTCAGAGCCTTGAAAAGGATCATGGACATTCAGAAACACTGGGCTCATGATGGATAAGTCAGTATCCCATCTCACTCAGCCCTGGGCCTCACTTGCACCTCAGCCCTGAGCAGTCCTGAAGTACCTGCTCAGGTCGCATGGACTCTCCAGGAATCACAATCCTGCCTTGTCCTGAAAAGCCCAGAAACTGTCTTTGGATGCTGGCTGGAGGAGAAATAGAAGTTACACTGAAGAGAATTTGTACTTTCAAATCCACCTTTCTTCATCCCACACCTTCCCCTTTCTCTTCTCACCCAGACTCAGGGCCCCATGGGAGAAGGGGCAGGGTTTTCCGCCCAGTGCCGTGGGCCACCACCTACTTGGTGAGGGGTTTCCACCTTTCACACCACTCAAGGTGTGATTTCACACAGTGTGGGGAAGCTTGGAGTAAACTTATGGTGTAAAACTTACAACAAAGTATATTTAACAGACTGCAGAGTCATTTTCAAAGAGATTGTTTGCTGGAAATTTTTAGAATCCGCAGACAAAAGCAGTGTCTCTGTTGAACTCCTAAGACTCTTACATGACAATACCTGAAGGTTTCTAAATTCACAGCTCTCTTCCCTGCGAGCTATTTGCTCAGCTTTCCTAATAATACCTTGCCTGCCTGGCACCTTGCCAGCTCTGTCTCGGGCAATATGCAAGCTAAACATTTTTTGACTGATTTCAATATTTTTCTTATGAGCAACTAGACAGTATTTTATCAAGCGAGTATTACTGATTGCTATAATCTGAGCCCACAGTAAGCACCTATAAAGGTAATATTATTAGAATTGACACTCAAGGTGAAAAGCATAGCAATTAACTGGAGCTTAGAGAACAACAAGCCATTCTGTAACATGCTGGAGACTTATTCTATTTATATTTCCCCTTCTTCTTCTTCTTCTTTCAAAAATATTGCACCTGTTACTCCATTGATCAGTTAGGAAGCCTACCTTAAATGTAGGTTACACTGAAATTCTCAAGGGAAAAAGTTAAACCACCTGCTTAATAAAATTACCTTTTGTGTGTGAAGTTGTTCTATCCCTAGGTGATTTCTAGGCAAAGAAAATCACTATACGCCCTGCACTTTCATTTTGCAGTTGAATAGCAAACAAATGACCCAGTGCTTCTTGCATGGTGCACTGTTTTTACATCTGTTTTCCTTGCTTTTGTGTCATGCCTCTGTTTAGCTTTATTGACAAAACAATCTGTGCCTAATGTTTAAACAACATCTGTAAAATGTATTATTAAATTATGTTGGAAGAAAAAGCAGAGCAATTCTATGAAACCCTATGACCCCCTATTGATTTTTAGATCACAGAAGTTGAAAGGATAATTTGTGAATGTTTTAACATTTACATCTACACAGGTACCTATATTTATAGAATCTTTGATTACTTATAAAAGTATTTGCTACATTATTACCATAACTCAGAAGGAAACCCGACCTTTAACAGTTGAATCTGTTTATTATAAGGGCTATCCTATTTTTTAAAAAATAAGTTTACATTTTTACCTGCCAGTGGCATAAATCTCTAAGGATAACATACTTTTCCCCCCACTGGTAATAAACAGGAAGTGATGCCTGAATGCTTTGCAGTTTTGAAGGCAATAAATGAAGTAACTAGGAAAACCTGGTATATGTACTAAATCTGAGAACTACAGAGCTGGGATAGTTCTATAGTGTCACCTCAGATGTTAGGATGCTCCCTGGGATTTTACGCACCCAGTTGATGGACAGTGATTTTTCTTTTTGCCTCCACACTGTATTTCACATACACTATATATATTGCACCTGAAATCCATATTGCCTTCTCAGAGCATAAAGAAATAATCATTTAACATTAGGCCTTAATGAGAAAGTGTTTGGATGAGTAGAATAAACAAAGCCACTGTAAAATTTGTTCAGTACACGCTAGGCCGGAACTCTGCTCAGGCAGAATGTGTCTGAGGCATCCAGCAAGTAGGATACAACCACAGGTAGAGGTCTGCATCATACGGAATCCCCACGCCTGCAAAACTGATGTGAAGACAGAAGGAGTCTTTATCTGGCCATTCTACACTCACATTTCCAAGACATAAAGTTGGTGTATTCAGGAGAAAAAAGAACCAAGTATAGACCGACCTTGTGTGTGCGTGAGTTTTCTTTAAAGTTCTACCTGAGTAATTAAAGACCTAAATGACCATCTCAGAATTTAAGAAGTTTCTGCTTACATGACTGACATGTTCAAGATATTAGTAATAGGTTTTCACAGCTGATATAACAGATGTAATTTTCACAACCACCACCACAATGAAAAATCAAAAAGACAAAAGTTCCAAATTCTATTATTTCTCATGTTTGGATCAAATCATAATTGGGAGTGAGAAAGCAAAGAGAGAAGAATACATGAGTCTATGGCACATATTATATTTCAAAACTTATTAAGCTTTTAAGTCTAAGTCTATCAGGGCACGCTAGATTGAAATGCTTAGGCAATTAGTTATGGAAGTCAATTTTTTTTTAAAACACACAGTTGCCTCAGATACTCAGATAATAAAGGTAAAAATATTTTCACCCAAATTATTTGCATAACTGCCTCAATTCTCAAAAAATGTGTTGGCATACACTTGTCCTACGATGTCCCATCTGATAAATTTCACATTCCATCCCTGGGCCCAGTTCCTATAAGCACAAATAGCAACCATTTTAAGATTCCTCCTCTCTGTTTCCATTCTGACAAGTAGATCAAATATAACAGTTACAATAGCTATTTCTTGTAATCCAAATTTTCTTTTAATTAATCAAATCTGTCTCGTTGTTTTCCATTTACATTCTCCCTATTGTCTCCTCTCCTCCATCCCATCTGCTTTGGCCTTAGCCAAGATGGGTAGTTTATATCACTTACGGCAATTAGAGAAGATCGGCTCCACGATGGAATGAAAGAGCCATTACAACACACCAAACTTTTCTCATCTCATTTTTCAATCAAAACTAAACTGAAAGCTGCATCAGCCAGTGTTTCTATGACAAGCTAACAACTAGACGTGAGTTTCTATTTTTCACTTTCATATTGTGTGCTTCGATACATTATGTTGCTGCCAATAATTATGACTGATCTACACCCAACCTGCCCTTCAGCATTTTATTAAATCTCTTCAACAGTGACTCATAGTTCGTACAAAATGTACATGTGTGTTAACAAGTTTTAAGAAATCCAGAAAGGAAGGCACACATTTTTAAATGTTGGGGCTAAATGAAGTGAAGGGAAAAGGCTAAAATACTAATGACAATTTTATTTTAATTATGATTTCTAGAAGGAAGTCACTTGGGCTTGATACTCAATACAGGAAAACTATTTACAGGCTCTCAAAAAAGCTCTGTGTAATTTTTTATTACGATAAAGGAAAATGAACACCCTTTAGTGGTTGTGCTGTTTTCAGTCTGCAAGGATGCCACAGTTTCAGATGCTCTGACACCTTTGGTTTTCATCAAGTATCACCTAGATTTCCTCATTCTTCCAACCTATTTCCTCCTCAAAGACTAAAATACTACTACTAATAATAATACTAATAAATCTATTATCAGCTCCTCAAAAGCTGAAGGTTTAGATGACAGTTAATAAACCATTAGAAACTCAAAGCAAACATCAAATTTAGGAGAAACAATCTCTTACAACTTTTATTTATTTGAGGGAAATTCTCTACCACCTAGTTGTTAGAGCTGAAACAGTTGCCAAATGCAAAACAATGAAGCGCAAGTAAAAGTCACTTCTGACTCTACACAAAAGTAGAGAGAACACAGGCACAATACACAAAGCCACTTGAGATCAGAATTGTGTTTACATCGCACATAAACTAAAAGTGATCTGTACATACGTACCTGGGTAGAACTGAGTATCAGCGTGAAGTTTATAGTAAGTCTGCATATACTTTGAAAAGTAGTATAACTTCTTTAAGTTCCCTTTTTTCTCTTCTAGTTGCAAAACCGAGGGTTTTTAATCACTTTAAGACCACTGCATAGAATCTAGGAAAATGACAACTGCATACTGTCTGATGCCACAGGAACGCCTGCCTGCCCCTGCACCCACAGGAACTATGCCTTAAATTGGTCCACCTGTGGAAAGCAAGCTGTATTGGAAGTCGTTCACTGGTAACAATGTTTATGGAGGGAGTTTGCTAGCAACACTGAAGAGGAAGAGAGATGCAATGTGTGATAGATCACCTGAGTGGCAGTGCTTTCCCCTTCCTTAATTAGAGTTCACCCTGCCACTCCTCAGCCCTCAGATGGGAACATTTCCCAGGGAGATACATTTGTACAGCCTCCATTGTAATAAAATTACATCATCAGTTTAACCTTGAAAATATATTTGAGTTTAGGCGTGCATGCACAATGGATGGTCTACCCTGTTAGCATTGTCCAGGATGATCTGAAGACTAAGTTCAAATATATGGTATCGACAGTCTTGAAAATGAAGATGCAATAGCAGGCATGAGACAAACAAAAAAAAATCCCCGCAGTGACACCCTCATAGCAACACATTTAGGTATAGTATGGTTTCCATTGGCTCCCTATCCACTTGGCTAAAGGGCTGCAAAAATTGATCTCCCAAGGCTACAGTAAGGTCATAGAAATTGATAACCCTTACAAGCAATGCTTATGTGAGTCTCTCTGTGTCTTGCAGATAGTGCACTTTGTAAAGTAATCCTCCAAAGGCAAATATATTGTAAGTAGCTTGTTATCTCTAAAATACTAAATTGAAGAATACATGGGATTATATTGACAGAAATTGCATTTTCTGTAATGGGGTTTAATATATCTGGAATCTCTCCCAAAGGCTCCCAGGCTCTCTAACAGAGAAGGGTCTGTTAATGTAGGTGCAATGGACATCAAGAACGAATTTATTCACCAAAATGGATTAGGCCATGTAATCAGAGATTCTGTAATATTAATCTTTGACACTTACTGAACAGAAAGAAATACTTCTGTCTGCAAACTGGCATCCCCATTTCTCCCCTTTCCTCAACCAGGCTGTGGGCCTTTTCTGGATTTTACTTCAAAGAGGATAAGGTTTCCCCATCATAAACACTAATCTAAAAATATTAGGACAATTAATTAGATACACTTAGTTTGAGAGGATATTGGATTTCGATACCCTTCAAATATGACACTAGCTCTGGGTGATTATATGAACCTGGCTTTCAGCACACTCACAAAGGGTAATAAATCATACTTTCCCAAAGCCTTGTGGCCACACGTTGTCGGAACATCGTTGGCTGGTACTTGGTACGTAATCTCAGCTTCCCCCAAATCAGGAATTCACACATTTATTTAGAAATAGTATTGAACGGCCCTGAAATACATCAGGTTTTGAACAGCTTCAAAGTGGAAACACAAATAATTTCGTCTTTTTCCATGGACAGAGGATAGGAGGAAAGGGGAGGCTATGCTCAAAGGCTCAGCCCTAACAAAATAACTGCAGTTAGCTATCATTGAATTTAAAATCCGACTGATATGTGATGGTGGATTTTCTTGTCCCACAGCAAAAAGGATGATGCCACTCTTTCTATCCGTTATCCTAAAAGGAAAAAGCCATTTATAGAGCCACAGTGTATGCGAATTAAACACTTAACTTATACTATGCCTAAAATCTGTCAATTTATAAAGGCAATGGAATGCAATGTTGGTATTTTGGCTTGTTTTGTTTTTGTTTGTTTTTTGGGATTTTTCCCATGCTCGCCAGTGCTTTCACCTATCAGTCAACCATTTATTTCCACCTTTCCACCAAAGGAACCACCAGGGAAAACAGCAACAACTGGGTGTGTCTTCCTAATGCAAAACATTAGCTGCAGGTTGCCTGAGAGGGAAGCAGACTGTGTATAAACACAAAGCCAAATTACTTACCAATTGTTCACTTGAAGGATGGTGAGTCCCGTGTCTTGTGCCAACTGCTTTTTCTGTTCTTCAGAAGGGTAAGGGTGCTGAAAGAGAACAAAAAAAGACAGATGTGTGCACATATACTCTGGGCAGAGAGTGCAGTGTGTATCACATGTCAGGTTCAATGCTAGGTGCTAGTGATTCAACAATAAACACATACGCTCTGTAAAAATAATATGTGTGTATCAGGCAATATTTAGGCTATTTTGTCAATAGCCTACGTGTCTAGTGAAGTCTATAATTAAAGGTAAAAATGCTGAGGTGTGTCACTCTTATTAATGGAATACTACATCATCTAATTAATGGCAGTAAAAGACAAGCCAATTACTAAGATTAGTGAAGTGTATAAATAGCTACTTAGGATACTTGCAGAACCTTGATACTGAGTTTATCCTTTAAAGGTTTATTTGTTGCAAACACAGAAAGTTTAGTGTGATCTTCACTGCATGAGATTAAAATAAGGACAACGTCTTTTTGATTATATAGAATCATATCACCTTGATGTAATATTTTCATAGAGCCACAGACTTCTAAAGCTGAACCATTTGGACCAACCATCTTAGCTGAGGTCCTCAGTAGTTAAGCACTTTGTTAGCACGACATTTTCCTCCCAAAATACCATACTGCCAGATGCAAATATCAAAATTAAAGTGGGTGGATATTTTTTAACCACTAATCATTGCAGCTCCTCTGAAAAGCAAACAAAGGACATTCAACCAAAGTTGGTTTCCATATCTGAATGTCAGCACATGCTGGGATTCTGAGCACAGGCCAATACAAGGTCAAAGACCAGCATATTTTGCATGCTAAGAACAAGCCCAGCCATGTTGCTCATGAGTTAGAGTGGATAAAAAAGTATTACGGGATTAGATAATAAAATGAAACTCATACCCTCTTGAAAGAATGTTTGGAATTCTACTGAAAGTAGTTTTGGCACAAATAGTTTTTGTTCGGTAATGAACTATATCTAAATCTGAAATATACATTTCTAAAGCCTGGGACCTGGTATTCATCTATGGACGTACTGACTAGCTTGAAACTACTGCATCCCAATAAATTATCCCCAGATAAAAATTGTTCTAGTAGTCAACCCTCTATTCTCTTATGAATTGAGAAAGGGCACCCTCAACTCTCAATTTAACTATCTTTGCCACTGGAAACTAAATTCTGGTCTATTGAATGTTAATTAACACAGGTTTTAATCTCATTAATAATGTCTGATTAGATGCTAAGAAGGCTCGTTAATGACCACTTTAATGCTATCATATGTAAGTTTAAATATGTTCTATATCTGTACACGTGGGATTCGTTTGTGGAGAGCAGAGATGTAGCAATTTTTCCCAGAAGCATTGTCTTTGATTGTCACTTAATCAATAAATACACAATTAGAATAAGGCTTTGCTTTCATGGAATATAGTGCCTTTCTCTAAAGAGCTCCAAGTATATTACAGGCAGGATGGTAATTAATCCCCATTATATCCCTTTGAGGGACATAAATGGAATCTATTGTTCCCCCTGTGTTACAGGTGAGGAAACTGGCCAGGGAAAGGCATGGTCAGCAGCCGCATGACTCAGTGATATTTCCTGCTTCCCTTCCAGTGTCTAAGCCTCACCATGACTGAGGGATGTGGCAAATGCCTTTCATAATCTTCATTCTTATGCCCTCCCCAAAACTTCCAGACTGCTTACTCTGGCCTGTAAGGCACGCCACCACCCAGGCCTGCCCGCCTCTCAGACTTTGTGGCCTTTTCTTCGCCCCTGCGAAGACTGACCACACCGTCCTCCTTTGTGTTCTTCCAACACACCAACCTTGTCCCTACCCGTCAGTCCCCTGCTCTAGCGTCACTTTCTCGTCTCAGCTGAAAGGCCAAGCCTTACCCACCCGGTGTCCAGCAGCCCACCTTACTGCCCTCACATCGGTTTTTTTCTTTTCTCCCCAACGGCAGAGCATCGCTCTCTGACACACCTGGTGTGCCTCTTCTCACCCATGGAGCACATCCAAAATCCATGACTTTCACATTCACCACCCTCAAAGCCCTGCCTGGCACGTAACAGGAAATCAGTAACTATCTGTGAAACATGAAGGAGGCTAGGTCTTGCCATGATACATAGATACTGCCCACTCAGATGCAACATCAAAATGTATAATAAAAATTTTTTCAACAGCCCACAGGAGGTATAAACAATCCGATTTGAGATCCACAATGCTACTTTCCTGACTTCGTTCTTAACAGTGGTGTCAACCCACTCTTTTCAAATAATAGTATATAAATTTCCAGATAGGCTAAGATCATAAGTGACAATCACCCTACACAACATAATGCCAGTCATGAGGCAAAATGTCATGATTGGACACCGAGTTAAAAGAATCCTGTACCCTAGGGTTTAAAACACAGCTACTGCTACATAAAAGTTTGCCACACAATACGAACCATATGAACCTCTTACCCTATGAATAGACACTGAATTAAGGTTTGATATACAGAATTTCTTTTTATTTAATTTTTTAAAAATGTTTTATTTATTTCTGAGAGAGAGAGAGAGAGAGAGAGAGAGAGAGAGAGAGATTGTGAGCAGGGGAGTGTCAGAGAGAGAGGGAGATACAGAATCTGAAACAGGCTCCAGGCTCTGAGCTAGCTGTTAGCACAGAGCCCGACGCAGGGCTTGAACCCACAAACCATGAGATCATGACCTGAGCCGAAGTCGGACGCCTAACCGACTGAGCCACCCAGGCACCCGTGATATACAGAATTTCTATGTCCACATTAGTTGAAGAACTGTATATAGGTACACATGACTCTGTAGAGTGTATAAATTTATGCTGCCACTCACTAACTATGAGATTTTAAACAAGAGACAACTTTTCTAACCCTCAATTTTGTCATCTGGAGTTTAAAAATCCATCACAGCTAAAAGTTACCCATGCTGGCAATTCCTACAGATTATAAGCCTGATTTTGAAATATGCAAATGTTAGCATCCAGCTTTTGGCCCTATTTGCCATATAAAATTACAGACCCATGTACACAAGTTGTTTCCAATCTGTAACATCTTCTGTAATTTGCTTATAGTTTTTCAGGTCCTCTGGAAATCTTTTTCAGTGACTTGCAATAGAATTAATAAATATGTCAACAGTCTCTCTTCTCTGTAGCTGGATGGCAATACCTTTTGCCCTGCCTCGTTAGTTGTGACTTAATATTATGACCAGAACTGGATAAAAATTAATATTTATGCCATTTACCTTTAGTTGCTTTGAAAATTGAGAATTGTCACAGTCATTTATTTGTGCTGTGTTTTCAAGAGTATTTTTGCATGCCTGTTTGTGAGTAAGTTTTACAACCATTCTTATAAAGCAAATGGAACTCACATGTTATTTATGCAGGTGGTGTCAGGAAAATTCTCTCTGGATCATTAAAATTACCTGAATCATTACAGCTTCAAAGAGCAATCGCTGGCCCTCAAAATTTCAGCGCAAACTTACGTTGTTTCTTCATATCATGCAGTTTCTGATTTCACAATTTAAATATCATGAAATGAGAAAGTTCTAGCCGTTTTTCCTCTTCCACTTTTCATGCGATCTGATTTTAAGTAATTGGAACACACTGTGTCTAATTTCATGCAGCATAATTGCTAGGCAGCCTCAAGCTATGGAGACCCAGCACTCCATCTCCATTAAACAATTTTCAGTCATTGAGGATATATTTTTTTAAATAGAAATGAATGAGCCTGGATGAAATTAAATGCCACAATAATCTGGTCATTGTTAAGGGGGGGAAAAGGTGTCAACAAAATTCCCTAAACTCTTGTCTACGGTAGGGAGACTGAATTTTTTTCTTAGTTCTTGGCCTGGGTGTCCCACAAACTGTTAATTCTCTGAAAAAAATCCATAATTGCTAGAATCACATGAAAGCCATGACTTCAGGTAGCTAATCCACAGTCAGCCAAAAATTCACAAAGAAGTAAGCTTTTAACTGAAACCCAGTATCTTTAAATATCTTAAATCCTATGCATCTTTCCTAAATACGCTCTTTGTGGACAGTATGAGTTATTCCTTTGTAGACTAAAAAAAAAAATGACTTGACAAAAACCCAACATGTCAGGAGCAAGGCGGCTGTAAAAACATTCAGAATCCTGTTGTGTTATGCCCACGGGGTCGTAAGATGGGCAAAGGTAGACATCAGTTTACAAAAGAAATAAAGAAGAGAACATTCTAGGAAGAAAATGGGAAATTCACTCCAAATCATTGCAAGCAAGAGCCTAGGTCGGCCCTTGCCATTCTCCTGAACACCTTTGCTATTAACAGCAAGGATACTAGTTTAAGAAAGATCAGTAGGTTCTTGTGAAGGGAAGACGGGTTGCACTTGGCCAGATACACCAATCAACACAATCACTTTGGGATATCAAAGCAAATTTGACCACAGTCCAATAGGTAGTGACAGGAGACCTCTCCTTTGTTGTGTACATTAGCCTCATGCCATTATCTCTTAAAAGCTTAATTATTTGCAAACAATTGATCAAGATGGGAATTTGAGAAAGGATATGCAAGGGCCACTGGGAGAACTGCAATGCATTAAGAGAGCAAACAAAATTACCTTTAGATCTTACAATAAGAATTAACGATTGAGAGGGGAGAGCGAGGCAGGGCAGTAGCTACAAGGGTTCTTTCTCGAGTGTTTCCCATTTGATCTGCATTAACACCTCAGGAATGAGTGAAAGCCATAAAAGAGTGATTATGTAAGGGTGAAGCCGACCCTCCCTTCCAGCATTAAACCTGCACACATGTATTGGGCTGGCTTCGCTGGGGAGAGAAGAGATGCTGGACTCAATGGGAAAGGAAATGACTTGGGGTAGTGGAACCCCAACTCAAGGGAATAACTCACAAAATGATCATCCTTATTTCAGCAATCAAAGCCCTGACTTCTTTCCAGGGTAAGTCTCTTGCTGAAATAGAAACAGTGTGTCACTCTTCCTTGGGTTTCTGGATCTGAAGTGTGACTTCTAATAATGACCTAGTAGAGCAGTGATTGCTTAATAACCCCATCAAAGAATAAAATCATCCCTGGAGTACGTGGCCTGTGTAATAGAAATGGTTAAAGAATGTCTGACGAAAATCTAAAAATAGCTTACATAAAAGTGAAGTCTGATCTGTCATTTTATCAGCCCCAAAGAATAGAAAGCAACAGAAAGAAATTGGCAACTTGCTAAAAAGAAAGTTACCTCTGCACAATTCCAATTTTGTTTCTTCAGGCTGGGATTGGGGGGAGGTCGGTTTCTGACACTAGTTATTTGGTATTTACAAGTTTACTATACATTGGAAGAAAACTTATTTACTTAAACAATCAAGCAGACAGTTTCAGATGAGCATCGATGGCAAAAGAAAAAACTCTTCAGTACACACAGATGGAAAATGTCCAGTCTTATATCTTAACGATATCCTTGACCAAATGTACTTCTTTCATCAAATTTTCCACCCTTGACTGCAAATGTGGATGCCAAGACAGTGATGAACTTTATCTTATCTACCCTGGTAACCAAGTTTCAATAACGTTCCCTCCCCGCCTGCCTTGCCCACTCTAACAGCACATTGTAATGGCAGCAGAAAATTTGAAAATAATCCTGTACAGAGCTCACTGGTGAGATAATGGAAGGCTACGCTGCCCCTTCTCAAGCCTCAGATTAGTAATTTCTTGTGACACAGAACTGCCTCTATACCGAAACTGCAAAACAGCTATAACAAAGCAATAGAGGTGGAAGCAATTTTCAAGCAAAATGTTACATGCTGTACTTTAAAAGGTATGGGAATAGGTACCGTGGGAGCTGATCTAACAGGAGGAATTATGGCAACTGTCCAATATATCCCTTATCAAGGCAATGTTCTGTTGCTTGGCTGAATATGTTGGAAGAACAATTTCGGAACTTCTTTTATCCTTCTTCCTCCAGCCCTTTGCCTCCTCCACAGCTAAGTTTAATGCATTAATATAAGTTGACCTTGAGCTAAACTCTGGTATGTGATGGAGAGATACTCCCTTTAAAGAAAAAAAAAAAATCCACCATATGGCTTTTAACCATTGGATCTCCGTGTTCTTTTCAAACTTCTACTGAGCTTTTGACAGCGAATATTGTGGATTTAAATTAAAATAACTGGCTATGGGATGCCTGGGTGGCTTAGTCGGTTAAGCGTCTGACTTTCGCTTAGGTCATGATCTTGCGGTTCGTGGGTTCGAGCCCCGCGTCGGGCTCTGTGCTGACTGCCAGCTCGGAGCCTGGAGCCTGTCTCAGAGTCTGTGACTCCCTCTCTCTCTGACCCTCCCCTGCTCATGTTGTCTCTCTCTCTCTCCTAGAAATAAATAAAACATAAAAAAAAAATTTAAAAAAAATAACTGGCTATATCTCTGACCTCTCAGGAGATAAGCAGAAACTTGCTAACCCAATATATTTATATTTGTTTCATATAATTTCTTTGCCTGTAAAAACTTCTCCCACTTTACATAAACTTGCAGCCATTTTCCCCTTATGCATTGACTATGAATAGCTTACACTGTGACGATTACATTGATCCAGGATACTTTTTTCCTTTAAAAAAATCCATAATGCTTCCCTATTGTCTTTCAGCTTTATGAATTAGTTTTACTGTTTCAGTGAATGCTTTTTTGTCTTTTGACTGCACATTATCAAAGAGACACTTTGTGCCTCCCATTTGCATTACAAAAGCAGGGCAGCGTGCAGTGGAAGCACATAGCCTCTGCATGCATAGTAGTTGAGTCCTGCATCCTCACTCAGGCTGGAATCAAAAGAAGAGGTGCTGGCGGTACTGGCTAAGAAGCCAAAAACGTTTGGAGCATCATCGGGAAAGTCACAGGACTTCGACCTGCTTTTTAATTCTCCACCAACGCTCCTAGATTGCCTGGTTCTCAGATTAAATGTGCTCCATTGATTCTCAGCACTTGCTTTCTCTGAAGCCCAGTCAAGCCATTTTCCAGACAACCCGTCTCTCCAGCAGCAGTTACACGAAGTTGCTGGTGGAGTTCTGCACATAGGGAAGTCAGGTAGGACTCTCTAAACTTGATCTTATCCCGTGAAAATGATAGAAGCGTGGAAGGAAAAGTTGAACACTGAGTAATATTTCATAGCAATCTTTACTTTTGCACTAATGAGACTATCTTTATAATTCACAGCAGTGACACCATGGCTTTATAGTCCGTTATAAGAGGCCAAGACTATAATATCTTGTCTGTCTCATCTCTCTGACCTTTCAATTTCTTGTAAATATCAAATAAATATAAAATAAAAACACTAATCAAAGGCAAATACCAAAAAAAGACATTCTATATTAAGGGATTTCATAGTCTTTTACATTGGGCATTTTTTTGAAAGTTGCTTGCAATTCTATAATAATGACAGTGTTTTAGATACATTGTCTATTCGCTATATACACGTTACTGGAGTCTCTTTAAGGATATGCATTAAAGCATACAATTTAGACTGTAAATTAGCAATTACTTATATCCTCCTCCTAAAAGTATTAAAATTCATGAAGAGTGCTAAAATTATTTTGAACCGTTATGATTATTAATGAACTCGTTGAATATTGATTCTCTTAGAAGACCATGGCTATAAAGGGAAACACAAAAAGGCCAGTAAGAAAAGCCGGCTGGGACGTGTAGGGGCCTGGGGGTGGGGAGGGAGGAGGAAAGTCATGTTTCACTTTTGTAGCCTCTTCAAATCATTTTATATCGTAGCTCATGTGAACTCTTGCTGTTTGTCAGTAGGACAAACACATGACATGTGTTATCTCATGTACCGCTGGTGGCCCCTATGAGTAGGGACTATGCTTAGCTCCATTTCACAGATGAGGAAGCTGAGGCTCGGCCAGGTCAAAAAACATGCGCAATAGTTCTCCGTCACTTAGTTCTGGGGCCAGGTCTTCCCTCCCCTGAGTTTTTCCATGTGGCTATGCTCCCACAGATATTTCTTTCCCAGTCTCCATTCCCCTTTTTAAGCTACATTAAAAAAAAAAATGTATAATGGAGCATGAACTAAGTTCTTAATTGTGGTGAGCAGTGACTGAATGTTTCTCTGCATTTGAACAGCCATGATCCAGGTGAGCATTGCTGTTCTCCTTCCCACGACCCCATCTGCATCCCCACTGCTTCTGCCACAGAAGCAAACATCAAGGGGCAGAGTTGGAGCCGTTGGCGAAAGGTAATTCCCCAGAACCTTCCCCCACATTTTCCCTCCATCAGCATCTGTCCACAGCACCCATCCGAAGGGACTTTATTAATAGTAGCTTAGTAGTGTTAGTTAAAAGTAGTAGAAGTAGTAATGGTAACACGAATTAAGGAGTGGGGAGGTACCAGGCATTGTTTCAAATGTTTTACATGTATTAAGTCATGTAATCTCACAAAACCTTATGAGGTAGGCACAACTATTATATCCATTTTACAGAAGAGGAGACTTGGACACAGAATGGACAAATAACTTTCTCAAGTTCAGACAGCTGGTAAGCCATAGATCTGGGATTTGAAACTTGGTGGTAAATGTACAAGTTGAGAAAACTCACTTCCAAGCTATTTTGTATTTAAAATGATGGGCGGAGCAATCCCACTCACCCCTCATGGGTTTATGATGAATATATATGATGATTACTACTCATTTTATGAATAAGCTATTCTTTTAAGGCGTGTCTGTGTCTTTTACTTCTATGACTCAATTCTGTTAATGGAAGCAATACTGAATTTTGCTTTAAGACACAAAGCTCAGTGGAACTAATGCATCTCTCAGTGTGTTAGTACTTGTAACCATTGCTTATATATACAGAAATAAGGGTGGTCATACACAAGAACGCTCTGTAAGAGTCACAGAAACAAATGCCTACTATTCCAGACAACTACCTTATGATATGCCTTAAACTGTGTGCTTTGAAATAAACTGTTGTGTCTGTTTGGAAGTTTGTGGGGGTTTTTTTGTTTTTTGTTTTTTTTGCCAATTAGATTCATTTCTTATTTGATCCTTAATCAAATATGAGTTAAATTACATTTGGAACCATTGCATTTTAGTAGATTACTAATAAAAACACACAAATGCTATTCTCATTCACAATGCAAGCAGCCCTGTTCTGTGTGCCCAATATATATTTGTTGTATGATTGAATGAGTACTATTGAAGTTAGGGATACCCCAAATGCCTCAACTAGCATTTATGACGGCTTCAGGTAAATATCAGAAAACTAACAGCCTTATTTCCACAAATACATTCTTCTCACTCAGCTTTACAAATCCCAAAGCAGTACAGGTTTTATTTACTTTATTTAACTGACATTTACATAATTCTTACTCTGTGCCAGGCAATGTTCTCAGTGCTTTACAAGTATTCACTCATTTAATCCATATAACCAGACTCTGAGGTGTTTTTCCTTTATGTTACAGATGAGGAAACTGAGGCATGGAGTCTGTTACTTGCAATTTGGATGGAGCCCTAAGCAGTCTAGTTCAGCAGCCCAGGCTCCTAATTATTGTGTTATCCTATTAGTCTTTCTTAGCTACAATTTCCCTCAAAGTTTCTTCAGAATCCACTCTATATTGTTGTCGGGCTTATTTGTTACAAAAGTTCCCTTCCCACTCTCCAACTGTAATGCAATGAAATTCAAGTTCTTCATCCTCTGGGGGCTCAGCACAGGACTGAAAAAAGGATAAGGGAGATGCTTCTCCCAAGAACTGCACTCTAACAGATAAAACAAAACTGTGACACACCATACTGGGCCACTTTTCTGGGAGAAAAAAAGTTCATGACCCATTTATACAATAAAGTCTAAAAAAGTGAGGATCTTTTCCAATGTACATACAGTTCACCTCTACTATTTCAGAGAGCATGCCCGCTAAGAAGAGATTTATCCCCAACCTGGAGAATATTTTTCCACTTTAAGGAAGAAGAAAAGAAAAGAAGAGAAGAGAAGAGAAAAGAGAAGAAAGGAAAGAAAACAAAAGAAAGGAAAGAAAGAAAGAAAAAAGAGAAGAAAAGCAAAGAAAAGAAAAAAGAAGTGTTTTAAAACCATTAAAAGAAAAGGAAGATGAAACACAATGATACCATTTTGTAACGAGTCTGTTAGCAGTTAATTATAATTGCTTTTACAGATGCCCTGTCCAGCATTAAATATTCAGGAAAAATCCTTGTATAAAGAATAAAATATCCATAAGGTAGAAGCAAAACGGGTATACTTGGTGAGAGGATTTTTGAGAGAGAGAGTGCTAGAGACAGAAAGAGAAAGATGAAGATTCCGTGCTGCTCCCCATATGACTAAAGACCCCTGGAACTGGTACTCATTCTCTAGTGCTAATTTCCCCACTTAAATGACAGTGATGGTGTAGCCTCATCTCATTAGAGATCATTGTCCCCAGTAGACAGTTGTGTTTATGGGGGACTCTGGCTGTTCCACACCTGCTGATCAGGTTGCTATGTGATCACGGCTGCATACAAACAGCAGACTCGAGCTTGCTGGGCTGGGACTGATGAGCCCCGGCTAATTCAGGGGTGATTATGTAGTTTACTGGACCACTAAACCTCTTTAAGCTTGTAATTACTGCCTATTTGAGTAAAGAACATTCAAAAGCAATTCACTGCATCATGCCTGCCACAGCTGGAAGCAGGCTGCCAGCAGTCTGTGGGGACATTAAAATCTACAGGGACGTGGATTGAAGCCCAGCTAGCAGACACTGTCAGCAGCACTGCAGCCAAGTACGTGCACATTCCCGCTCACCTCTCCTGACCAAGCTTACCATTAAAGGTGCAATGAAAACTATAGAACAGCCATAAAGATGACAAATAATGGAATCTAATGGTACAAACTACATTTTAATGACTCCCCCCCACTTTTGTAAAGCTAAAATTTAAAAAGTCTTTTCAAATGTCAAAGAGAGAGAAGGAGAGAGAGAGAGCAAGAGAGAGAGAGCACATGTGCTTTAAATAATACCCACTGCTGAGATTTACTGTGTACTTGCTACAAGTTCCATCCAAAAAAAACAAAACAAAAACAACAACAAAAAAACCCCCACAACCCACCAGCTTGAAAACAAAATACCCACCTTTTATGCTTTCTAAAAGAACTGAGATGTATAGTCATTTTAGATCTCTTCCACCCACTTAGCTGCTGTGTTTATAACCTTAGCTGGGAAAATATTGTTTAGCTAGTTGATTGACATTTTCTAAAATCACATGTGTAATTTTTGCTGTTAATGAATTAAAATGCTGCTCAGACACCTGAGTGAAATTTACTTTCAGGAGTCAGAGCAGATTTAAGAAAAAAATATATCAGTATTTGTCAATGTTCTCATTTTCTTTTGCTGTCACCTTAACAACTGCAGTCCTTTTGTATAACAAAAGTGTAAAACATGCTTTGCATTGCTGCGGGTATAATTATTACTTGTCTCTAAGTAACAAAAAAAGACTGGAACTTAATGAAGGGGGATTAAGTTAATTTCTTTTTTAGCTAACAGTTTCCTGTCTCTTAAAATGTAGACCTCGGTGAATATAATGTTCAGGGAAGGAAAATTAAGCTTTTTATTTCACTAAAATCTCCACTTTGGAATATTGATATTAAAATATTAAGATGATGTTTATTCTTTAAAAGTATGTAAATTTGGAATTAAATAAAGCCACAGAAATCCTCTCTGACTACTCCATCCAAAGTCCACAGATCCAGGGGGTTTATGTGTTATCTAGACATCATTCCTATTAATATTCATTAGGTGGGTCTGCTTGCATTTTTATAAGCTGTGAGAGAGGCAAAAGAAACAATCAGAATTCTTTAACACACGGCATTATCAATTCAACATATGCCAAATAGCAGAGCACCCAGATCTGAAGTTAAGATTCAAATGCAATTTACCTTTACTAAGCTAATTTTCATGAGAACTCTTTTCCCTTCACCTATTGTAGTCTAAGCTATTTAATTATCTCTATTCTCTGTAACATACACTTCAATTTTTAATTTAAGAGATTATTCAGCACTATACTTTATCTTGGTTAACAACAAAACCCTTATCTTGCAATCAAACTAAAGAGAATTTCCCCTTAAGAAAAAAAAAAGAAAACCCTAAAAACTTTAACTTGTTTTAGTAATAAGATTACCTTTATCTTTATGAACCTTCTTTTTTTTTTTTTTAAATGTTTTATTTATTTCTAGCAGAGAGAGAGACAGCATGAGCAGGGGAGGGTCAGAGAGAGAGGGAGTCACAGACTCTGAAACAGGCTCCAGGCTCTGAGCTGGCAGTCAGCACAGAGCCCGACGCGGGGCTCGAACCCACGAACCGCAAGATCATGACCTAAGTGAAAGTCGGACGCTCAACCGACTAAGCCACCCAGGCGCCCCACTTTATGAACCTTCTTAAGCAAACCCTTTCTAACTTCCCAAAGCATTTACTGATGTGAATTACCTGTCTGCCTCCACAGTAGATTATAGTAGAGCGGAGAGTCTTGGTCAAAATTTGGGCAGGTCCTCCATATTTGTCCCACTAACTATGCTTTCTCAGTTGTCCAATCTAACTGGACAGGGAAATGCTAGCAGACTGAGGGCATATTTTGGTGGGGGAAGAGGACCACACAAATCTCACAGATGTTCATGGAACATCTTAGGGGAGTGGGAGAAAGGGTTGGACCTGTCATCAGCAAGATTACAAGACAAAGTTGACAGAAATAAAGGTATTCGATAAAAGTTAACTTGAAGGCCAGTGTGGGGTGTTGATTCTCTTTTGAGGACTTTGAGTTTGGGTGATCCCTTATGTTTGTATAACAAGTTACATTTTCAAAGAGCTTTTATTATACTTTATCAGATTTGAGCCTTGCAATTACTGGACAAGGTTGTAAGGACAGATAATATTGCCTCCATGCTAGGTGAGAAAAAATAAAACTCAGGGTGGACATATGACAGGTGATGCCCAGGAAGTTGTGGCTCTTGGACCAGATGGCCTGGCCTCCTATATTTCAATCTAGATCTCTGTACACTCTACTGAAGCTCAAAGTTTACCTTGTTAATGATAAAATAGAAGGCTGCAACCACATCTGTCAGAAACCTACTGTGAGTTAGAGGAACCAGCCTGTGTTTTAATGTGTCACTGTTTTGACCCAGGAGGAAACAAAGAACTCAAGCTCAAACCAGACAAAGGAGAACACCTTTCAAATTGGCTGTCATCATTTCTAATAAAACAGATAGAAGTAATCTAACTGGTAATGCTAAAAAAAAAAAAAAAAAGGCTTAGATAATAGTGTTTGCCATTTCTAGAATGGGCTTTTGGGAAAGAAATATCCTTACCCACTGACTGGGTAGTTTGTTCCTCTTTGAAATAACTAGATAGTTTTGTTTTGTTTATTTATTTTTAAGGTTTATTTATTTATTTTGAGAGGCAAAGAGAGAGGGGGGCAGAGAAAGAAAGGAAGAGAGAGAAAATCCCAAGTAGACTCTGCATTGTCTACACAGAGCCCAGTGCAGGGCTCGAATTCACAAACTGTGAGATCATGACCTGAACCAAAGTCAGACGCTTAATCCACTGAGCCACCCAGGCACCCCAGTTTTATTTCTTGTGTCTCTCTCTGTCATTTCATTACATACACAAGAGGCCTCATTTCCCCCTTCCTGAGTTACTTTCTAAGAGAACTTAGACCCATGTGGAACCCATGGAGCACAGGAGAGTGATCATTAGGTCCCTTTCTGCTCCAGTGATATGGTTACACATTGACAAAAGGCAAATCTAATGGAAAACATTTTAAGAGTTATTGGTTTCAAGGGGTGCAGTTAGGTGTGCTGATTTAGCTAAATAACCACAAGTTAAGTCCTGTAACCCACACTAACAGTGTGAGCTTGACCAAAGCGTTTCAGTACTTGGAGCCTCAGCTTCTTTGTTGGTCAAATGACCATGACAAAACTGGTGGTAGTCAGATGAAACAACATACGTCAAATTGCACAGCAGAGTGCTTGGCATGTATATAGTGCTCAGTCAACAGTAGCTGAATCTGAGATGACCCTAAGGTTGGGCTAATCTATGTAAACATGCATAAAATATATATACTTCTTAATTAGTAGGGAAGAAGATCAGCCTAGGTAATTCTAGTAATTTTTTCCCCTAGTGCTAAAATCAGGCTTGCTTGCCTGCCTTCCTTCCTTCCTTCCTTCCTTCCTTCCCTCCCTCCCTCCCTCCCTCCCTCCCTCCCTCCCTCCCTCCTTCCTTCCTTCCTTCTTTCTCTAGGGTTTAAATTAGGTTTTAATATTTTGCTGCAATTCTCTTAATTTGGACAAACTCACTTCCACAATATCTAAAGGCAGGGCCAGCCTCAAAGGCAGTCACATGGGCCCCACCTAGAAGGACCTCATGCCCGGTTTAATGTGCTGCTGTCACCATCTTGAAATTCTTCGTAATTTTTAAAGAAGCCCTGCATTTTTAATTTGCACATTCATATAGCTGGTCCTGCTAAAAGGAAAGGAGGTTATGTTTTCCCTATCAGATGTTCTATACTCAGCTATTACCCCTCCTGGGTTTATTTGAGCTTCAAAGAAGTAAATAAATAATTACTCTGTTCTTCCTAAAAGAGTGTAAAAAAGAAAACACTGAAAAAGCAAGATATAGGACGCAAGGCTGACAGTATAGATCTGCTCAGGCCTCAGACAGATGAGTAAGGACACTTAAATGACCCTCCAGTGGCCTTCAAGGGTTCACACACTCCTATAAGTGCCTAAACCACCCTCGGGGACTGACTGGGGCACTGAGAAAATATTCCATATTATAAAGTCTATAGAGAAAAAAAAATCAATAATCTGGAACCTGCAAGGTGTGAGGCCCATTCTGGCTCACTGGACTTGGGGATGTCGAGAGCCTTTGTCTTTTGGTGGCTGGAAGTCAGAAGTGGCAATCTGCCCACCTTTCTTGGCAGGGGATGAGTGCCACATTTGGCAGAAAAGTGTGCTCTCGAGAAAAGGGAGCAGAGAATCTTTTGGCCTGGGCTACAGCTAGGATAGATCAGGAGTGAGAACTCGCCCTTGCATGCCAACCACATGCCGCTGTGATTAAAAACAAACCTTTGGAAATAAAGTATTTGGAAATTATTTCAATTCCAGCTCATTGATACTATGAGCTCATCAATAGTTACAATTAATTTGGTCACAGAATGGGGGTGGTGTGGGGCGCAGAATGCTGTCTTTTTTTTTTTTAGCCTTTTTAAACAGAATTCTACTTTTTATTTAAGGTGGGCTGTGTAAATATATAAATAATCAAACTAAGAATATATGGAATAGGGCATAGAGTTTCAGAAACCACCAGCAAGTTTGGATCTGCACCTTACTTCTAAGATGGCAGCATTGACTTATAAAAATGCAAAATTCCATCATTTTGCTGATGCCTAATGATGAACTTGACTATTATATGCATATATTTTGTTTAATGGCTTCATTTATTTTAATAACAAAGGGAAACTAGATTTTACAGATGAAAGCTTTTTTCATGGCTCCAATGCAACTGGGATTTTAAAAATCTGTGATGTTAACCAATATGTGATAATGGCTGCTCTCAGGAGCCCTATTTTATAACATTTTCCACAGTGGAAACCTATACTGAGTAACCACTACCAGAGCACCCCAATCTTAAGAAGGCACAATTGGAGTGTCAGAGGGCTCTTGACTGTTCCATGTTTCTTTTCTCTGAATGGATACATGTTCAGTAAAGTGTTGGCTGTGGAATTACTGGAGCAATGGGATTAACTCACTAAAGATTTATTATAAATGAAGCAGGAAAGTGCTGCTCATGTGATTTCAAGGATAAGAAAATAATTGCATAGACCTTTTTTTCCCCTCTGTTCAGAAATCTGCCTACAGGGTTTAATATTTTGTTGAGAATCGAAAAAATAAATCACAGCAAGTAACTTCAGTTTAATTCTTGTTTGATTTCTTCATTACACTGCATATCTATGGTGAATCAGGAAACCAGAAACTCATCAAAACCAATTCCCATAGGAACAAAAGACACACCACCTCAGAACCTTCTGGTCAGCCACTAAAACTTCCCCATTTATTCAGAATGTATAGCTAGTTTCAGAAGGAAGAAAGGAAGGCAGGGAGGGAGGATGAGAGGGAGGGA
This sequence comes from Proteles cristata cristata, assembly GCA_017311185.1. NCBI lineage: Eukaryota > Metazoa > Chordata > Mammalia > Carnivora > Hyaenidae > Proteles > Proteles cristata. The sequence continues at coordinate 158,937 of JAESUZ010003310.1, read as the reverse complement.
GGGAGGGAGGAAAGAAGGAAAAGGGGAAGGAAGAAAAGTGAAAGGAGACATTTGGCTCACTACAAATTCTGGTGAGATGATGCAAACTGAGAGCCAGCAGTGGTGTTTGTTTACTGGGACCCATACCTTGAAACTCTAGAATACAGCAGATGTAACTTGCCAGCCACACACAGGACGTGGAATGATTTTACAGACACTATCTTGGCCCAAGATGGCAGCTTGAGATTAATGGCTGCGTCATCCTCGGCCCTGCTGCAGTCAGGCCTGGGGTCTGATTCTGACACACAGAGCCTTCGTCTGCAGCCAATCAGCAGATGTAAGCACATAGGCCCTGTCAGGTTGACATATCATTCCTTCGACAATGTCAGCGAGTATTAATGTTCAATTATCTGTCCTAGAAATGACCCTCGCCTTTATGCATTGTGTAACTGCACGCATGGCACTCCGGTAATCCCAAAGACAAGGGCAGGAATGCCCGCAATAAACCAGCCACTGGGAGTTGGCTTTCCAACATTGCCATGACATTGCCTTGCAGTACTGAATAGGAGACTTATTTTTAGTTCTCTTCCTTAAAACATATTTGAAAGATCGTTGAGCCATTTATCTATCTATCTATCTATCTATCTATCTATCTATCTATCTATCTATCTCTTTTTCTCTATCTTCTTTTTAGCACCTTTGCATGCAGGTAGTCCTTACAATTTAAACAGTAAGACTTCAAATGAGTCATCTAGTGACTTGCCCATCACACTGAGTCAACTGTTCTTTATGTATCACAATGAGCTGTTTCATTAGATGTGGGGTGCCTTTTTATTTCATGAAGCCAGGTGTATATCATTTACCATCAAACCAAAATGACAATAGTAGGCTTTTCTGGAGTGGTGTCAAGATCAATTTAACTTCAACTTATAAAGCTAAAGGAACCTGTTCAAGCCAGCCAGCCCTTTTTCCCACTTAAAAATGAGGCATCTGGCAGAGGAATGACTTACAAAGCATACCTGAAATCTTTTCACTTGTTAACCTTTATAGTTGCTCAAATATTTTAAAATACCGTGTGGATTTGCTGTAGTTAAATTACAATTCCCCCTTTTCTCTCATATATCTCAGTAAGGAAAAAAATTATCTTAGCAGACAGCTGCATTTGCATGGGTTTCATTGAACTCGCATTCAAAGGTTATCAATAACAAGTTTGCAAACTTCTCATACAACCAGCACTGAAAGATAATGTACAGTAATTGCATGATAACTTCCTCCAAAACTGAGATAAAACCTTTACTGCAATCTCAAGTTCACCAACCTACATATGATAGCACAAACTTAAGTAGTTCAGATTGGGGCTCAGTGAATTTTCTCTCACGGTAATAGTTCTTAAGGAATAGAAAATGCTATCATGTTTCTTGTGGAAAACCACTAAAAATTCATTATTTTGTCTTTATTTGAACATGAGAAAAACAGGTTGATTATGAAATGTACCTTTAAATTTTTTTTTTTAAGGTTTACTTTTGTGGGAGAGAGAGAGAGAGAGAGAGAGAGAGAGCGAGAGAGAGAGCACATGGGAGCAAGAGCGAGAGCATGAGTGGAGGAGGAGCAGAGAAAGAGGGAGACAAGAATCTGAAGCAGGCTCCAGGCTTCAGGCTCCCAGCTGTCAGCACAGAGCCTGACACGGGGCTCGAACCCATGAACCACAACATCATGACCTGAGCCAAAGTCAGATGCTCAATTGACTGAGCCACCCAGGCACCCCTGAAATGGACTTTTTAAAAGTCTGGTTACAGTGTCGGGACTAGTGCTATTTTTATATGCATTCTCAACTGCACTGTCAGAGTCCTTTATCTTCTTTCTTTTCCTGTTCCTCCCCAACCCCCAAACTTACTTTTTCCCAATGACTTCCATCCTTCTCCAGCTCCTGATCCTACTTGCTGGACAGTCAGTAGTTGGCTTTGTCTCCTGGTCTGCTTAAAGGAGGACAGCACCCAAGATGTTCCTCTTCTATTTTGTGGAACCTGTCTTCCTCTCCTGGCTGACTCTCACTGCGAAGCCCTGCCTCTGAGGTGTCATTCTGTCACCCTTCCCGCTCCATCCTTCCACTGCCAGCTCATTCTTGATCCTCCTAATGCCATTAATCAGTACCTTTCTACTTTTATCTCCAAAGGTTCTTTCTCTGTCGCCTAAGTAAATAGTTAAGCTGTGCATTAACAAACTGCATGGAACACAGTAGCCACTCCATGGAAGACAGCTGAATTCCATTCTAGCTGGCAGCGGTATTTAAATCTCCCTCCTCTGAAATGCCGAAAAAAGAAATACCTTCCCTTCTTGTTACCAGTTCCTCAAACTGCCCAAACTATATCCTTTAATATATCCCTCAAGCAACTGTGAAAGGGTCAACCTTGCTGCCCTATGGGGATCCCACCCTCACACCACATGCTACAATTTCTTATATCTCCAAAGGCCTGGAACAGCATTTTCAAAGGTCACTGATAATATCCTAACTCAGACACCAGGACCCTTCCTGGCCCTTTCTACTTCAGAAAACTCTCCAGGTTGGTCATCTCTGTGTTGAAACTGCTCATTCATTTGGTCAATAAGTATTATCAAGCATCTATAATATGGCTCTGGAGACACAGCGATGAAAGATTAACTCCTGACCTCGAGATAGGGAGTCACTCATAACTAAACAGTCGCCATGATAAGTGCTCTCTATCAGATGACCACCGAGGTATTACGGTTCTGGTGGCAGGGGCCATTTCCTCTCCCCTGGAGAGGACAGGAATGGTTTCTCCAGGCAGTGACAGTTGAAAGAAGATGTGAAGGATGCAGAAGTAAGTGTGAAGTGGAGACAAGGTCATGGAGGTGACCCATTCCAGATGAGAGAACAGCATGTGCAGGTGCACAGAGTATAGAACCACTCAGCAGTGGTGGGGAAATATAAGCCTTCAGGCTTGGAGGCAGCAATGGTGTGAGAAGTCTGTACAGAAAGGGCAAGAGAGGAGCCTGGGTGCTCAGTGGGCTCACTGAGGCCAGTGTCAGACCTCGAAGGGTCCCTGAATGCTATGCCAAGAATGTTGTATCCTAAGGCGAATAGGGAAATGTCACAGGATTTTAAAGAGAGGGAGACTTGGCCAAAGTTTTATGTTAGAAAAATTGCTGTGGTGGCAAAAAAAGATTATTTATAAGAAAGACTGACTAGCTGGAAGGCTGACTAAGGAAACAGGCAAGCAGGAGATGACAAGGCAGTGGCAACGGAACTAGATAGGGATGAGAGAATGGAAGAGCATTTAGGAAGGAGGACTGGTAGAACTCGGGGAATGAGCAACTATCTGTGAAGGGAAAAGAAGGGCAAAATTTCAGGGATGACTCTCAGTCATTCTTGGTTGGAGCTTCTGGGTTCATGGTGACACTCTTCACTGAGATGAGTATGACAGGAGAAGGGAACCAGTGTGGGGGCCATGATGGATTTGCTTGGGGATGGACCCTATGGCTTCTTATCATTGTCTCTTCCTTCCTTTTCTTAGAATACTAAAGTGTTTGAGCTGATGGAATCCCAGACATCAGTTAGGCCCACCTCCACATTTGACAGAATACCTCTCTGCTTGCTCCTCTGTCTCTTCCTCTAGGTTTTGTTCTCCAGATAGCCTTTACAACTGGCACCGCTCAAATTCCACCCTTGACCTCCTTCTCTCTTTTAGCACTCTCTGGATCCATTCCATATACACTTTTAGGTTTGGTGGAGGAAACACCAAATACTTGTGTTCTCACAAAGCTCCAGAAATCCCATTTCCCACTCTTGGCCATACAGCCCATGTGGATGTCCCACCGGCACCAGAACCACAATGTATCTGAAACTGAACTCCTTACCATTCCCCTGAAACCAGTTCCTCCTTTTGATTTCCTTTCTGACATCAAAGAGACCGCTGATACCAGTGTTCCCTAACTACCCAACCTGAAACAGAGAAGTCACCTTTGATGCTCTTCTTTATCAAATGTCCACTCATGAGTCGTCCTGAAAACAGGCATCAGAGTCAAACAGGCTTGAGTTCAAATCCAGCTGCTGCTTCTTACTGTGCTACCTCAGGCAAGTTGTTTAATCTCCTTGAACCTTGGTTTTCTTATCAGGTAAATGAGGAGACTAGCAGGACCTCTGTTAGAGGGTCATTATGGGAATTCCATGAGATAAAGCATTGCTTAGCAATGGCCTACCGAGGTGTAGGTGGGGCAGGAGCAGTGTGCCCCAGCAGGGAGGGGTATTTGACTCACTGACATTGTTTAGAAGAGCCGGTGCATGACGCTAATAGACAGATGGACTTTTAGTCATTTTATTTTTCTCTACGCATATTGCACTGAAGACAGACAGCTCCGAGAACCCACCCTGGCACATCACTGGTACTCAGCATAGCATGGGTACACGCGTGCCAGCTATTCTGTTTATGAGGTTCCAGGCTTATCTCCAAAATACCTTCTGCCCGTCCATTTCTTTGCAGTCCACAACAGAGCCTTCTTACCTGAACTGTTGCAATTGTCTCCTCATATTCTCTTCCCTCTAGTGCTTTCTACAGACCGCACCATCAACTCAATCTATGTCCCTTTCAAACAGCTTAGAAAGCTCCAGGACGTGCATGCTTCCTTGCACACAATAGGCACTCAAGGAGCATTTGAGCTTCCTTGGAGAAAACTTTCATGGACCCATTGATATTGTTATTTGAAGATGAGGGTAGGTCTGACTCAAAGTTTAGCCATCGATCACAGTGGGGATAAAGAAGAGGCACATTTGAAAGGAGCACTTTCCTACTGCGTGGTGGGGTTAGGTCATCACATCACGGAAGCCACTCCAGTCATCTCTGCACAAGCCAAACGACCTATTCCTAGATGAGGCCCTGCATACATCCCTCTGCCAGCATAACCCCCACCCCCACCCCACACTTGCTCGTGCTGCAGTGCAGGTGTCAGAGCCACCTAGGGACAGCGTGGCACCTGCCGCCCGGAACCCACAGCTCAGATGGCATCGTGGAGTCCCTTTGGTCGCTTCTGAATGACTGTGGCAAAGCAGTGTCTCTGATGGGGCCATGCAGACTTCTGCCTCAGTTTTCCTCAGATGTGGTCAACTTCAGACAATTTCAAAAGCAATAACAAATCATAAATTTAAGTGTCAGGGTGTGGAAGCAGAGAGATCTAGCAGGTTTGAGTCAGGGCTCTGAAGTTTTTTTCCCAGTCTCTATTCTACACTAAGATCTCTAGTAGCTCTTTAGCCTTTTCTATCCCCCTTTCTTCTGTAAAATGGTCCCTCTGTAAACGGGGCACACTTATTAAATGCAGGATCACATGCAAACTAACGACTTCATAATTAATAAGCTTTCAAAATCAAATGGGTCACTCGCTTTCATGGCTTGATTTCTGGAACATTCAAATATTTGCAATTTATGCCTATGTATTTGGCCTTTTTTCCTTGGAACTTCACCCCACCATTTACTCAATCACTCTGTTGAACACTGAAGTGATGAATGTTGCTGAGTGCTCGTGGTTTCTGGTCCAATATGAACACTTTCAGGGAGTAAGTCCTGGGCGCCTGTCGGCTTGGTAATTGATGATGTTTTCACTTCAAGGTGTGGGCCTGAGACCCACAGGGCTCAATGGGGAAAGTAAATGAATTGACTTGACTACATCTCTTACCCACTGCTCCTGATACACATAAACTCATTACTGCCAAATGTACTTCAATATTTTCAAGAGGGGATAGCAATATATATTTTTGACAACAGCTAAAACGATGTTTTGATTTGTATTCTACATTAGCAAATTAAAACACTTGGACTGCCATTACGATTCTTTGTGAAAATCCAGTCTTCGCTACATTCACAATGAATTATAAATGCCTTCGCCAAAACAAAGAATAATCCACAATGCCATCAAATGTATGCCTCTCTTCCTAATTTTGATTTCTAGGTCCCATGGCTTCCACAAGAGAAAGCATGCAGGGGCACACACATACTGTATTTCAAATGGAGATTTTATGTAAGCTTATTTTTATAGTGATTCTGAGAGTAGCTGCTCTGCTTTTTATCTATGCAAACTGGAAATAAAGTAGGCACCCTGCCAGCTCGCTGCCAGCAGGCCAGGCCGGGGCTGCCATGGGTGACTCGCACAATGACATCTAAGAGGTCCAGAAAAGAACCCTGACTAATGGCTTTTGGATTCCTTATGACCTTTGATCCTCAATGACTTAGACCAAAATAAATGACCTAATTTCAAGAAACTACATGACACATGTGAACTCTAATGAGCGACAGAATTTACCTGCTAAGCAATGATTAATAGGTGTGTGCCTCCTTATAACAATTCCTCTAATCTTAGCCAAACTAGAAAGAATATACTTTTCAGATGCTCATTTTTTAAAACAAAAGCACCTTCCAGAATGCTGTGAATTGGACAGTGCCCATGGCAGATAAAGTACAGAAGGCAGTGGAAGTATGAAAGGATTTCCTGGAACAAAGTTAGCAAATACTACTAGAAACAAAAGCACTTTGCCTTCAAAGGTACGCATCGTTTCTGTAGTTGGTGATTCTGTTCCTTTCTTCCTGACAAAGGCCATCAGATCTAGGGGGCCAGAATAGGAATTTGGGAGCTAGCACACCCTTGCACCATGATAACATCCATTAAGGGCAGATTGTCACCAGGGCAAGTGAAGCCAGAGGGAGGTGGAGGACAAGATTCTGTACCGCTCAACCTTCAGAACTACTGTTTCACCTGCTGGAACACACAAGACCACTATCAAGAAGCCCAAAAGAACAAGTCTGTATATCAGCAGGGTCCTTGGTCTACCAGAAGCCTTCTGAGTATTCAAGAGACTCAATGAAAACTCTCCGATAATTAATCAGGGCAGTGAAACTACCCTGTATGAAATTATAATGATGGATGCGTGTCACCCATTTATTCTAACCCATAGAATATACAACACCAAAAGTGGACCCTAACTTTGGACTTTGGGTGATAATGGCATGTCAAATATAGGTTCATCATCAACTGTAAGAAATGTGCCACTCTGGTGGGGAGACTTTGACAATGGGGGGGCTCTGCATGTGGAGGGAGTGGGGGAGGGAAGATATATGGGAGATCTGTGTACCTTCTCCTCAGTTTTGCCATGAACCTAAAGCTGCTCTAAAAAATAAGTCTACCTTTTAAAAATTCATTGATATTCAAAAGGAAATTCTTGTGCGCTGAAAAAGAATTGAAAGTTCGCAGAGGAAAAACAAAACATTTCAGTTCAATTTACATGATAAAATAATGGGTTAAATTTCAAAGTCAAAGGCAAAAAATCTATAAAAATCAAAGATGGAGGGCACCTGGGTAGCTCAGTCCATTAAGCAGCTGACTTCAGTTCAGGTTATGATCTCGAGGTTCCTAGATTCAAGCCCCACAGCAGGCTCTCTGCTGTCAGTGCAGAGCCTGCTTTGGATCCTTGCTTTCCCTCTCTCTCTGCCCCTTCCCTGCTTGCTCACTCTCTCTCTCTCTATTCTCTCTCTCAAAAATAAAATAAAACATTAAAAGAATAAAAATCTTCACTTAAAAATCTTCATTTAAAAATCCCCATTGGGGCGCCTGGGTGGCTAAGTCCCTTGTGTCTGACTTTGGCTCAGGTCATGATCTCACAGTACGTGGGATCAAGCCCCCTGTCAGGGTCTGTGCTGACAGCTCAGAGCCTGGAGCCTGCTTCAGATTCTGTCTCCCTCTCTCTGCCCCTCCCCGACTCATGCTCTATCTCTCAAAAATAAACTTTAAAAAATTCAAAAATAAAAAATAAAAACAGATCCCCAGATAATATGAATGCACACTGACGTTTAGGAAGCTCTGATTTAAAAGAAGCAAAAGAGTATTTAACTCTGTAACGATTTCCACTTTCTGGCTTTTTAGATGGTAGACTTTCATTTTTTGAAAATTACTGTTTATATATCAGTTAAATCTCCAAATGTGTACATTGCTATATCTCCTGATGCAGATTCAGAGGAATGTCATGAATATTAACACTATATTGTATGGAAATTAAAATCAAGAAAATATCTTCTACTAAGTATCTAAACAATCATTCTACTTCTCCCCATCGTATCAACCTAGCAATGTGTCCAGTGATTTAGTTTATCACACTATCCATCCCCTGTACATACTGAGTTTCAAAACCCAGAGGCAGGCTGTGCCATGTCCGCCTTGTCATGAGGCGCAAAAGAAGTAAATCATTGTCTAAATTCACTCAGCATAAAGAGGACACTCGAGCCAGCCCAACTCTTTTACTGCAACAAAAGGCACCTCTCTCCAAATTACCAAGATGATGACTTCAACCTTCTCCTTTATTTGGTAATGAAAACCAGCTTTGCTCCCTAAAGCTGGTACTCAAGTACATTTTGCCTTGTTTCTCTTCTCACCCTCCTGTCTCCAGTGGTCAACAAACCAACATGTGACCATATTCACATCCCTTCTCTTGCGGTTGGTAATGGGAACAATGGATGAGAAAAGGAACTCTCTGTGGCGCTACCCAAAGGCCGGCTTGGTCTTCTCAGAGGTTAATGCCTACCTCTTAGAACATCAGAATAGCCCTAAAATGCCACACACTTTGACAGTCAACCTACGTGACAAGCCGGCCATATTAGTTCAAATGAAAAATATAGCATCTGTAGCCCCGGAGATGAACTGAATTATAATGCCACATTTGAATGGTGTTTTAAAGATTCTTTCAAAGGCTCTCAGCATCTACCCCTTAATTAAATCTAATTTGGTTTCCACATAGAGCGCTACCGAGCACACTCACTTCACCATACATGGAAGCTCGGTATAACATCATCCTCACCTTCCAACTACAATCTTATGAAGGCGTTTCTGTGTGGGAACATTCAAAACTGATTTATGATGCTACTGCAGCAACTAAGCAACTAATCTTCCAGTATAAATGCAACACATAAGGACAACCTAACTGAAACATATAAATTCCACATATACTTAAAAATATTATTGTCTGTAATTTAATATAGCAGAATGTTTCTAAGCCTATAACCTTGCGTGCAGAGGCAGTTTTTCAAGCATTAATACTTAAATGGGTCATAGACACCACATCTGTCATTCTGTCCTGAAGTCTATGAGGCAAAACCAAGACTATGCTGGCCTATTGATTTTTCTAGCATTTGCTTTAATTTACTTAACCATTGAGAAATCCATCAGTACATAAAGGGCAACTGTCCATTACTGCCTCATTTGCAGACATTCCTTCCCCTCGTTTTTGGTAAATATTTCCCTTAAATTGCTATGTGTTTACAGTGTAAAAACGAATTAGGAAAGTGCTCACACCTGTTTCTGTTCAGTAACTGCTGCACTGAGGTATATGTAACGTGCTTAAAGATAGAATAAATATCTAGACATTATTACATCTGTGTGCAAAGGGTGGTAAATTAGATCCTAATTACATTAACAGGGATTCTGCCTCCCAGCTTAAATTTTACATGAGCACTCTGCAAAAATTCAAAAGCTCTGCTGTGGTTTCTTTATGAGCTGGTGATTACAGCTACTTCCTATGCGGTCACTAAATATTCTGTTTACAAATAAATGAAGAAGCTTTGAGCCAACTTGCCAGGGTAATAATCTATTTCTTTCTCCCCCTCCCTCTTCCCAGCAAACCTTCGCCACATATGCATGGCAACAATCAGGAGCCCTGGCTTCATCTAATTACTCCATCACATAATTTCACAAATTGCCTTGTCACTGGGGAGCCAAGTGCAAAACACGCTCACAGTGGGATTTCAGGCAGCAGCTTTCATTTACTACTCATTCCTTGTTAAATTAAACACGAAAACACCAGTTGTGTGAAAGAAGTCAAAAAGAATGTCTCGCAAATGAGCCAGACAAGTACATCTCCTACCTACCATTTCCCCAAATACATTGTTGGCCACAGGGACCTCGCTCACGGGAGGATCCCCTTGGCGAGCCCATTCCTGTGTTGATGTAGCTGCTACAAAAGACCAGAAGGCCAAAAACAAATAGGCGTCTCCAGAAAGTAAGCATCATCATATGTCAACAGGAAACACGGTAGCAAAAAAAAAAAAAAAAAAAAAAATATATATATGTATATTCTCAAGCCCCTCTGTTCCTAGCCCTTTTTGCCTGGCTGTGATCCTCACATGAGGACATGTATTTATATTGGATGAATGATGCTAAGCCCTTTGAAAGTATAAACAGTATACTACATAGTTCCATCCTGGCTACAAAGAAGGAACCAGATTCCACTAATCTTTAAAAGTTCTCAAACAGAGAGATCATCAATCAAGTTCACACAGTATTAGGTGTTTTCCTTTTAAGTATTAATGCCTTACGTGATTCTGAAACACATCAAGGCAAGCACTCACCCATCTCACTACGGATGTGGGTGGAAGAAAAAGAGTGTATGGTGGGTGACATTACTACAGGGAGTGAACCTGAGGTCACAGCCCTGGAAGCTGACATTGGTATATCAACAACTAAACACGGCCATTGGTAATTAAAGGTATTTCTTTGTAGAGCGGGAGTTGGCAGGGTCAGGTACCGTTTTACATCACAAACCAGCCCTTTATGCATGTAGATTTGCCAGCATTATCTGCGCAGGGAGAAGAAGACATTAGCAGCAGCTGTCTCTCTGCTTTTACACTGAAAATTCTATTCACACAGACAGGTGGAGTAATTTAAAAGCCAATGTGGTGCAATTTCGATGTGACTAATGTCACTGCCTACTAAAATGCCACCATTACCACTGTTTATGGAAACATTACTAAAATTACATTTTATTCATAAGAATTTTAGGATTCTGGTTATTACTAGCTTTAAAATGATCAGACCTCAGTGTCATAGCCCAGAGCAGTGGCTTCACTCTCTAGGGCTTAGCAACCTTCTTTGCCGAGAAACGACAGTTGGATTGTAGTTTCAAGAGTAATCGGGACTGTAGAAGCAGCTTCCTCGAGCTCCATAAAGCAAATTAAAGACATAGCTCTTTGGTGTCCTGGACACGTGATGAGCAAAAAAAATCTTCAAGGAGCTAAATTCTGTGTTAGAAGGTTGAGTTAGGATTTGCATGAGGAGAGATTCCTCACCCCCAAACTACTATCAGACATTGTTAGTAATACAGGGGGAGAGATTTACATATTTCCATAAGGAGAAAGGAGGAACAGCTAATGTTTAAAATCTGAAATTCTAACAATACATAAATGATTACAGATGCACATCATATCAATAGCTCTAGCTGTGCCTTTTTTATGGGCAAAAATGTTTGGGAAAAGAATCCAGATAGGAAAGGACTGTCCTTGATCCGTAGTTACCAATAACCATCAAATAGCATTATGAAGTTTTATGCCAAACCCTCTGGTTCTTATTTTTATTTAAAAAAAAATACTAATTAGCTAGTTCATGGAACGAGATTATAATTACACCTTTGAACTTCCACAATGCGATTTGATCTGCTCCGTATTTGAGAGGCAACGTGGTGGAAAGCACATGGAAATTCAAGTCAGGAGATTCTGGTTCCAGCCCAGCCAGGTCCTAGCTTTTGCCCTTGAGAAAAATCATTAACTTCTCTAAACTTCATTTTTGTCATCCTGCTACCTTATAGGATTATCTTCAGAATCCAATGTATGTGAAAATATTAAACTACAAAGCACCAGAGAGATACATATTATAATTTTATTTCATCTTTTGATCAATGTTTTTCTTCAGCTGTTAACAGGGCAGAAGGATCCAGTGTCAAAACAGCCAAGCCATTAAAGATCATTTTTATTTTATTTTATTTTATTTTTTGAGGGGAGAGAGGAGGAAGTGGAGGAGAGACAGAGAGAGAGGGAGAGAGAGAATCCAAAGCAGTCTCTGTGCTCTCAGTGCAGAGCCCAACATGGGGCTTGATCTCACTAACAGTGAGATCATGACCTGAGCTGAAATCAAGAGTTGGACGCTTAATTGACTGAGCCACCCAGGAGCCTCTAATAAATCATTTTTAGAAAAATGAATGATAGGACTGCCTCACTGGCTCAGTGGGTTGAGAGCCTGACTTGGGCTCAGGTCATGATCTCATGGTTTGTTACTTCAGCCCCTATACTGGGTTCGCTGCTTTCAGCATGGAGCCCACTTTGGATCCTTTGTCCCCTTCTCTCTCTGCCCCTCCCCTGCTCATGCTTTCTCGCTCTCTCAAAAAATAAATAAAAATCATTAAAAAAAATGAATGATAAAAGTAACACTATGTTGGCAGGGGATAATTTCATTTATTTTTTAACACAAAATCAAGTCATTTTTTGGTAGAGTTTCTCCCCCAAGAAGTTTGGAACCTGGCTTTTCTTTACATAAGAGTAATTATTCCCAAACTTCTATCACCTGCAACAGAAATTATCTCTACTTGTTGACCTTTCTTATGATGAGTGTTCCTGCTAACAGGCCTGGCCCCTGGGCATCCTAAGAACTTCCTAAGACACTGAATTCTCAGAGGTCACTCATGTCACAGGAGGGCACATGGGCTCTGTAAGGATGCTAGCAACACAGCTAATGTGAAAACAGATGAAAACGGCCCGCAGAATATTAAGAACTGAAAAACAAAGATACACAACAGGTTAAGTTCATATATATCATCCCTTTCTTTTCTTAAAGGTGAACACCAGGAGGACATTCCAATAGAAGTAGTTATTTCAGTCAAACTGAAGGCCTCTATTTCAGAACATTTTGAATAATATATTATAAAACCAAGCAATTTGTGTCTCATATCACCTAACTTAGGATATTCATACTTATAGCTTCAAGTTGTTTGAGGTGTATCTCTTCTTTACCATGTTCAAAGTGTATGGGGACCCATGCTCACCGGGCTATAATTTGCTGAGTGAAGGCATTTTGTAACGGCTAGAAAAAACAAGGACTAAAGGTCTTCAAAATGTAGAAAATTGCCTGGCATAACTCCTTCAGCCACTCCTTTGCTGTCGGAGGCTCTCCACAGGCCCATCAAGAAACTGGTACCTATCTGAGTTCCTGAGGGCTCTCTCCTGCTCTTGACACACTAGGGTGTATGAAGTACCTTGGTGTGAGCCAGCTCTCCCAAGCTCAGGACTCTGCAGACAGAGGAACAGGCAGTATTGAAACATCCTTGTCAGTATCAGTCATTTTGATGTGAATCCTCACAATCACAATCATTGCTACCTAGGAGCCTTAAGAAGATAATTTCTGTTACCTCATGGCATTTAGTTATTACAGGTAAGCTTGGACCATGACCAACAGGGTTTTTGTGACCCAAGCAACAGATCACTGACTGCAATGTCTCCACTCTTTGGTTATCCCCTGGCATACACTCACAAAAGCAAAAAGAGAAAAACTAGATCCCTGGCCACAAATATTTATGGGATCAAAAGAAGTAAATGGATTCATTTTCCTCACTGGGATTGGTACAGATAGCAGGAGTTCAGAGAGATTTGTCCTATGGAAAAATGTCCACGTATGGATGGACATATATGCACCCACAGTGATACTTATACTTCCATAAGGAAGACTCAGATGTGATGGGGGGATGCTTCCAGTTAGGTCAAATCAAGTATCCTAAATTCCAAGACACGCAGATTTACTTCTAGTGGCAAAACCAACCAACCAAACCATACCAAAACACTGGAATCCTTTCTGACACAAAACCAACTGATTTGCTCTCCATCAAACCTACATACCTTAAAGCAAAAGTACCTTCACCAGAAAACTTAAACATTGAGGAAGTAAAAAGTCAAGCTTACATTCTATGAAATTCCTAAGGGTTAGACTGAGTTAGCTTTAAAAATATGCTCACACATATATATGCAATGCTCCACTTTTAATCTTTCAGGTAAACTGAGGTGGGACGGTTGTATACTTGTTGACTAAATCTGATACTTTATCTTCAAAAATATATGGTCATGGAGAGGAATCAGAAGAAGACATGGTAGTGATGTATGCTTTGAAGTACAAATTGCGGGCTAGTGTTCTAGCAGTTCTGTGTATCCACAACGATCAACTTAATAAATTGTGCTTCTATGGGCACTTTTGTTTTGAACCTAATCCTTTATTTAATTAGTCCAATTGAGAGTATATCAGAGAACCAAACTACAGAGTATTTTTAACTTAGCCTTGGAAACAAAAGGAAAAATTTGGTATAATCTTTTTTTTTTTCTTAAATAGTTTATTGTCAGGCTGGTTCCCATGTAACACCCAGTGCTCATCCCAACAAGTGCCTTCCTAATTTTGGTATAATCTGACAAATTTGCAGCCAGACTCTACACAAGACCCTTGTATACGGCACCACCCATCAATGACATGGACAAACCATTTGAGGACAAAAATCTCAGTCATATCCCCAAAATAACATAGAGCCCCAGTCAGAGCTCATTTGCTATGAGTCCTATGTACCTGGATAAACGGGCAATTTTCAAGTTGGACTTTTGTTTTTACGTTTGATTGTCCTCCCCCCTCATCAACCGACTATAATTACCCCAGGTCAGAAGTGCACAACCATGATGGGAAGAAAGGCTGGGACAAGGGGAAGGAGGTGTGTGGAAGGCTTCGAGAGAGCTCTGCCAGGTCACTAATGGCCTCTGGGGCAACGACTTGGAGAAGAGGCTGATGCTTTGCCTTTGATCTTCTAATTCACAGTGATCATTAGTATTAACTCTGATTCTTCTGGGTGAAGAATTCCAGCTGTAGCCTTTTCAGTTTACCTGACCTAAGAAAATTCATCACCCATCCCATTAGGATTTCAATAACCAGCTAAGAAAAAGAAAAAAGCAGTTGCCCCAGAATCTAAAAACCACCCGCTTCATTATTAAAAGAGTTTACATGACATGTATTGCAGAAGAGTCAGGGCATTCCAATATTACCTCCAAGTAATTAAATAATCTATTCCATTTTCCTCTTGATAGAGATCATTCCCAATTGGGTGAAAGAGAATCAGGGTCCGATGTAATCAAAGTTGAAATACGCTATCTCCAAAGCAAGTCTTAAAATTAAGATAGAGGTATTTGTCACTCAAACCTAGATTAGTTCTGGCAAAGCCTAGCTCTGATCCATCATTATTATTTTTTGTAAATGTTTACTTATTATTTTGAGAGAAACAGAGAGAGGCAGAAAGAGAGAGGCGCAGAATCCGAAGCAGATGTCAGTACAGACCCCAACGCGGGGCTTGAACTCACAAACCATGAGATCATGACCTGAGCTGAAGTCAGACATTTAACCAACCCAGCCACTCAATGACTGACCCTTGACCTTTCATCATTATTAAAGCCTATGAAGGTGAATGGCAACTACGTGTAAGGGAAAAAGTAATAACTATATAGATATTCTCCTAGGTTTAAAAGAGCTCACTTTTGATAAGGTACGTGGACATCTGAGGGGGGCAAAATTCTTCTCACCCCTACATACTAGTTTTCAAGAATCGTAATTTAATAACATATCTGCAGATTCATGCAGCGACGAAGGACTCAAAGTTGCTATCTGCACAAAACACCTTCCTTAGATCAGGCACATGAACATGAAGATAAATTAGGACTAGCTGGAAGGAGGGACTGTCTTCCTACCCTGACTCCCAATCTATGCAAGAGTTTGAGAATAGTCTTCCTGCTCCAATATCTTCTTAGGACTAATTTGAGCTGAATCATGCTCGCTGGTTAGGCACAATGGAAATTGTTACTGTTAAATCTATCAGTGTATGGCGTGAGGGACAGAAAAACAAAAGTAGAAAGAGAGGGGCAAATTCCATCTACTACCTACCTACATGCCTGCCTACAGGTCCTTCTGTCTGCCTTTTGACCTTTCACTCACCTTGATCAACAGAATGGGTTATCTGGATACCAATGAGAAGGACGTTTTCAGTGTAATAATAATTCCTAATGTTTAGAGAACAATTCTTCCAAAACTGCAAGCAGAGATATGACACTAACATGTCGCCAACAGATCTTGTTACCAAAAGCAAAACCAATGAAACAACATCTGTCTCTTCTAGAGCATTCAATTCCCAATTCAATTCCATTTACTCCATCCTTAGAGTGGCGGACCCGCAGGGCACTTTTCATCTAATAGTGTTTCTATGGAAACGCCATTCTCAACCTGGAAGATTCTACAACCTCTCACTTTGGCTTTATCCACATTGAGAGGGAAGCCTTATAAATCAGAAATCAAGACACAATTTTGCCACAGACCAAAAAAAAAAAAAAAAAAAAAAAGGTTTTCCAGGCTAGAAGTTCACAAAAAGAAACAAATAGAACCAAAAGTAAAATATGTGTATTTGACATAGAAACAAAGTGTCTCTATGAAGTACCAATGGGATCCCAAGGATCAGGGAAAGGAATCCAAGAGAATGTGAATGAAAATCGATTCACCTTCAGGGTCACCTTGCCTACTAGTCAATGCCAGATATGTCACCCCCTGTATGGTTGCTTCACCTGAACCCTCCGGTGCATTATTTTAACAGTTTGCATTCTCCCTAACTTCCAAGATTCCTGGGACACAGAGCAGCTCCATGCAAGAAAATGTGTCACTGCATATTTTAAATAAGAACCATATTAACCGCTTTTCTATTTAGATTATATTTAAATCTGCAATATGTTAGGGTAGGAAAACAAAACAAAACAAAAAATGCTTGATTTTTACCTTAACATTGTATTTATTTATTCCTTCTCCTCATTTCCACGAGGCCCATAGGCATATCTTTGTAACACTACTAGCGAAATAACTGGCAATATACAAAACACATTGAGTTGAAACATTATGACATAGTAGGTTATAGTTGTAGTTGGAATAATGCTTTTAAGAAGGAAAAAGAAACTTTGATGCAGCATCTGTCCCTGAACTGTCACTCTACAGTGACTCATACTCAAATATTAAGTATTTTCTAATTGTTGGCAGTAATTTGTTTTCAGGAAAATGCAAGCATTTCTATTAACAAACGCTTTTGTTTTCTCTCGAATTCTCTCTTATTATCTAAATAACGTCAGTCATTCTTTTCTTTTTCAGGCAATAGTTTCCTTCAAGAGACCTTTTGTTATCAAAACAGGTAAATGTTCAACTTAAGACTAAGGTGGAAATTTACATCACTGAAATTTCCTTTTACTCATAAACACCAAAGTTTAAAATCTGTTTTCTTTTTCTTTGATGATTTTCATCATTTACAAGTATTTCCAGTTTAGCTTGCTGGAGACCTTGAGTCCAAGAATGAAGCTTCAGTTCTCTCTTTGGAGTAATAAAATGTGCTACTGATTAAATCTACCTGTGGACAACTAGAGACCAGCACATTTTTCTTATGCATCTGGGGTGCAAATCCAGAAAGGTTTTGTTGTTGTTGTTTTAATTCAGGCCTTTTTTGCCTCCGCTAACACACAAATGCTTCAAAGCCCTTCCAGAGGCATGTTGTTGCAGTAGTTAGTTGTTACTGTTAACTGAATAAGCCCAATTGATCCATTTATTTGAAAAAGAAAAAAAAAGTAGCAATTTGCTTTCAAAAAGGTGTGTGAGGGGGGCACCTGAGTGGCTCAGTCAGTTAAGCCTCCAACTTTGGCTCAGGTCATGATCTCATGGTTCCTGGGTTCGAGCCCCGCATCAGGCTCTGTGCTGAATGCTTGCTCAGGGCCTGGAGCCCGTTTCAGATTCTGTGTCTCCTCTCTCTGCCCCTCCTCAGTTCATGCTCTGTCTCACTCTGTCTCTCAGAAATAAAATTTAAAAAATGCAAAGAGGTGTGTGAGGTTTTATAATATGCCCTTTGGCATTGAAAAGATTAGTCTGTACAATTTGCTAATAAATTGTTAATGCTATTTTAGTTAGCCAGAGTTTCAATTGCTTTTCTATCTTGTAAGATTTCAGATGGATTTTCTAGATAAGTTGCATTAATCATATAGCAAGAGTGTGATCATTTAGGGGCACCTGGGTGGCTCAGTTGGTTAAGCCTCTGACTTGAGTGCATGATCTCGTGGTTCCTGAGTTCCAGCCCTGCACTGGGCTCTGTGCTGACAGCTCAGAGCCTGGAGCCTGTCTTCAGATTCTGTGTCTCCCCCCTCTCTCTGCCCCTCCCCCGCTCGGGCTCTGTCTCTCTCAAAAATAAATAAACATTACAAAAAAAATATATCTTAAAAGAATGTGATCATTTAAAATTTGTCCTGTCTGCCAAATGAATTTGTGTGCATCCCTGAAGCACTTTCAGAACTTGAAATAAAGTTGTTAGAAGACTAGTATGTAGATGTTACTGGTTACTTACATTTGGACAAATAACAAAACTCTTTAGAGGTTTTCCCATAGAATTTATTATTATTAGCTCCTGACTATAAGCATTACCTAAGCAGTCTGGATTCCTTCAAGAAGTATAACAAGACACAGAGAAGGGTGTTCTGGTAACTGGAGATCTATCTGCTCTTGCAATTAGAGAAGAGGGGAGGGAATCTTTTTCATTGGAAGAAGGAAAAAGGGAGAAAATCTGAATATATCTCCTTTGCTTTTTACATGATATTATAAGACGTTTGCTTTTTATAGATGGTTACCACTATCCATATTTTTGTGAGAGCACATGGCAGTGGAGTGGGGGAAGTGGGTAGGGATGTCCAATGGAAACCACAAGGCAACTTCTGTGAGTATTCATAGAAAGCTAGGAGACATAGACAAGTGGGTTTCCCCATCCAGGGTAGTGGTGGTGCAGGCCAGCACAGACCCCAAAACTGAAGGAAATTAGCCAGACCTCAAGAAATCAGGCACTTTATGAATAATTTCTATTCCCATCGCCCAAATAACATATGGACCACAAAAACACTGCAGTGCAGGTAAAACCTTGCTGGCTGTTAAGGAGTGTTTTGTTTTGTTTTGTTTTGTTTTAAGAAGATAACACAGCTCTCTGCAAGGTTCTTCACAAGGGTATGACCTAGAGAACCAGGAAATCTGGTGGATGAATAAAAGAATTTGCTCCTCTCCCTCCTGATTCTGTCTGAACCAATATTTGATTATATTTTATTCAAGGGCACTTCAGCTTCAAGTAAAGCCAAAGCTCCTTTGCAGACTGAAATGGTGGCTGATGAAATCCATTCATTTTTTTTTTTTCTTCTGTTAGTATAGGAAATAGACTTTGGTTGTAACTCAAGGTCCACCTGGTTTTGTCCCCTCCTCCCCTCATCCTCCAGATCGGGTTAGCTGGTTAGCTCCAGTGATGACATATCCGTGTGGCTGCATCAACACATTTGACCAACTGGCACTTCATATCTCCTGCTATTTATTCTTCATGCTATGCCCCTATGCCCTCCAGACCCTCACCTTGCCCCCACCCTTCAATAGTGGTCAATAACCCTCTGTAGGAAACTTGCACAAGGCAGACAGATTACAAACTATGCACACATATGTAACAAGTGTCAGCTAAGTGCAGGACCTTGAATTGAATTTTAGGTAAACCCAATCTGATGTTAAAATCAACTCCACAACCTAAATCTTCAACTAACTACCAGCATTAACCAACCTCCAAAGCAGATTCCAAAACCTGCAGTGTAGTCTAGTTGCTATTTGGAATCACAATGGTTAGAAGAGAGGGAGGAAACTTTTTTTTTTTTTTTAGTTACTCCTGCTGCTCTGTTTTTATTTTATTCACAGACACTGGAAATTCTGGATTAATTTATACCCTGGAGTGTTATTGGAGGCATAGCCTCTATCCAGAGGAGAAACCAGCATGGCCTTCGTCAGCCCCCATTTGTCTCCCTGTAACGGTACAAATCACCGAGGAACATGGCCCTGGAAGTGGGCAAGGGTGTGAGGGTCAACAGACCTGGATAATTTGTGACAACGCAGAATTAACTTTAATACTTAAGAAAAATAAATGACTTCAAGGAAAGACAACTATGCTAAAAAAAGAGTAACACAAAAAGTTTGCTCCTGACATTAAAAAAAACAACAACATTGATTCATCTTCGGCTACACTGGGCTATGACCTGTTTAAATTCAGCCTTTGTCCCTAATATTGAAAGTCTCCTTCACTAACAATTTTGCTGATTTCTAAAATATTATTTTATCCATAAATTTTCATTTTGTCTTCTTCCTTAGATGTCATTAAATCAGTACGCACTTACAAAAATATCCACCAAAATATTATGATTATAAATATTTTGAACATGAAATTCATTCAGAACAATAACCAAACAAAACAAATCCCTTGGTGGCATAAAGCCCCAAATCTCCAGTTTCTCACATCTCCAGGAGAATTCCTGCAGTGAAAACAGCAATACTCACACAGACAATATAAACTGTTACTCTGCTTGAAAAGTCACAGGGGACTACACAGGAAGAGCGGACTCTATATTGCTGTTTTCCTTTACAGTTCTAAGTACAGCGGCCACTTTCACTGTGCAGCCCTGACTCAGATGAATGTTTTGTAATGGCAACCAAGTGCACTCGAGCCACTTAAAAGCAAATTAGGTGAGCATCTTGCCATTGCAACAAGATTTAAACTTTTTGGACCATTTGCTATAAAGGTACACTATAGCATTAGAAGAAATTAAGTCCTTCCCTTTGTGGTTTGTCTTAACTTTCTTCTTAGTAGGACTGGGTTCTCATACCTAAGAGTCACACTGAGAAAAGCAACATCATTAACATACATACTTAAAATCACAAGTCACATGAACTCCTAAACCTTGTAAACTTACAGTTAACAAAATTGCAATAGTGAGCTTCAAATAAAACTCCTCATTTGGGGTATCTAGGAAATAAGTGCTAGCACTTTTGTAAAAACTAGGGGAACACAGTGGTTTATGAAATATTCCAAGTGCAGAGGGATCATTTCCCCCCCAATGTTTTTCTATCACAACTGGTTCATTGTCCATATTTAGTTTACATATGTCATTTAGAATCCACTTACTGTTAGATGCTGGAACAGCCACGCCCTCATGATATTTGTGGCTACTTTGGGAAAGATGCCACGCTTTTTGTGACGCTTTTTGTCCTTATCTGGATCATCATCGTCACCTGTGCTGGGGGAAGCTACACTGTTGTCCAAGCCATCACCTGCAAACATAGTGAATCAAATTTTGACTGATGCTACCTTGACATGCTTTATTCAAATAGAATGCCTTTGGATATAAACAAAATCAAAAGAGCAATATAAATGATTAATAGTTTATTTGGTACTTTTTTTTTTTTTCCAAAACAGAAAGAACAAGGCCTAGACTCAAAAGTAGTCAGGTCTAAGGAACTTCTTCCAAAGAACAGTGGGAAAGGTCAAAGGGAATGAAGGGAAATAGCCAATCTCTTTAGTAGCTTTGTTGCCATGGTAATTATTCAGATGTGTAGAGCTGAGACATTCTAAGTGTAACTCCTACTGGGGAGTTACATATGGTGGCCGCCATTGGCAGGGGTGCTGTCTCTGCCCGGGTATTCAAACCTCACATATAGTCGTTGATGTCATCAACTTGTGAGCAGATGCATTCAAGATATCAACTATTTCCACAAGTGATCTATCTTAAGACTAAAGTAGGCCATGGAAATGTAGGTAATCCATCATCTAAGCAGTTTGACATAGGAATGCTTCAAATAGAATGTAATTTTTCTTGTCATAAAAAGAGAGCATCAAGTTTAGGAAGGGCAAAACTCCTAAAATAGTTTTTTAATTAGGAAACGATTACTACATAAGTCAAACGAAGTGATAATTAAGAGTCAATAGGAATTTTATTATCCTAAAAATCCAGGAAGTTTTTAAAATTTCTTCTAGATTAAAAATTTTCTCATTGCAAAATCATCTGTTGACAAATTATCTGTTTCCTGAATATTGGATCCTATTTTTTCCATTGTTTTTTGCTATAATATTTATGTTGTTTCTTCTAGAAAATATTCTGGTTCTGTGACACAATAAAATTAAAGACGTAGGATTCCTTTTATGATGTCATGTTTAGCAAGACAAAAAAATGAAATTTCAGCCCATGTAATCACTCTGTCCAAAACAAGTCATAAGGTACAAGTGGACACTAAGTACCTTGTGTTTGGGCACAAAAGTTTGAAGGGAAAACAAGAGTGGACTGAACTCACTACAGTAAAAAGGAGCTTAGCTTCTGTCAAATGTGCCTTCCTCCCTGCTGACCCCACTCTTGAGGGAAGCTACTGACTTTCAGAAAGGGATAGGTTGGTCTGGCCCAGGAAGGACCGCTACAGCAGCGAGGCTCTGCAATGAGGCAAGACACGCACCTGAGAGCACGTTCCCTGGGATATGGAAGTCACTGGAGAGCAGTCTACAGGCCCAAACAATGGGATCCTTTGGCAAGGCAATTTTCCTGGTCACTGTACATGGGAACTAGCCTAAGATTCCGTTACATCACTCTGTGAATTTCTTACTTCGTATTCCTTATTTCTGTGACCTAAATATACTACATACGCAAAGAATTCTCTGCTTTGATTCCGTTATTTCAGCCTAATCTATAGTAGTTATGTTGCCATTAATCAATTGATCTTAACAGCTCCTGAGGGAGATGCCCGCATCCCCCGCCCCCACCAAAGAAAATTGCCCCCAAACTGCCTTAACTTGTACTGAGGTGTAAAGTTTAAAAACTCTTGTTGGGTGAGGAACAGACTAATTTCAACATTTCTGCTATGATTACAGCATGTGCCACAAATACAAAACTTGCAGAACTTTTCAGAGTGGGATTTTTATTAATTTAAAAAAGCACACTTTTATTATATTTAAAATCCATATATTTTGTTAAAGCTCCACAGAATCATAGCTGTGTTTTCAGTGGAAAAGATCATAAAGACCCGTAGTTCCAAAACCCTCACCTTACCAGTGAGGAAAGTGCTTGTGTTCCTGGTGGGTGACTTACCCAAGGTCATGCAGCGGGGATGGGGCTGGCCAGCCTGTGCCCAACCAGACACGCACATCCCTAAATCAGTGCCCCTTCCTCCCCACCGAAGTCATTATTTGCATAGCCAAGTGTTTTATAAGGAGTCCCCTTGGATTTACCGAATAAATTCCTTGAAAGTCCAGTATTTAAAGAGGCTTTTTATTCAGAGAAGCAACTCACCATATAAAATAACAATTCATTAAAGAAACATGAGAAAAGAAACCAACTCAACAGCATTTAAAATTTCAATGGGCTAATCCACTCTCAATATGCAAAAGGTAACCGAGGAAAAGAAACATATTACTTGATCATTGATTAAAAATGAAAAGCTTCTAACCTAATGACAGTTTTTTACCACCTCTCCATGATTGTTTTCCACCTTAAAAAAAATAGCCTTCCTATCCGTCTCAAAACCCCTTCAGATTAATTTAGCAGGCAATGCCTAGTGCCTGCCTCGAAGAGAATTCATTGATAATTTATGGAAATATCTACTATAATCCAGCGGAGATGACTTTTTTCCAGCTTTGTGCATCAATAGATAATCAAGGCCTTAAAGCAGCCTTAGCTTCCCATTACCTCAGGCAAAAGAATTCCTGAAAGCGTGCCTTGAGGGCACCTGAATTATATACTCCATTAGGAGAGGAAGGCTTTCTGCATTCCATGTGTAACACTCACCAGAACCTTTCCTGTTTATTTCTGCTGTATGAAAGCAGAAGCATTAGGAACAGAATTTTTTAAGTGAAGACTTATGTAGATACAATGGAGAAACCTTTCAAGCAGGAGCCAGATCACCCCCTTCAGTCCCTGGCAGTGACCTCTCCCGAATAAAAGGTTTCTATTACATCATTAGCTCAAGCCAAAAACAGCCTTGGCTTAATGCACAGTTTGTTCTTCCTACTGTTTTTAGGCAAATACAGCTACTTTACTCCCATCTGGGAGGGAAATTACACTGCTGGGTTGTAATCTAAGACAAGATTTTCATTGGAAGCAAATGCTTTCAATCCAGTGTAAATACTGGTGCATGTTCAGAAAAGCCTAAAACAATAAACCCTGCTCCTTCCTGACACAAGTTAGGGAAATGGAGAAGATGGGGAAGGAGAAGAGCATAATAAAACAGACTATTCTAAAAGCAAACACTTTCATAGATTTTAATAAATTGTTTAACCTCTTCCACTTTCTAGAATTGAAAATTGATCTCGAAATGTCTCAACCTCAGAGGAAAGTCTAAATGGTCAATTGTACCTTTAGCATTTCCATTCACTCTGCAATTTGATACAGTCACCTCTATGCGGTCTCTGGAGGATTTATTTCCTTTTTTTATTTTTAAGATCACTAAACAAACTTGGAGAACCGCCGGCCGACCACATGGCAGCAGGCAGCGGCTCTGAACCACATTTGTAAAATGTCAGCAGTGACTTCATTCCTGGAGCTGACTTCTCCTGCCGCCAAATGAAGGCAAACTGAAAAGGTGGAAATAATCATAAAAATGATGCTAGTCCATAAACAAGCTTACAGCCTCATTAGGATAGCAGTAGGCTCCAGTGGGTGATTTATGCTCGTTTTGCTGATGCTATGAGGAAATGCCATAGGGCGACTTTAGCCAATTGCTAATGGTTTCTGACAGCTTCTTAGCAACTAGTGCAAGCAACGTTGTGGCGTTTGCTAGTGACAGAAACCGAAAATGTCATATTATCTGCCCATGTGTCATGAAGTCCGTGTGGCAATTAACTAGCAGGCCAGTGACTGAGGGGCCAGAGGCTCCCAAAAATGGCCTTTGGCTATGCAGAGGCAGCGATGGGCGCAGAGGCACACTCTGCCTGCACATATGCAACATTCTAATGCAGAAATCCACTTCCTTGTGACTTCCTGGCTCTGATGAGACCTGGCCACTCAAATCCCTTTTTTCCCCCTCACTCAAGTGAAACTCTGGGCCTGCCTCTCTCTCTCTCTCTCTCTCTCTCTCTCTCTCTCTCTCTCTCTCTCTCTCTCTCTCGGCACTGGTTCTGGCCTTATGAGAGGACTCCAAAGCAGTCTGCTTTGATATGATTATCCGAATATCTCCTTAATTGGCAATACCTGGTTCTGTGCTTTTTGGATGCTGGATTCAAAGGTGCTAGCCATTTTTCTGCTCTCTCACAAATTAGTCTAAAAGGATTTAAGATCACTGAAGCAGACTCATTGCCTGTCAGATTGCTGAGAGCAGAGGAAGTCTGTGTAGCGACGAGACACTGTGTAAAAAACACCAGGCTTCTAACAAGCAGGGAGAGAATCTTGGCCACACTTTTCAGTTTCCGAGCTATCAAAACCATGCTCTATATGTCAAACTGTCAAACCTTTCAGCGTGGGCCATTTGCCCTTTCAAATAATATTTAAGAATTGTTTTTACAAAATTTTATAGGCCATGGTCTAGTGAAAGAGGCCAACCAACAAAGAAAGGAATTTGTACTACAATTCGTCTACGGACAATTTCTTGTGAGACCTGGTCTGTCCCTGTGGAGCAAGGCAGGTGACCTGTGGCAGCTCCCAGGCTGTCAGAGAGCTCAGATTTCAAACACGCTCAACTCAAACATCCCGAGTCGCCTATTTAAGCATGCCCAGGCATTTAGACTGTGCTATCTCGTGCCTTTCAAGGCAGGATAAAGCGGCATTTACCGTATTCAGGCCATTCAATGGGTCAGACTGACCGTGTCAGCAGGGGCTCCTCTCCGGCAGGTCACAGCCCGGCTCCCATTTTTCTCTTCCTTCTAACTCCCTCTCTCCCCACAGGACCGCCTTTCCCAAAAACCTATTCTGAGCCAGGCTAAAACAAAACCCGAACAGCGCACTGCATTTACATCACAACTGATAGGAACTTCCAGTGTCAGTGGGCCAGCAGGTATAAACAAAACGGGGAGTTCTTTCTGTCACAGAGGCAAAACTCCTAATTAGGGGTGGGAACTTTCAACTGCCAGGGCAAATGAACGTGTGAGGTTGTGGACCTTCTTGTTTTGCTGGAAGCCAAGCTGGAAGCCATCCCAGCTTCAAGACAAATCATTTACAATTTTCTGTTGAGATTCCACAGTTGCCAGCCCGGTTCCCTCCTTAACTTTTGCTTTACTCATCTTCAAGTGTTTAGAGACAGAATGTTTATCCCAGAAATGGACGTCGACTCAGATCCAAGGCCATTTATAATCGTATCTTTCAATAGGGAGTAAATTCTATCATGTCTTGAAAGGTGTCTAAATGGTCAATTCAAAAGCATTCTTTAAGACTGTACAGCTCATGTTGTAAGGTGGCTAAATGTTCATCCGATATTAAGGGTTTCTTTTTTTTCTCTTGTCTGTTTTCTCACACAGGACACCGACAAGAGAGAACACGGCATTTCACCCCTTACAGAGCATGTAGGACATTCCTGCCTTTCTAGTGGCCGCCGGTGCAAACATCCCATCAGCGTGGAGAGGTCAGGTTTCTTTTGTAGTCGAGCTATCCGGGTGTGCCAGGTTGTTAGGAAGAATGTAAAACTACCCCAAACCCACTTCTCCAGATCATGGCTGTGTCTGCTTAGCCAGAAGTCAGATGGGATAATGTTTCTGTGTTATGTTAAGAGGATAAATGGTGAGAATTATAGACAACCCCTTTCTCAGGAACCAGCTAGAATACTTCAGAGGTTATAAAGAAGTGTTTTGTCTTCATTGAGAATGTGTAATAGCTGCCAGAATGATTTTTCTAACATACATATCTATCTGATCTTATAACCGTGGCACTTCAAATCCTTCCGTGGCTATCATTTGCCTTCAGGATAAAGGTCACACACTTTAGCCTGGCATGGAAGGCCTTTCGCCATCTCTCTCCTGGGTGTTTCTTCTGTGGGGTCCCCGTGGTCACGGGTACTCGCTAGACCACCCCAATCCTGAGCCTCTCTGACCTTCTCACCATCTCCCTGCAGGCACTGCTCTCACACTTCTTCGTGGTTCCCTGTGCTGGCCCCTTGGTAGTGTACTTCCTGACAAGCTCCTTGGTGACCTTTTAGGCTCCACTCAACTGCCATCTCCTAGAAGAAGCATACACCGGACTCTCGCTGTTCAGTGATACCCTCTCCAATCTCCAATCCTTCTTTTGCTGACACTCCTCGCTCCACATCATACTCTACCAAGACTGCTAATTTCTGTAGTCTCTGTCCCCTCGACTTAATTACAGGATATACGAAAGCAGGGGCAGGGTCATTCTTGCCTCTAAGATTCCCTAGCCCCAGGCTTACCCCAGTATACAGGGTACAAACTTGCCAATTGGGTATTAAAGGAATGAGCAAACGCATTTCTTTTTTCACCTCATGGAGAAAACCACAGTTTCAATTTCCAGCTGTTACAATTCTTTTTGATACATACTTAAACTCTTGAAGAATACTCACCAAGGACATTCAGTTAAACCATAAGAAAACATAAAGGAAACGCATTCTCCAAAGCTGGCAAGTTTCCTTGGAATCTTTAAGCTCACCTTGGACAAAAGATGGACTGAGGTAAAATGTCAGAGTTCTTGATAATGCTTGCCATAGTCTCTCCCTCAGAAATATGCTCCTATTTCCTTCAATTACAGTTTAAAACTATTTACCTAATTAAAATTTCTTGCTGTTTGTACATTTTTCCCGAGTCCAACTTTAAAAAATAAAGCAATTGGGGCACCTAGGTGGCTCAGTCAGTTAAGCGTCTTACTTTGGCTCAGGTCATGATCTCACCATTCTTGGGTTCAGACACCACGTCAGGCTCTGTTCTGACAGCTCAGAGCCTGGAGCCTGGAACCTACTTCAGATTCTGTGTCTCCCTCTATCTCTGCCTCTCCCCAGCTCTGTCTCTGACTATCAAAAATGAATAAAAACATTTAAATGTTTTTTAAAATTAAAAGATAAAGCAAAAGTTTTATTTGTGCATTTTTCCCAATGAATTAAATATACTACTTTACACATCTCCCAGTTTTATCACAGCAAAGAAACTCAACTGTCTCTGAGCAGACAATTTCACCCTCAGCTGAGACTCCAGACTCTGACTTTAGAGACACGATGATAAATACAAAACCCTAGAAACTCTGGCTTTCCCTTGTTTTGCCTCAGCAATTGCTCAGCAACAGGTATTCTGAGGACCTTAGTATCTAATACTGTTCTACAGATTGGCATGTCAGAGGGTCCTAGGAGACCTTAGAAAGGATTTTGTAAGATATAAGAAAAACTAATGTGACCTCGTGAGGCTTATCACACATTTCAAGAAAAACAGAGTAGATTTCATATATCTTGAAATTTGTAGGCAATATACAAAATACATAATAGTCTAAATCCAATAACCTTTGAGGTTAACTTTAATTAGGGTTCTATTTTAAAAAAAATTTTAAATGTTTATTCATTTTTGAGAGTCAGAGAGAGAGAAACCGTGCGTGAATGGGGGAAGGGTAGAGAGAGCGGGAGACACAGAATCTGAAGCAGGCTCCAAGCTGTCAGCACAGAGCCCAATGCAGGGCTCGAACTCACAGACCGTGAAATCATCACCTGAGCCGAAATCAGACGCTCAACCGACTCAGCCACTCAGGTGCCCCTAATTAGGGTTCTATTAACTCAGCCTTCCTTTTGCATCTCTTCTCATCCTTAGGTGTTTAAGGATTCCTTGTTCTTAGTTCAAAGTGACTTTCAGTTGATCAAAGAAAAATAACAAAGGAAAGCACATTCTCATATATTTCATGTTACCACCCACGACTCTCCTGAAAATCCTGAGGTGGTTCCTTTGGAAACCAAGATACGGTGTTAGATGTTGGAACTTGCCATAGCAGTGTGAGGTTCTAGGAAAGTGCGAAAGAAATGGCCAGTGCTACAGATACACTACAGACAGTGACTGAAAAGACAGAGTAAGAAGAGTGGGGAAGAAGATTAAGAATAAGAAAACTTGGGGTGCCTGGGTGGCTCAGTCAGTTGAGCATCTGAGTTCAGCTCAAGTCATGATCTCATAGTTCATAAGTTCAAGCCCCATGTCAGGCTCTGCACTGACAGCACAGAACCTGCTTGGGATTCTCTCTCTCCCCCTCTCTCTGCCCCTACCTTGCTCACACACTCTCTCTCTCTAAAATAAGTAAACATTAAAAAAATAGTTAACCACTGTGAAATGAGGTCATAGCCTTATTCTGCCCTGTAGTGGACTCCTGACATCACAGAATCCTAGGAGAAGAAATGGAGATTCAGAGTCTGAAGAAAGTAACTCTTTCTATGAATATGCTACGTCTTGTCTAAAGAGTAAAGTGTCACTTTTTAAAACTGAGCCCTATATGGGGTGCCTGGGTGGCTCAGTTGGTTAAGCATCCGACTTCAGTTCAGGTCTCATGGTTTGTGGGTCTGAGCCCCATGTTAGGCTCTGTGCTGACAGCTCAGACCTGGAGCCTGTTTCAGTCTGTGACTCCCTCTCTCTCTGACCCTCCCCTGCTCACACTGTCTCTCTCTCTCTCTCTCCCTCCTAGAAATAAATAAAACATAAAAAAAAAAGTTAAAAAAAAATGTGTTGAATACCCACTATGTCCCTAACACTATGTCAATCCTTAGAAACACTAATGGTGAACAAAATCAGAAACAGTCTTTATTTCTATACAGCTTTCCAGTTAGAAGGCACAGATGTTAAACAAAATAAACACAGTAATAAATGTACAATTGTAGTCAAACAGAAAGAAATGTAAATCTCTGAGTGTGTGAAACAAAGGAAACTGACTTAGGAGGAATCTGGAACAGAATCTGAAGGATGGAGAAAAGTCAAGCAGGTATGGTGAGCAGCCTAAAAGGGCAGAGAGCAGAAAAAGTATTGCAGGCCACAGGAACAGCATATGCAAAGGCCCTGTGTCTGGAAGCATGACACAATGACAGAATTGGAACCTGGGAAGGCAGAACAAATGAAATTGGAGAGGTAAGAGGAGCAAGACCACTTAGGGCCCCATGTGCCATGGTCAGGATTTGGTTACTTGTTCCTAGGTTTCTGACTAGCAACCCATACACGTACTTCTATGGCATCATCAGTGTCCTCTCCATTGCATGCCCGATGTTACATAAATTTTACCAAATAAAGTCTCATTCCCCAGTGAGTTCAATCTAACAAATCCTTTGATTCCAGATTACGACTAGGGAATGAGGGACAATGGAAAGCAATGAGTCCATTCAGGTAGGCCCCAATATAGGCACAGATTACATTCTGAAGTTAATTTGTAGGTAGGTCTCTTGGACAGTAGAACATATTTTCACATGCAAGCAAGTTAAGAATTGTTATGTCCCAAGGCTTGCTCATCAAAGCCAAAGCAATTCATTAAGTGAATTCAGTTGTAACTGACATCTGAGCCCTGGGTGCAGGAAGTCAGAAAGTATAAGAAGAAGGAGGAAGATGAGTTTTTTCCTCATATCTCTGTACACAGAGTCAGCCTAGGAAAAGATTAAAATACATGTGAGTGTCGTTAGTACCTCCTTTTCTCTATGTTGCTTCCCCTGCACAGACCCACCTCCTGTAGGCACTTGGGCTCCTCCCACTGTGGACTCCCCACCCAGACCTATTCTCTTCTTGCTCTGAGTTCACTCTTATCATCCGCCAACAACCCAAATATCCATCCTTTGAATCTAGTTGATCTAAGCCAGACTTGAGGTAGAAAGCCATCTGAAAGCACTAATTGGTTGGAATTATGCTAATGCACCCTCACCTTCCCAGAAATGTTGGCATTTTTAAAAGAAAATGTAATACAAATGAATCTTTAAATGGTGGAATTTCAGGTAAAGTAATAAATTAAAAAAAAATTTTAATACAGCTGGTGTTGGGAAAGTTTTGTTGTTTTAATCCACAGATGCAAGCCTTTCAGAAGAGCCCAGGGTCAGTTTCCAAATTTGTCATTAAACCCCACCACCCTCACCCACTCCACCCCTGTTCATCCCTGAAGACATCTGGGAAGCCATGCATTTTTCACTGTTCTCAGTTTTTCTTTTCCATTTTTTTTCACCCCCACAGAGACTGTAGTGATAGTAAATGGGTTCTGGGGATGCACAGCAATGAGATGAGGAGTAAAAGATCTTGGTCGAACACATGTTTGTATATGTAGGACATTTGTACAATCTGGGTGTTTATAACTCAGGGGTTGTCAACCTGTTGGAATAAATTTGGACTCACTCCTTTACTACAAATAAATGCATTCTATTTAGCATCTATCACTTCATGATTCTTCACCAAGAACGCAAATAATGCATAAAACACAACGGGGTAAAAAATATGAAAAGAATCCAATTAAATAACAGATCCAGTATGAAAATGCTTACTGGATTTTTGTGGAATACAAAGAAAATCTCTTGAATAAATTTAATATGCCATCAACGGAATTAAGGGAGGAAACAGGACTTTCTAAATCATGGAAAGTAAGACTTGTCAGTCAGAGTTGGTCACTATTCAAATTTGTACTTTACTCAAGATTTATTTTAAGTATTTTTACAAGTACTGTGGACAGATCCAGTGTACACCAAGAAATCAGCTAAATTTTCCAAGTTATTTTGTTCTGTACTTTGTTCAGAAGTAGTTATTTTACTGTACTTTGTTCTTTTGAGATAGGAATACCCTTTTCTTGTAATTCAATATGACTTTTTGACTTCAATTCCCCTCAGGGGAACAACAGCAAATTAGTTACCTATCCACAGAGGACAAACAGCAATGATGAATAGGAAAGAAAAAAAAAACACACACACAGATTTTGACTCATTTTTCAACCATTCAGCATTTTTTTTTTTTTTTACAACTAAACACCATGGAAAATCCCTGCAAAAACAGCATAACTTCTTAATGAAGTCTTAGGAACTTCAGGATGTGAGTGCACTGCAAGATATTACTGAAATTTTTGTATTTATACCAACAGTAAAACAAAATGGAAATCCCCCCATCGTGTTCTGAGGAAAAAGAAGGAAAATGTGCTTACAGCTGCAAAGGTAAAACAGTGCAAAAGTCATAAACTTTTGTTTTGAATCAACATCTCAGAAAGCATTTTAGGAACTAGTACTTTACCTTTTTAATGTTATCATAGCAATGCATGACAAATTCCTTGAGATATGCTTCCTCAAATACATAAATCATATATTAATGAATGGTCACAAAATTTTATTTAACCATGAAAATAAATCTCCTTGTAAAAACAAAACCAAAAGCAAAAAACAAATGCCACACATGGGATCTTATAGACACACACACACACCACAAACACAAACACACACACACACACACACACACCATTTATTTCTGTGAGATCCTCAAACCTTACCATATAATTTATTTTTAAACTTACACATTTTCTGCATGGGTGCATGTATATATATGTGTATGTGTGTGTGTATATATATATACACACACATAACGCTTACACAGGCAAAATTACATTTATCAAAGAGGTCACTCTCCAAAAACGATAATTATATAGAATACATCTGAAAAGGAGAATTAAAAAAAAAAAGGTTTCTCACATGCAGATTAGAAGTGGTTGAAGTGGTTCTCAACTTTGGCTACACATAGAATCATGTGGTAGTTTTTACAAATCCTGATGCCTACCCTCTACCCAAGACCAATTAAATTAGTATTTTGGAGGGTGAGATCCCAGCATTAATGAGTTGTAAAGCTCCAAGATGATTAAAACGTAGAGCCAAGTTTGAGAACCAGTGGATTAGATCACAGATTATATGTGGTAAAGCTCATATGTTTTTTTACAGAGAAATGACCATAAGACCCTTAATCAGAGAATTATTATGTGTATTTTAGATGAAGATTCAAAGGTTTACTTGTAGGGTTTCCTGCCTCATAGTTTGTAGACTGAGAGTTTCTTTTAACAATGTAAGATGATAAAAAGGCAAAAAATAAGAGCCTAAGAAGCATAGCACACTAGGGCCCTTTAGCATAGGGGAAAACAGCCCTATAAATGCTACAGAGGCTGTGTAAACATAGAAGTATGTAGCATAGTGCCATAAATCATGTATCTACTGAGTTTTAACAAACTTTTAGGCTTGTTAAAATAAGGTATGATACCGTGTATGTGTAGTCCAAAAACATTTTCCAAAAAGTGCCCCCTAAATTTTTTATTTAAAAAAGTAGGATTCCGTTCCTCTGGACCACATCATTTTTTTTTTTTGATGTTTTATTTATTTCTGAGAGAGAGAGAGAGAGAGAGAGAATGAGAAAAAGACAGTGTGAGCAGGGGAGGGCCAGAGAGAGAGGGAGACACAGAATCAGAAGCAGGCTCGAAGCTCTGAACTAGCTGACAGCACAGAGCCTGACGCGGGCTCGAACCCACTAACTGTGATGTCATGACCTGGGTGGAAGTCAGAGGCTTAACCAACTGAGCCACCCAGGTGCCCCTGGGCCACATCATTCTTGAATGACTGCAGATAAACCAGGATAATGTGTGTACGTTCCATAGAAACGTTTCACTTGTCTGCCCTCACTTCACTGGTGTGTGTAGCTAGATGGAGCCTGTGCTTTACCCAGGGCACCGGTCTATCTTCTGACTCTCCTCTGACCCTCTTGGCTTCCTTGGGGTCTTCTCTCAAGGTCTTCTTCCCTTTTCTTCTGCTCTTGGTACTTAAGGAGGCAGGGGGTAAGGGCATGGTGTGTGCAGGAAGGGTGAGGGGGCAGCGCCAGGGGGAGCATGGCTGGATGGGAGAGGGGAACCCACCCCCTGGGGTAGGTAAGGTAGAAGTTGGAGCAAGAGGGAATGCCGTGGGTCAAGGGGGAAACAAACACATGGCATTCTGTACAGAGAGATTTCTTTGCATTCCAAGTAAAATGGAACTAGGTTGTAAAATGGAGATTAGGAAGTCATTAAGAATCAAGTGATGTTGGGGCACCTGGGTGGCTTAGTCAGTTAAGCATTGCATGTCTCCTCAGGTCATGATCTCATGGTTTGTGGGTTTGAGCCCTGCATCGGGCTCTGGACTGACAGCTCAGAGCCTGGAGCCTGCTTCAGATTCTGCCTCCCTCTCTTTGCCCCTAACCCCACTCATGCTCGCTCACTCTCTCTCTCTCTCAAATATAAATAAATGCTAAAAATATTTTTTTTTTTTTTAAAAAAGACTGAAGTGATGGGGGCGTCTGGGTGGCTTAGTCGGTTAAGCGTCCGACTTTCGCTTAGGTCATGATCTCGCAATTCGTGGGTTCAAGCCCCGCGTCAGGCTCTGTGCTGACTGCCAGCTCAGAGCCTGGAGCCTGTTTCAGAGTCTGTGATCTCCCTCCCTCTCTGACCCTCCCCTGCTCACGCTGTCTCTCTCTCTCTCTCTCTCTCCTAGAAATAAATAAAACATTAAAAAAAGACTGAAGTGATGTTAAATTTGCTTAGAAGGAAAACAGGTGAGAAAGAAGTTGGGATTAAAAAAATTAAAGTTTGTTTTTCTCTTATTGTAAAACCATCTGAAAATCCAACAGTTTCTGAAAGAAAAGGTTTGAGAATTACCGGCATCATGTCTGTTATTCCATTTAACCTTCTCTCCTCTGATTATCCGAGACTTGGGTTCCTTTGTAGAGTTTGTGTGGCACATATGCGGTCACTCAGCTAATTAGGCACAGGTGCTTGCCACTCAAAATAAGCACACTTCGTGAGGTGGTGACTTGCTTTGGTGGGCATGGTAAGGATGAAGGAACTTTCTACAGCAGGGCCACTCCAAATATAACGTGCTTATGAAGCACCAGGGATCTTGTTAAAATGCAGTTTCAGATTCATTAGGGGTGGAGCCTAAGATTCTGCATTTTAACAGGCTCCCAGGGGCTGCAGATGCTGGGATGCAGGTCCAGGGACCACGATGTGCATCCTGGCAAGGTTCTGGAGGATCTTCCCCTCTGGGCAAATAAAGCTAGAAAGTGCTGCATGCGTGTAAGTGCCTAGTCACAGTGGAAGGTGGGACAATCTCCCTTTACTGCACATGGTGAGGACTGGACTCTCACCCACTGGACAAGAATGGGGGAAAGGCTGTTCAGGTCGTCATTTTGAGCATAACCTCGTGATGTTTGTAGAACTAACCGGAGTATCAGAACAAGCCAGGATGTCTCCAATGGGCCACTCGCCCGCCCTTTTGTTAGTGCCACAGCCTTCTCTCCTCCATCTCCTCAGCACATGCGACACCTCGCTTCCTGTTCCGGATATATTACTGAAGAAGAGGTTAGTCTCTGGAGTCGGACTGTCTAGGTTCATAGAAATCCCATCCTCACCACCTGATAGCTGTGTGACCCTGAGCAAGTTACTTAACCTCCTCAAGCCTCTGTTTTGCTCTTCTTGAAAAAATATGCATAGTAATAGTACTCATACCTGAGAGTTACAGAACAGGTTAAATAAAATAAGCTGCAGAAAACATTTAACACATCATCTGGCGGCGCTGGTTTAGCTTGGTGAATGCCAGTTGCTGTGGTGGTTTTGCTACTGAGGACTTTCTCTGAGCAAGGGAACGTTTCTCCTGAGCCCCGCACCTTAAGCAGGCAAACGCTCACGGCCAATCTTGTCATGTCTCCTCATCTCCCCCATCCCTTTCTCATTCCTAGGAGTCACTTTTTCAAAATATATGCACTCATTCTCCTAGCACGGAATATCATTTCTATGTTTTCTTCCCCCGCCCCCCCCAAGAGTCCTGGAGTGACTTGTGGGCTTCAGAGGAAAATGGGTGGCCTGTGCTCCTAAGCTGCCCCACCACAAGATGCTGTGGGTGCAGCCTAGGGCTGGCCGGTGATACACTGGAAAACCGTTTTATTGATACAAGTTTTCATTCCCCACACAAAATAGGTCAATTCATAATACCCTGTCCTCTGTTCTGCAAATATGTTTCCATGGTAATTAACAGCAAAGGCTTTTGGTTTTAATTTACAAATACAGAAAGTAGTTATATCATCTAAGAAGTATCTTTAAGGTCTAAGACGAGTGGGATGCACTATAGAAAAATGGGTGTCTAAGTGCCTCAGTCAGTTTAAGCATCTGACTTCTGCTCAGGTCATGAGCTCACAGTTTGTGAGCTTGAGACCCACTATAAGTGAGTCCCACTTCTTTCTCTCTCTCTCTCTCTGCCCCTCTCTCACTTGCACTCTATCTCAAAAAAAAGGGGGTGATAGATTTTTAAAAAAAGAAAAGAAAAGCTAATTTTCAAGTATGGTCCACATCTTGTCTAGACAGTAAGAATAATAGTAATAATAAAAACTAACATTTATTGAGCACTTACTAGATACTTGAAACTATTTGGCCTTCGTTTTTCATTGATTAATCTTCACAAAAATCTTAGAAGCTGAGGTTAAATTAGTTATGGCAAAAACAAATTTTTAAAAAAAGTCAATTTCTGCATATTTAAAAAATCCTTCGAGGCACCTGGCTGGCTCAGTCAGTTGAGCATCTGACCCTTGCTTTAAGCTCAGGTCATAATCACAGTCATGGGATCAAGCCCCACACCAGGGTCTGTGCTACTAAAGATTCTTTCTCTCTTCCTCTGCCCCTCCCTCACTCTCACAGGCATGTGCGCACATACCCATGCTCACTCGCTCTCTGAAGAACAGCAACAAAAATCCCTCCCTTATAATGTATTTTTTTTCAAACTGTTTTCATAGCCAAAAGAAACAACTTATACTTACTGACAAGGGTGAGCTGCATGGAGAATACATACCTTACTGAGTGCTTTTCTGAATTACTTCATGTCATCCTTGCAATGGCCCCAGTGTACAGATAAGGAAATAGAGCTCACTGTGAATGCAAACCCAAATCAGGCTCAAAGCTAAACTCCTAACCATTCCAGAACTACTCTCTCCACTTAACCCATGACATTAGATAACAATCAAGATCCATTTCTTTAACCTCTAGAAAGATCTTCTCGAGCAGTAACAGTGCCTTTTCCCACTGCTGCATGCTGTCCACAGCCAGCACAAAGCCTGACCCATAGGGTTGACTTCATAAATATCCCCTTAATCATACTCTTTCTACTGAAGTCAAAGAAGGAAGAGACACTAAGAATGTGATCTCTGAGCGCCACACAAGCCTTCCTTAGTCAAAGACAGTAGAAGAGGTTAAATATGAAAACCACCTCGGAAATGTACAAGGAAGAAAACAAATACCAAGTGTGTATAGATCCAAAGAAAGTACACAAGAATGGGAGAATGCCAAACATAGCCACATTGCAAACCAGGGAGGCAACTGTCCTGAATGTGCCTCCAAACATGAAAGGAGAAAATCCTATGGAAAGACTTGATGTAGGGTATGAAGTTGAGTAACCAGCCATCAGCATGCAGAGGGGAGCCCCGAGCTACCTACAGTATGGCTCTCTCCCTTGCTCAGGGCTTAAAAGAGGTCATCTATGAAGGATAGGGGCATAATGAACTACAAAGCATACATTTTCCAGCATCACACAAATGTTTTTCAAGTGTGCCTGCACGTCAGGAATCCGAAGTTCTGCTAGTGGGATGCGGGGAGGAAACTGCCCTCTCTGCAGAACACCACGCCCATGCCCTCTATGAACCTGGGAGTCCACGCTGAATGGGCCACGGCAGAGAGGAAGAGGGAAGAGGGACTGACCGCAAGCTCACAAGAGAGTTTATTTTCTCTCACAGATTATGCATCCAAGAAAGAAAGTCTCCTCTCCAGGAGGGATACAGAAATACAAACAAGGTTGCTTCATGAAACACCAGCCTGGAGCAGAGCAGAAGACACCCAGGCTGCCCCCCACCCCCACGGGGGCAGCATTCCACATCCACAGGGTTTTCAGTGATGACATCACCTGCATGGTAATCTGAAATCCACCTGGGGCAAGAAGCAAGCAGCAGAATCCAGGAACTATTCTCATCTACAAAAGGCAGAAATCGTCTTTCCCCACAGAAAGGATGTCGGTTTTTACAGCACCCTGCACTCCGTTTCTTCTCCAGCCTGTTCTTCCCTCGTTCTGAGCTCCTGCGGCTGCCTCTACAGAAAGTCTACCTGGCGCCCGGGCCTCCCTGGGCTTCCAACACAATCATCCCACGGAGACTGGAAGAGTCAGAGTGGCCTCGGCTCCATGACGCTCCCCTGGACCTAGATTCACAGGAGTAACTGCTGTCCTGTAGCTTCAGTAACCTCTCCTACCACCCCCTCTTCATGCAGATATGATCTTTCCAGCGTGGGCATGACTCTGGATTCCCTGCTCTGCTTTTAGTCCTCTTCTGGGCCTAGTCTTGACCCCAACTGTAAGCTGGCTGGGAATCTCTCCTCTCCTCTCCTCCCCCAGCCCCTGCCAGTCTTCTTTCCCAGGGCTAAATATTGCTCCCATGAAGTGCCAGCTGGAGGGGATTCTCTCCCTTGAAAACAGGCCTCAGAACTCCAACCCCAGCCCTGCCTGACTGAGTTGGCCTCTGGCCTAGAATTCCTTGCTGCTGGACCCACCTATCAGACTGGGTATCCGAAATGCCAGGCCTGAACTTGCTACACCCTTTGGACGCTATAACTTGGACCACCCAGCTGCCTCGGCAGAGGCCAGCTTTCAGATTCAGGGTAGGTGCTCCAAGTCCTCATTCCTTTCAATAATGAGAAAGCTTCAGCCCTGCCCCAGCCTCCTCTTGCTGCCCGGTGGCTCTGTGTCACTGAGGTTCTAGCAGGGCTCCTGTGCCCCAGCATGTCCTACCTTCCTCCCATCTGGCATGCCCAACTGCAAAACAGCCCCAAATCGCATCTATTCAAATCCAGATGGTCTGTGAGAGTACAATTTCTGTATTTGATACAGAAAGGGATGTGGGAAACATGACCATCCTCTCTGTATCTCATTCTTCTTTCTAGAAACCTCTGAAATAACTCTCCCTAAGTCAGGCATCCCCACAATACTTGGAGCAACAAGTTCCCTCCCAAGTAAAGACACCCAAAGGATAGAACAGGTGCTGGCACAATCCAGTCTGAGCAAAAAGACCGGTCAAACGCTGTATGGTGGGTCGCCAGAGGCCCGAAGCTAGGTATCTGTCTGCTCTCCGGTCTATAAAAACATGAGTAGGATCAAGTTTTAAAAATGCATAATCAGGGGCACCTGGATGGCTCAGTCAGCTGACTATCCAACTCTTAGTTTCTGCACAGGTCATGATCTCCTCGTTCACTAGATGGAGCCCCACGTCAGGCTCTGTGCTGACAGCAAGGCTATCGGCTCTGCTTGGGCTTCTCTCTCTCCCCCTCTCTCTGCCTCTCTCTCTGTCTTTAAAAATAAATAAATAAACATGTTTAAAAATGCATAGTCATAGGGGTGCCTGGGCGGCTCAGTCAGTTGAGTGTCAGACTCTTGATATCCACTCAGGTCATGATCTCGGGGTCGTAGTATTGTAGGCATGGAGCCTGCCTAGGATTCTCTCTCTTTCCCTGTCTCTCTGCCCCTCCCCCACTCAGACTGTTTGTCTGCCTCTCTCTCTCAAAATAAAGAAATAAATATTTTTTAAAAACCTTAAAAATGCATAATTATAGTATGCGAAGATAGTCTTCATCAGAGAAGCCTAAACACTTTCAAGGATGGAATGTAAGTATTTGGAGCCATCTTATCATGAAAGAAAGGCTGGAAATCAAAATTGTGAAAGCTGAGCTAAGTGATGGTGTTAACTGCCTCTCTTCTATACTAGCTTGTTTTCCTCATTTTGTTTTGTTTTGTTTTTTAATGAAAAAGTGGGTGTTTGGAGCCTGGGCTATTTGAATGGGGAATGATCGTTCCAGGTCTTCCTAAACTTAACAGTGAATCAGGGGCAAAACCCCAGATGGTCACACAATGATTTCACAACATCAAGCCACAATTCTTATCTTTCCAAGTTCTATACTTCCCGAAACATACGTAGTCATGACTGACCTATAGGTCAGAGCCCGGGCCTGAAGTTCCAGGCCATTGACTGCTGTCTGCATGGCTTTGTGAAGTGACTCAATTCTACTAAGCCACCATGCCGCCATCCACAAAGGGCCAGTGGGAATAAGGAACTAGCTAATTCAGAGGGGTGTTGGGATGAGCAAGTAGAAGTACATACAGGAAAACTCTTGGAAAATGTGAAATATTGTAAAAAATGTCCCTTACTTTTTAAAAATGTTTTCTTTTCTAATTTTATTTTTTTTTATTATTATTATTTTTTTACAAATAGTTTATTGTCAAATTAGTTTCCACATAACACCCAGTGCTCATCCCCACAAGTGCCCTCCTCCATGCCCACCCCTCCTCCCCCCCACATCCACCAGTCCTCAGTTTTTGTCAGCATTCAAGAGTCTCTCATGGTTTGCCTCTCTCCCTTTCCCCCACCATTTCGCCCTTCTTCTCCCCCTTGGTCCTCTGTTAAGCTCCTCCTAATCCTCCTATACGTGCACACATATGATATTTGTCCTTCTCTGCCTGACTTATTTCGCTCAGCATAACACCCTCAAGGTCCATCCATGTTGCTACACATGGCCAGATTTCATTGTTTCTCATTGCCATGTAGTATTCCATGGTATAGATAAACCACATCTTCTTGATCCATTCATCTGTTGATGGACACTTAGGCTCTAAAAATGTTTATTTATTTAATTTTGAGACAGAAAGGAGAGAGAGAGAGAGAGAAAGGGAGGAACAAGTTGGCAAGGTGTAGAGAGAGACAGGGAGAGAATCCTAAGTAGGCTCCTCCTTATCAGCGCAGAGCACGATGCAGGGCTTTACCCCACCAACCATGAGATCATGACCTAAGCCAAAGTTGGACACTTTACCTACTGAGCCACCCAGGTGCCCCCAAAATGCCCCTGCTTTAGGAGAACTTCCAGGATCTGCCAAGACAGAGGTAGGTGCATTTTCCCCGTGTAAACAATTACAGCTAGTATTACAGCATATTCCCATGGCCTGTGTATGTACCAGGCATTCCCATTAATTTATTAACTCTGTGAGCACAGTAAATGGGTCTTGTCTACCACTGGACATCCTCAGGGCCCCCCGCTAGCAGGTAACCAGTGTTTTACTGAATTGATGGCTGAATGAAATCATAAATTTATTTGGATTTTGTAGAGTTAATGGGGTGGGGGGGTGAGACCATAGGAAAGCAACTTTACAGTTTCTGTTTCTCTACAGAAAAAAAGTTAAATTTCTTGTCCGTAGTTAGTTCCACTGCCACCATACGTGTGAAATATACAGAATTCATGATTAGGAAAATTTAACAAAGGATTTGGTCATGGATCCAGGCATTTGCTGAATCCTCCTTTCTATATGAGGAGAGCTCTCACCTATGTAATGATTGATTGATTGGTTGATTCAACTGACTGAAAGGAGAGAAAAGGCCAAGGATACCTCTTACATCATGCCACTCTGTCTGTCACAGGTGAATTAATGAAGTGTGATCTTCATCAGTCTGGTTAAACCTATATTTCTATACAGCCCACACACCACCACCTACATATGCACCACAGGAAACAATGAGATGGCTAGAAAATCATCCTTAGCTGAAATTCTACTCATACTGCCACCAAACAAAATATAGACAGATGATCCACTCATATCTTCATTCTCCCTCTCCTTCTATCTGCTTAAATGGGTGTGATTAAGTGATGTATGGGTCAGCCACAGTAGAAGCAGTTAAAATGATCATTTTACATTTAATGAAGAACATCACTATTTTCAGCTGGCCCTATTTAGTAGAAAGTACATTAGAGAGGGCATAACAGCAGACTGTGTGGTTTACTGTTGGGGGGGTCATAAGACACGGCAAAAGGTGGCATCAAATGGCCAGGAATATTTTGTCCCTGTTGATTTGTAATGAATGGAAATTAACATCATAACATATGGATGTGTTTTTTATCCACCCCACAGAGAGGCTGTGTGAAGAGTGATTACAACTTCTCAGCTTAATTTATTACTATTGATATGACGGTGGAAGAAAACCAAGATCATTTTCCAAAGATACAGTTGAAAAGGAGAATTCATTTATAAGGAAACAGCTACCACAATAATCATAATAATAGCTACCAAGAATTAAATCTCTCAGTCATTAAGATGACTCAGGGTCACACCAACACATAACTGTAAAATAAGGTATAAATATTATAGTTAGGAAGACAGCAAAGTCCCATGTTAAACTGGGAGAGGATGAATTACAACAGATAGAGTCAGAGTATGCATTCTTGTTCAAATACTAACAATCATATCATTGGGAGAGTGTCAGGGGAGATGAGGAGAGGCTTGAATCCCAGACTCAATGGTAAGTACAAGTATTTCTGTTAATACCCGCTGCCTTATGGTGTTAAGGGATAGTGGGTGATCTCTTAGACAAACTAGTTTAGGTTTTCAATACCATGTGTCATATGCTTATGTGTTTTTACCATACAGGACTTTCTGCCAGGCAACACTGCCCCAGAGTCTACCCCAAAGTTTAAAGGCCGCCTTGGAGGAACATCAACTTTCTCTGATGCCTTCCTCTTTATGAAGATGGGGTATACCTGAATGGGAATGAGTGACATGACTTATCCGAAAGTAAGGGTGCAGTAACAGGCCCCAAAATGTGTTCAACAATATAACCAAGAAGATGCAACTCTCCTTAAAGTAAGGAGACGAACTGCCAACCTCTTGAAAGGAAAAAGAAAGAGTTTTCCAGCTGATCATTCAAAGTGGCCAACAGTCACCACGCGACTGCAGTTTTCATCAGGATCCATGTGGATGTCTGGCCACCACAGAGGACAGCCAACAACCAAAAAGTTCTGCACTAACAGCCAAGAAGTTTCCGGGGCCCCTGCTCTGGGGATCTCTAGGAACAAACTGATGGAGACTGGGAATGCTCAGCTTGGAATTCACCGGAGACTTGCATACAGGAATGAACATTTGCATTCTCCTGACAGTCTTCTCCTGCTGGACCCAGCCAGATGAGAGCAGCGATTTTCTTAGCTTTGTGCCCAGGAGGCAGTCTCTCAAAAACAAGGCAGAGAAGGCAACCAAGTGAAAGAGGGATCGACCATGTTTGTGCGGTGTCGAATGTAGCAAATGGAACTGGGTTAGAAATGAAGACATTAGCACTCCAGAGTCAGACTTTAGAAAACTGCCAAAGAAGTGTGCATCCTGCCCTCATGGGTCGAAACAACCTGCCTGCATAGCCTATTTTCTCTCTCCCTCCAGAACACGTGGAGTTGTGTCTACAAGAGCAGAGACAGTTCACAGAGACAGAAAGGTGTCTGTGGCTGTGCCTTTTGACTTTGCAGGGCTTGCATGTGCTAGAGGCCTCTCTAGCCACCTTCCACTTGGCCTTCTTCCATCCCAAAGACACATAAGTAAGTGAGCAGATGCTCACTCTTCTTCGCGGCTTAACGAGCTACTTTGAAATCACTGTACTACCAGTGGTTTTAACAGATCCATTATTAACCATCTACAATATACTGTCTTCCACAATGTTGTTTACATTCTGGCACAATAGGTGTTCTCCTCATAAATGGCCATTTGGCTGGTGTTGATGATTTTTTGGTGCGGCTTTCTGTGTGTTATGAATTGAGTAGGGGAGAGGAACCCAAATCTGACTGCTTCCATCACGGACTTAAGTGCGTGTACGAGCTCCCCACCCCCCACCCCCCACCCCCCTGCATCATGTGAGTAGAGAGCCAGAGCTATAGCTAACGATGGCTGTCAAGCAAGTTTTGAAAGCCAGAGCTTGGTAACCTCCAGCCATGCATTCTCACAACATTTCTTGGCCTAACTTGATAGATTGATTCTGAAAACATACACTAATTTTTTAAATGCAAAACAGACCCACTTGTGTTAGGGCCTCTGCACAAACAGAGGACGAGAAGAGTGGAAACAGCATCAACAATGTTGTTTATATCCGAGGCCTGAGAAAACCGCTGCCCTTTCCTCCAAAATTGCAGGAAGTATCAGGGTAACCCCCACCCATTAAGGTGGAATAAGAACCATATTTTCCACAGGAATGGACACAATTTTTCAGAGAGACTGACATTAAAGGATCTTGGAGCAGCAGCACGATTAATAAAGGATGGGCTTTCCTCTAACCTGCAACTGCAAAGGCAGAACCTCCTGGCTACAAACAATGCTGAAAAGTTAAAACTGAGTGCCATCGAACACAGTAAAAGGGTAGATGTGGAGAAACACCGCCCATTTTCATTGTTCTCCTTCACTTTTGACCTCCTGTGGAGGCAGAAAGACGGGTGCCTGCAGTTGAGTACCTAAAAGGAGACTTTTACAGCATCAAGGGTAACTAGCCATGTGATCTGAGCCCTGAAGTTTTAGAATCACATTGGACTAGACCTGCTTTATTCCTTGTTAGTATCAGTTGGCTTCCTTAACACATTTCTCCATTTTTCAAATCGTTGCTGTTTCAACAGAACTATATTTAAAAGCAAGCAACAGGAAGCTTTTACTTGGGAAGTTGAGGTCTAAGCGCTCAGTGGCAAACAATGAACCAGGGAGATAAAGATGCAACGCAAATGGTTGGGAACAGACCCTTGCTAGTTTCCTGCCGGGGCCGACTTGTGAGTGTGTGCGAGGCCATGATACGAACTAACAGCACTGGTTTGCTTTTATTTACTCCAATGAATTTGTTCCTGTGAGAACCCCTATAAAAACAAAGTGTGGGGACAAACAATGGAAGACTTGCCATCTCCTCCTTGCCGGGTTTTTATTTTCCACATTATCAAATGTTTTCATCAGTGGAGTTCAGCCCATTCATTCAGCCCTGTGAATCACAACCCAGATCATATTGCATTGAGGAGGAAAAACCCAATGCATTGCCTGTATCAGAGAAAGGAAAGAAAGAAAGAAAGAAAGAAAGAAAGAGAGACAGAGAGAGAGAGAGAGAGAGAGAGAGAGAAAGAAAGAAAGAAAGAAAGAAAGAAAGAAAAGAAAGAAGGGAGGAAAGAAGGAAAGAAAGAAAGAAGGAAGGAAGGAAAGAAAGAAAACAGAAAAAAGAAAAGAAAAGAAAAAAATGTTTCCTTATCATCTTTTCCGTTTGATACTTGCAAAC
Organism: Proteles cristata cristata; assembly: GCA_017311185.1. Classification (NCBI taxonomy): domain Eukaryota; kingdom Metazoa; phylum Chordata; class Mammalia; order Carnivora; family Hyaenidae; genus Proteles; species Proteles cristata. Next base: position 114,191 of record JAESUZ010003310.1, on the reverse strand, counting down.
AGATTCGTGATCCTTTGTGATGCCCTAGGATGGATGGACACTTGGCCCAAAACAGTCAAGCAAACTAAAACTTTTAAAGAAGTCAGCTTGCAATTCCATAACATAATTTTATCTCCATTCCCCTTTTTGGCCTCCTTCCCCAAACAGGTATCCATGTCAAAGGAGAACTCTTGAGTTGGGGGTTTGTTTGACCTAGGTCACACAAAGGTCAAGCTTTTCACCAGTTGTTAACACAAAGCTTCCAGCCAACCCACCCTCCAAATCCGACTTGTTTCCATCTGCAAATGCGCTATGCACATTGGATTTTTCTCAGTTTTGCAGGAACTAACAATCCCTTCACTGTGAAGTGGTCTCAGTGACAAATAAATAGGTCAAACACTCTTCGGTGAAACTGTAGGCGCTGAATTTGCCAAATAGGGAAATGTAATGGATTTTGACTTTTTCATTTTTAAAAAGGCTTTTTAAAGTGTTATTTTAAAACCAGTTGAACAGATTGCTTTATTCCTTTATTGAACTTCAAGGGATGCTGTCTTTTAAGCAGTTTTGTGCAATCCAAACTATATTTTTGCCTTTCTGAAAGAGATCAATATTTATTCAGATTGATTTTTAAGATTTACATGTGAAAAATAGATAAAATTGGATCAAATATAAACCAAAACTAATTCTGTCAACTCCCATGAAAGTCAATAAAGCCAAAATAAATTTAGCAGATTTCATCTACCTGCATTTGAGAATTGTTTTACTTCATTATTTCTTATAAACTTACTGAGCAGAAATTTGCTTAACTCTTATCCAAGCTTCTCTTACTGAAACAATAAGACTCTCTATGGAATATTTTGCACTTGAATATTATCACCGGGATAGCATATGGCAAACTAGCGGTAGGCAGTTTATCTTCATCCTCTTTGTAAGCTAAAATTAGCACAATGTGTTTGCAGCGTTCTACACTTGACTCGGGCCAGGGTGGTATTCTCCACAATGCCACGCTTCTTCCACATCCTGCTAACTTCCAATATTTAAACACATTGGTTGAAGGTTTATACTAATAACAGAGATACATTTTAATGCAATAAAACCTCAAAATAGCACCTACGATGTAAAGTAAACTGGCTGTATTAGGAATCAACCTGAAAAACCTTCCTTCATCTGCTTCCTAAAATATATAGTGTTTCAACTACAAAGTAGTTCAAATGTTTACAGAGGCCGATTGTACCAAGTAGGATATATACACCAGGCTCCAAAAGCAAGAAACAATTAACTTCTTAGACAACTGAGGCTTATTTTTCTACTTGTTTACCATATTCAGCTTTTCTTGGTAGTTCGTTCCTGATGCTAAAAATGCACTGTTGCTAAGAATTTAGTGTGTGCTTTCACAGGATTAAGTGAAGGTGATCTGCCAATGGAAAGAGCTTACTCTTTAAACAGGAAAGCAGCTACTGGCTGGCTCTTTGAAAGGATTACAACACAAACAATGATTTTAAAAACAATGGAAGCGGTTCAAATAATACATCCCTTTTAGCTGGCCTGTAGCAGTGTAATCTTCTCATCAAATAGTTAAAAAACAAAACAAAACAAAACAAAAACTTTAGGAAGAATTGACTTTATGGGACCCAAACTGGCAGGTAAGCAGCAGAAGGATATTTACATTAGGAAGAGAGAATACCTCTATGTCTTAATGCCCTTTAATAAAACAGATGTTATATTAACAAGATTTTGCTGGAAATTTCACTAACCAATATCAGACTACAGTTTCTATTACCTCTGTGTGCGAAGGCATCTGTATGCAGCTTGCTATCATCAGATTATATCCAAGATGACATATAAATGTTCATATTGTCAACTGATTTATATCAAAAGATTTTTAAAAAGTCTTCATCACTTCTTGAAAGGAGAAAAAAAAAACTTCTGAAAAGTTCACTGTACACTTGGCCTAGTCATATTATTCTAAGAAGTCTACATTTGAAAAAAGGGGGGGGGATGTCAATCCTCCCTAAACATTGTAAGGAAACTTCACATATGATCTAACTAATAATGATATTTCACTTGACGTAACATATGAATCCACCTTTCCCAGTCATTCTTGACCCACACCCCTCCCCCAGCGCAGATAGAATATACAGAAAAAATGCAGGACACAAGTGTTTAAATGGGTAAATCATTGGAAGTTTCAGTAATAACCAAAGAAAGCAGTTATACACTCCATATCTATTCAAAAAGGCAGTATGCATCTTTTCAGCTGTAGCTGAATGTAAAAAAATCAAATCCGCAATATTACTTTGCACTAGAGTTCCTGAAAAGTCAAATATCAGGGAGAGTCTGTACTTTTTGATTGCTATTACCAGCGCTAAGTCCTAGATTCATAATTTCTCCTTGCTGACCATGAAATTATGTGGAATTTACTGACCTTCTGCAAATTTCAATCTATATGTAAAATGTTTCTTGAAAGTTCTCCACTCTATCTAGGTTAGTTCAGCTTGGTTCTTAGAATTTCAGTATTTCAGGGGCGCCTGGGTGGCTTAGTCGGTTAAGCGTCCGACTTTCACTTAGGTCATGACCTCGCGGTTCATGGGTTCGAGCCCCGCGTCGGGCTCTGTGCTGACTGCCAGCTCAGAGCCTGGAGCCTGTTTCAGTCTGTGACTCCCTCTCTGACCCCCCTGCTCACGCTGTCTCTCTCTCTCTCTCTCTCTCTCTCCTAGAAATAAATAAAAAACATTAAAAAAAAAAAAAGAATTTCAGTATTTCAGAAGTGAAGGAAGCCATTTCAATGACCTAGCCCAGCCTCTTTTATTTCCAGAAGAAATTTCATCCCAGTGAGGTTATGTGAGTGGTCCGGCCCCGAGCACTGGGCTTGTACATTGTCCACTAGGGACAGAACTCGAACACCTGTGCTCCAATGATAGCGGTCTCCGCAGCTCACCACACAGCCTCAGAGAAAGACACTTACAAGTTCCCAGCATGACGTGCACATAAACAAGTATTGAAAATAGAAATTGATTGGGGCGCCTGAGTGGCTCAGTCGGTTGAGCATTCGACTCTTGGTTTCAGCTCAGGTCATCATCTCAGCGTCCGTGGGTTCGTGCCCCACATGGGGCTCGCTGCTGTCAGCCTGTCAGCACAGCAGCCACTTCAAATTCAGATCCTCGGTTTCCCTCTCTCTGCCCCTCCCTCTGCTTGTACTCTGCCCAAAATAAATAAATATTTTTAAAAAGTAGACATTGATCCTTCAGCTGTTTCTCACACAGAATCAAGCACAACCATATTTTCTTGATGTTTAAACACTTGTTTCTGAGATGCCAAAAAAAGTGGTTCAGCGTTTTGATGGGGGGATACAGGTATCACTGATTTTATCTATATCCTCAGAAATATATGGATTCTTAAATATTCTTTCTTGCTGAAGAGGAATGTATAATAATTCATACACATACATGTGGGCATCTGTGTATATACACAAAGCAAAAATGGCAAAATGTTAACAATTGTTGAAATGGACTTGTAAGTTATGGGTATTTACTATACTATTTATTCCATTTTTCTAATGTATGAAAATATTCATAATAAAGAGTTGGGAAAGTGCTAACAAATGCCATGTGGAAAAAGAATCTCAGTGTGAGGCTCCACCAGCGCTGCTCTGTGTTTTTCATCTTCTGCATAGCATCCTGGGCTTTGCAGTGGCTCCTGCATTGTGCCACAACAGAACAGAGTCATCACCACGCGTATGAGAAATTCCTTTCTTTAAAAGGAACTGGGTCAGGGCGCCTGGGTGGCTCAGTTGGTTAAGCATTTGACTTCGGCTCAGGTCATGGTCTCATGGTTAGTGGGTTTGAGCCCTGCATTGGGCTCTGTGCCGACAGCTTGGAGCCTGTCGCCTGTCTTCAGATTCTGTGTCTCCCCCTCTCTCTGTCCCTCCCCCACTCGCGCTCGCGTGCTCTCTCTCTCTCTCTCTCTTCCTTCTCTCTCAAAAAGAAACATTAACATTTTTTTTAAAAAAGGAACTGGATCATGTTTGGTTGTTAGGAAACCACCTCTACTCCCTCAAAGAGGGAGGGCTTTGCAACTAATACTAAAAATTCAAACACATTTCTGTGTCATGAGTGAGTGGTTAGAAGGAGAAATTAAAATGGTCAAAATGTGAAATAGACTTTCTGATACCATCATAATGGGGCCACAACACTGAATGTAAAGAAGAGCAAGAAGAGATGCGAACAGTGAGGTGAGAGAGGAAGAGCGTGCAGTCAGCACCAGCAGTAATTTTGTAGGTGAAAGAAATAGTAGAGCTAATTTGCTATAAACAAAGACCTGCCTGTAGGTCTACTGTCGCCTCTCCATAACTACCCAGAATCAGCCTTTCCTATTCACTGTTGATAGACAAGAGAAACCCCTTGCAATGACTATAAACCTAGTCCTTAAGATATTTGGCATTTGGTAACATTTATCTATGAAAGTAAGGATTATCTTCCTATAGCTTAAAACTTGCTGGTAATATGGCATTCTGAAATTGCCCAATAGCTTCATCAAAGGCCAAAGATTATTGTGACGAGATAAGATCAGAGATACAAAAAGAAACTTTGTTCCATTCTCCATCTTAGCTGGGCTCTTGTGAGGCAATTCTACCTAGGTCCTCGGAAAACAGAACTCTACCCCAAACTGATCATCAATGAGAGGTATGCCATTCAACACATCACCCTGACTGACACTGCAAACCTAATCTTCTCACAAGCACCTTAATATGTGGTGTAGAAAGAAGCCTAGCCTTTGCTTTAAAAGAATCCAGTAGACCAATGGCCTTCTGGTAAGACAGGTACCATGTGTACCCATGTTTCTTCTTAATCATTCATTTCCTCCTCATGGCCTCCTGAAGTGAACGTGACATTTGAGACACTGGGACATTTGAGAGTGGTGAATAATAGAAGGGACTCTTTTATGAGTGAATTCAGTGGTCCACCAACTTTAGAACAACCCTTGTTTTGATACAAAAGGGCAGACAAACACTCTCCGTTGTGAAGGGAATAGTACTAGATTCTCAATTCCTTGCTATGGCATCACTCACACTCAGAAATAAACACCAATCCTAACCAGGGTTTCTTTTCCATATAGAAAAACAAACCAAATGATGATGATGACGATGATGATGATGATGAAGATGATGATGACAGCAGCTAACACATACACAAACACATACACAGATACTATGTGCCACACACTGTTCTAAGTTCTGTGCATCAGCTTGTTGAATCTTCTTGACAATCTTATATATAGGTAGTAATATCACCCCATTTTATAGGTAAGTTTAAATTGTTTTTCTGCATGAAAGAGTTAAACCTATATCATTTTTCTGCGAAGAAAGACCAACAGAAGATTGCTTCAGTTCTACTCGTATACTGAAACCCCTTATCCCTGAACATTAGTGAAATGCAAGTGAATTGGATGAAGGAGAAGGTAACTCCTAAAGAGAAGAGCATCATGAATAGGTTTGTCCCAGACATTTCTTAATTCAAGAGGGAGGGGAGAATCAAATACTGGACTGTAAAATCCTCAGGGCAGGAATTAATCGTACTCATCCTGTTGTCTCAGGACTTAGCATAGTGCCTGGTATAAAGGAGGTACTCTGTGAGTAGGAGAAAGAGAGAGAGAAAGAGAGAAAGAGAAAAAGAGAAAGAGAGAAAGAGAAAGAGAGAAAGAGAGAAAGAGAGAAAGAAAGGAAGGAAGGAAGGAAGGAAGGTGATGTTAAACAATACTTCATCACTTCCTTCTAAAGATCCTTCCTCTTTTATTCTCTTTTCTCTTTCCCCAATGAGAAAGAACTGGTGAATGCATTTCAGAAATAAGTGGAGCAAAAAGATATCAGTTACTAGGTTACTTCTTAACCTGGCACCAAAAAAAGGTGTTGGAGTTGAAAAACCTGGCCAATTCAGGTCCCAGTGTTTTCCCACTTACGCCCTGTCAGACCTTAGGCAATTGTCACCTACAAAAGGGAGACATGGAGAGGTGTCCTGCTAAAAGATGGGTGGTGGAAGGCCCGCACATTTCATAGACTGAAGGCATGAAAAATTATGTTATTTTTAGGAAATGTTTCCTTTCAATACCCAGCATTGTATGCAGCTTACAGTCGGTGTTCAATAAATATTTGTTAAATACTGGAAGATGAGAACAAAAGAGCCACCTGTGTCTGATACTCTAAACCCCAATTCATTAGACTTTATCTGAGAGATTCAAAATTGTCAGGGCTGACCTCCGTGCAAGGAGGGTTACTCAGGTTAAGAAGCCTTCATTTCTTTAGGTTAGAATTGGAAAAATTACATCCAACTCTACATCAAAATAAACAACACTGTCAGCCTTATGGAGAAGCAGGCCTGTCGAGGGCAAAGAAGAGACCGGTCTTGAGAACCAAGCCAATGGTCCTCAACTCTTGCCCCCTCTCTTCTGTCTGCTCCTTCCCCCCCGCACCGCAGGTCACAAGTGGGGAAATGGCAGCGTCATCACTGTCATTCTGCCCCTCTGAAATAGGAGCCTGGATTAGCTCTGGCTGGCTGAAGCTCAACCCAGATAAGTGCAGAGCAATGCTGATAGGCAGCGGGAAGGAATTTGAGGAAGTGACAAGAAATGCCACGTCATCCACCATAAAGAAAGCTTTCCCACAAAGTGGCCTGGGAGGTGGCTTCACAGGGACTGGGGCTCAGAAAAATGCAGATAAACGCAGAAGTCTTTCTAGCAGCAGGATAGAGAGCCAGCCACAAACAATTCACGTCCTTGCCACATCCTTCAGTGACTGCTAGGAGGAAAGAGCCCACTCCCTGCCCACATTCCCCACTGTGCAGCCAAGAATGAGGAGCCTGAGCCCAGAGTCCCGGGCACCCTCCTGCTGCAGGGGACCGGGATACCGGAGGCAGCAGCCTCCCCTCTGCTCATTTCTAATGTATTAATCAGAGAATCCCCAGCAATCCTGAGGATGTGCTTCTTAACAAAGATTCTAGGTTACAGCCTTTCTGTCACAGGGCAGGGTATGTGCCGTGTCAGAAATCACCTCTTCCTAATTTCATTCACCAAGTAATGGACATCATAATAATCTGCTAAGGCATCTGTCATTGCAAAGATTTCCACCGGTCTTCACAAAACTTTCATAGAAAAGTGGAAGTCAGCAAGCAGTTATTCTCCAAAGAAAGTCACAAGAAAAAGGGCCGAGCAAAGAAGACTAGGGAGAGTGGAACTCTTCTGCTCTGTCACCGTTGTTTCCTTAAACAGCATGACATTCCCTATTGCTTAGAAACGGTATGGCTTTCTTTACTTATGTTTTAAAATTGCATTCAACAGCCCGTGTTCTCACAGAAATGGATCCAAAGCTTGCCTCAGATATGTTCATGAGGAAATCCGTACTTTGAAGACGAGAGCAAAAGGTCAAAGAGTTTTAGGAAGAAAAAATCGTCTGTATTATTAAACAATACCAGTGGCTACTTAAAAGGGCTTGCTGGACGAGATCCTGGACACCTATTCGATAAATCCTGCAGCTAGTGTTTGAAACCTCTCCGCAGGAAATTCTGGTTTAGATTCTGCAGTCTCAAATTGTCCCAAACTTCTATCTAGAGAGAAATCAGAGTCGCTAGCATCCCAGTGGTTTCTTAAGGACCACAGCTGTCAGCAGACCAGATGTTCATCCCAGGTAGCCAGGGAAATATTTCAATACAGTCCATTTTTACTCAGTACTCTTTGAGAGCACACCAAATAGGAAATGATTAGAATTACATTTACTTACTCTTACATATTAGCATTAAATTATTAGTTGTATTAGTGGCTTACACTTCCATTAAACTTGCAAATTATATAGACCCTTATTCCCATTCTATGAGCATCTCATTTTCCCCCCTGCATGCATATCTAATCATTTGCTTACCTCTTATCACTCCGGGAACCTACAGTTTTTAATTCCATGGATTTCCACAGGGCAAGAATCTAGGCCACCGTTTATGCACAGAAATCAATTCATCCATCACTACACTATGCATCAAAACAACATTTTAAGAGCAAAAGTTGAAGCCCGTGGCATTAAGCCAAAGCACCTCTCTTCGAAAAGGAAAATGCACTGGGATTTTTAAGAGCAAAAAGGATAGGTCACTGAGGTTTTCTGCCTCACTAAGAAATGGGGAATCTTTAATGGCCCAGAGTTTCTTGATTCAAATCTAAGAATCAAATTTAAGCCTGGGTGCCCAACGACAAGTGCTGATTGTCACATGTCCCATGCACCTCTGCGGTGTCCCACGTAAATATATTCACCTTGAATATATATATTCTCCTTGACCCTGGTTGAAATGACTGATTAATGATGTTTTTATGTTTTTTAATTAGAATCTAAAAGAGCAGTTTTGCACCACGGTGCATTTTTATAAGAGCTGCATCTCTGAAACACAATATTTTATTAACATGATAGTTTCAAAAGAAATCATGTTACTGAATATCATAAATCAGAGAAATGTCATTGGCCTCTTCTAAAACTGTATTTGATATGCTAACTACACCCACCATTCACAAGTTAGAACAATATGCAAATGTATATTAAAGCCTTAAAAGCCCCACCCCCACATCCTTTTCCCACAGGCCAAATTAAGGAGAATTAGGAAAATCTGGCAAAGGGTACACATGGCTATTGCCATTTCCCACAGCAAATAGGGTATTTTCCTCTGGGAATAAAGCATTTTCTTTAAACTACTGTTTATAACCCTTATCAGCTCAACAGCAATAGAGCCATCAAGTCCAATCTCTTGTGGAAAAAAGTCAAGGTCAACAAGTACTTGCATTTTTGTTTATCTTTAGTGGCAATTGCTACTGACATTCAATTGGGTAATAAACATGAGGTCTGTCAAATGTTCCCACTGAACAGGTGATCCGAAAGCTATCTCAGAACAAGGCCATTGCCAGGTAATCAAACAATCCTGTTATAACAATTATGACTTGAGTACATTTATTTATAGATGCAAACATCAGTCAATCCTGAATGAATATTGCCCTTCCATTCCCACCACAAGGTAATAGGATTGAGGAAGTGCATGAAGACCCTCCTAGAATTACTCACCAACAATGATGTGTGTACTTCCCCCCCACCCCCCAAAATAAAATAAAATAAAATAAAATAAAATAAAATAAAATAAAATGTGTGTATTCCCATGAGCAGAGCCATCCAAAGGAAAGGCTTTCTCCCCTACCTCTTCTCTTTAAAGACAATTTTGTGTAGCTCAATACAGCCATGTCCTTTACTATGCCACCCAGGTCCCTGAGCCCAGCTGCCTCTCTCTGCCTGAAAACCAATTCTACGGTTATGTGTGTGTGTCTATTTGGAATTGTTGCATTATACCTTTAAGCCAGCATGGTTGCTACATTAGAAAACACTTCATTTTAACTTGAAAAGTGCTAGGATTTGTTCAGCATGCTTAATTCTAAAGAGTCAGATAGATATTTGGAATAAAGGCCACATACTTCTTTCCAATCCATCATGAAACTCACTGATATCAACAGGAACTATGCATTTGGATCCGGGCAGCACCTGGCTCCATGCCATTTTCGACTTACAGATTAAAAATAGAATCTGTTCCAGCTGCAAAGTAAGACACATTAAACCTACCGCCTCCGTCTGAAATATGAAAATTAAATCTAAGGACAATGGCCACTGTCTAAGACGATGACTCTGACCCACATAATGCAAACCTATTGCCTCCACATCAGTTACGAAAAATGAGCCTAAGGAACATTCTTGGAGCCTAAAACTAATGATTACACTTCTTGCTTTGTAGCTTTTATTAACATTCTACCATTTAGCAGAGCAATTAACGTTTTCCAAAGCTGACTCCTTTCCTATCAAGAGCATCAGGACATCTGGAATCGAAGTAAAGGACAATCCTTCTAAAAATACACAAACCCACATCCTGGGAAAGAAAGTGAAAACTAAAAATGAACCAACACAAAAATTCTAGACACACAAAATGAAGTACACTATTTTTAAGGGCAACTTTCAATGTAGACACATGTACCCTGTGACAGTGTTGTTAGTCTAAAAAATACTGTTTCGGTATATAAAAATTGTCCTTCGTGCTGTAGTATTCTGCAAAAAAGGAAATGTAACCAGAGTTGTATCAGCAGCCCAAGAGTATACAATTTCCAGTGCTGGAGTCTCTTAAGTCTTGGGCAGGTGATTTGAAGATTCTACATAAACAGAAACATTAGCAGCCTGGGAAGTGGAAAGGCTGAAGCACACTAGGATGAGAATCCAGTGGGAGTCCATGAACACCAAGGTCCGTGTAACAAAACATCTACTCTGCAAATACTCAGGAAATGTTCATCAATCAACTGTCAAGCAAAGGGGGAAGTCACCTCATTTTCAGAGCAGTAAACCGATGAAATGAGTCACGGAATTCCCATGATAGCCTGGCTGGCCTCTTCCTTTCCACCCAGCCCCTGGTCCCCATGGAGCCAGAGGCCTCCAAAAGAGAGTGGTGGCCGGACTTCCGTGGGCAACCCTCAGGAAGGGGTAGGAAAAGTGTCACTTCTGTCCCACCAGTGTGTGAGGAAAAAGCCACAGGCAACAACGGCCAGCTATATTGTTCCCATATCTGGAGAGGTGAAGCTACACTTAAGAAGACAGGGAGCAGGCCAGAAGAGATCTATGGTGCAGACAGCAGGATTCTGAGACCTTGGCGTCATTCCAGACCTTCCCAACCCCCACCCTCACCCCTCAGTCCTCTCTAGGTCTGCTCCAGTCTCCTCCCCCAAAGCTCTCCTCTCTAGCTCCTTCACTCTGCCTTTGGAATTACTGCAGCATGACTCCAGCCTCCCTCAGCATCTATTCCTCTTTCAAGCAGGTCTGCCATGACACCAACCTAATGTTTCCAATGACTCCCTACTGCCTCCCAAGCAAACTCCCAATTCCTTAAGATGACAGATAGGATCCCTCACAGTCTGGCCCCTGCTGCCTCTTGCTTTCCCTTGTAACTCCTCCTTTCTCACACCCTGTTCTCTGCCCGTGCTGAGGCACACACGATGCTTCCAAGCTGTCATGCTTTCACTTTCTTCCTCACCTTCACACCAACTAATTTCTTAGCTTCATATGTCCTTCTACTTCTCCATCTGTCCTGACTTCCCATCACAGACGCACCCCCTTGGGGGAGCTGGCTGGAAGACTGGGAATGAAAAGCAGGTGGCCGCTAGGACCGAGTCTGGGGATGGAAGTGCTGTGTGGAGAAGGACCCACACCTGTGTCTCATTCGGGGTCTGTGAAAAAGGGTTCTGTGATGGAGGAAGGATGCTCCTGTGGAAGGACAGGGACAGGAGGGACCACTTTGTTAGGGGCCATTCCTCTACTTCCAAATTATACTGGACCTACTCAGTCCTGAGCCTTCACCTACCACAGGTTAACTACCTGCTCTGCCACTGACTGTCAGCTTCTTGGTTCCAGGAACAGCGTCTTCATTCTGAAGTCTCACATTTTGCACTAGGCTGGTCCATAGTAGACATTCAATTAATACTCATTAAGTTAGTGAATGGTATACTTTCTGTCTTCCTTCTATTATTTTTGAGAAGGTTCCTCTCAGAAGCTTTACATTCATGATATTGAGCAGTATTTTTTAGTTGCACTAAAAGTATTCCTTTCCCATAAAGGGATGTTCTCGGTACTGGGATGTAGTAAACCAAATATTCATAACACACAGCCTCCGACTTTATAGCTAAAATCACATTCCCTCAGGGGCGCCTGGGTGGCTTAGTCGGTTAAGCGTCCAACTTTCACTCAGGTCATGATCTCGCGGTTCGTGGGTTCGAGCCCCGCGTCGGGCTCTGTGCTGACTGCCAGCTCAGAGCCTGGAGCCTGTTTCAGTCTGTGACTCCCTCTCTCTCTGACCCTCCCCTGCTCACGTCTCTCTCTCTCTCCTAGAAATAAATAAAAATATTTAAAAATAAAATAAAATAAAATAAAATCACATTCCCTCAGAGTGTCCAGTTTTAGAGTGTGGTACCTGAAACTTCCCAAGCTGGCACCCCAGCTCTTCACCACTTAATGAATCTCTCTGGGGTCATTAACCCTGTTTCAGCGGACAATAATCAGAACGACAAGAGCATTCTCGTCTGCATCAGTGGCTCCAGGGACGGAGAGAAAACACTGGAAAATGGAGCTGACACACCATGGTCAGGAGGAGATAGAAAAGGGGGAAGGGTCTCACAAAACAACCGGCACCCTGGGCTCAGATTAAGAGAGGCTGCCACCTGCTTCAACCACAGACATCAAGACTAGCTTAGGTGCCAAGAAGTGAAAGTAAGATTGGGCTGAATACAAATCCAGGCATCTATCTAGTCGAATGGGTCAGTCACATACATATCGGGTACCGGCTGTATCTGCAGCCCTGTGCTAGGAGCTGAGGGAGGTGCAAGAGGGGCAATCCCTGGATTCTAGTCCAGTCACCGGATCCCCCTTGTGAGGTCCCGTGGGAGAATCTCTCTCCAGTCTTCACACCAATCAAAGGGATTCTTCCAAACAACTTCCATGGACTCTGTCAGTCTTGTAACTAATTATATTTCAGTCTTCATTTTGGCTGCTAGGAAGCTCAGAGCCAAACTGACTACTTCTAGCAACTGTACATGATCTCTTATGATTCACATTGTTCTGAACTACCCTTATGACTGGCCTCCTGTCAGACCTCCTTTGGGTCTCGTTTATTCGCATCTTGATTTTATCCTATTGTTTATTATACACTTTTGTTAATTTCCTTAAACCCTTTTTTGCAATGAAGGTGAGAATATAGAAGTATGTTTTAAAATTAAGATATATCCTCTTCTCCCAAAGTATCAATATATAAGGGTGTCAAGGTGCTATTTGGCTACTGTCATGGGGCACTCAAGGAAAGATTCAAAATAAGGCAAATGAAATATTTAGAGACAGCAGTGATCAAATGCCAAAAATCTAGGAACAAGCAAGTTCAGTGTTTTCTACATTCACTCTTCAGTTCCCCCTTCCTTAAAAATATACAAATTTGAAGAAAACTTAAAGATTTTCTAGGTATGTTCATATTCTCTTTTTCTCTTGATGTGGAAAGAAGGAAAAGAAAGTTCTACCTCTGTCACCCTTGGTTAGGAAATAAGATGGAGGGAATGCATACACGGTTGATATTGGTAAATGGGGGAAAGCCGAAGCTAATTGTACTAATCAAACAGAATGCTTTTAGGTTAAGTAATTATGGAAAATTATCTGCAAGACTGAACTAATCCACAAAGCCAGACACTTGAGAACAACCCAACTTACCAACTACACTTCTGGGTAGACAACGCCTACCTCTTTTTAAGGAAAATGCTTGGAATAAATTTATTGTTTGGGTTAGTTTTTGCTAGGCCAACAGCCAAAACCTCTACCATTATCCTTAATTAGTGCTAGCATTCATGGAGGAAAGAGATAAATTCAGGAGCAGAGCTGACTATCACATCCCGCGGGACGGAACCATGCCTGCTGCAGGGAATGGCACAGACATAAACCTGCCCTCCCAGGGTAACACGGGGTCCTGCCTCAGCATTCGTCCTTAACCCTATCCTGCGGTCCCTTAAAAGATACTAAAATGCTGCTGCCAGTCCTCACCCATTCTCTACTAGAAGCCCGTTCAGGGCCAGAGGATGGTACCCAAGAGTAGGCAGATCAGGCAACTATGTGGGCAGCATGATTTAAGGTACATCCCCAAACCCATTCACCACCAACTCTGAAAGGGATACCCGTTGAACATTTTCTTGAGTGCTTCTGTTAAAATGCAGCTCTGAGAGTCAGGACAGGTAAGACGTCGGTATCTATTTACATTTTGACTGAGATTGCCATGTGATTAGCCATCTGGCACCCAGAAGAAATCAGTGCTGAGAGAATGTAGTGTAATCACAGTTTGAAAGCACGAGAGGGTTCCCAATCCTCTTTAATAAATAATTACCCACCACTGGCCATGTGCCCATAACTATTCTGGGCACAGATTTATTTATTTTTTATTTTTCTTAAATACTTTATTGTCACGTTGGTTTCTATGTAACACCCAGTGCTCATCCCATCAAGTGCCCTCCTCCATGCCCATCACCCCCCTTCCCCTCTCCCCCACCCCCAGCAGCCCTCAGTTTGTTCTCAGCATTCAGGAGTCTCTCATGGTTTGCCTTCCCCCCTCTCCCCAACTATTTTCCCCTTCTCCTCCCCCATGGTCCTCCGTTAAGTTCCTCCTAATACACCTATACGTGCAAACATGGTATCTGTCCTTCTCTGCCTGACTTATTTCGCTCAGCATAACACCCTCAAGGTCCATCCATGTTGCTACACATGGCCAGATTTCATTGTTTCTCATTGCCATGTGGTATTCCATGGTATAGATAAACCACATCTTCTTGATCCATTCATCTGTTGATGGACACTTAGGCTCTTTCCATGTTTTGGCTATTGTTGAGAGTGCTGCTATGAACATTGGGGTCCATGTGCCCCTATGCATCAGCACTCCTGGATCCCTTGGGTAAATTCCTAGCAGTGCTATTGCTGGGTCCTAGGGGAGTTCTATTGTTAATTTTCTGAAGAACCTCCATACTGTTTTCCAGAGGGGCTGCACCAGCTTACATTCCCACCAACAGTGTAGGAGTGGAGCACAGGAAATTTAAAGATGAACAAGGCATAGTCCCTTCCCAGGAAGCATCCTGGGGAGGCTGATGCATGAATGGCTCACTTCACTATATGAGAAAGGATATGCCACAGGATACCATGACAACACAGAAGAGGGCACTTCCTCCAGTCTGGGAGTTCACAGAATACTTCCTGCAGATGACACTTAAATTAAGTTTATAATATTTTAACTTGGGCTACATAGACCCTCCCCCACCAGAGTGTTCATGGTTAGAATTCAGAAGATCCAGGTACTCAGAAGGGGAAAAATTTACATTTGATTCTCACTAACCTCTAACTGAAATTAGCATTTCTTTCAAGTGCATATCTAGGTAAGTAACAAACCACAGAACCATTAGCAGGACCTGAGACTTTGTCACCAAAGGAAATCATATTTACATATAACAATATAATTGTTATAAAGATCTTAAAACATCATTTACATTCATCACTATTTCAAAAATATAGTAGACAACAGAATTACGGCTAGACCTTGTTATTCAATGCATATTTAATAGAGCACTTATATCATTATATTATAATTTGCTTTAAAAATATTTTGATAACTGAATTTCAATACAATTAGTTTCCTTGTAGTCCTATGTATTTTATTTTATGCATTAATAAAAATATTACCCTGCTAAGGTATCCATTGACTTTACCAGATTGCCAAAGGCAGCGGTATGAGTCAGCAGCCTGGTGACTAATGGTGGAGAAAGCAATGATGACCTCCGTGGTTCAAGACAGTGGAGGTCCCCCGAGTGGCCAAGTGGCTATGCAGGAGGGCTGAACACAGTTCCTGCCAGTGGGCTATGGATCACAGTGGATCTCACAGGGCCTGCTAGATGCTAAGCCTCTTCAGCAGCAGCAGCCAGTGGACTGAAGTAGAGATGGCCCTCTGCAAGTTAGGCCAGCTATCTCCCTCCTGGTCTTTTAGGCAATAGCCCTGACCACAAGCTCACTGTGTCTGTGTCATTGGCAATGTGAAGTTTCACTCCAGCTATTCCAGCTCCCTAGGAATAGTGTGTATTTAGAGAATATCCCACTTATATATGCTTGATGCTCTTGGGAGCACACACAAACTTCCCAAGGGTAAATACTATGACTTGCTGGAACTTATAGCCCCATACAGAGTACCTGCCACACAGTAAATGCTTAATCCATTTTGACGACTTGACCAGAATGTATACATTTACATTCCCCCCCCCCCTTTAAATACAACTCATGACAATATTTTGGCTCATCCGCAAAAACAATTACAATTCTAAACTCCTTTCATCTCCTTGGGCTACATTAAATGGATACTTCCCTAAAATTAACTTCCTCACTTCTGCCTTGCCAAGAATGACACAGTGTGAAGAATCCACCACCTGGGACAATGGGTTCTCTCCTGGTTTATTTTCTTGGGTAGAAACTGAAACACAGGTTTAAGCTGTGCCAGGCTGTGTGTGGTAGCCCTGGAATGCCTAGGAAGGCTGACCTGAAAAACAAGTTATTGCTTATAGCTTAAAACCCAAGGCAGAAGAAGGAAAGTGAGAGAGAATAAGAGAAAAGAAGGGCCTTAGTTAGAAACTGCTTTAAATAATTTAAATAATGACACATTAAGATCTGGGTTTTTAAAGCTCAGGTCCCCATTTTCATTATTTTTTAAAAATTTTTATAATGTTTTTTATTTATTTCTGAGAGAGAGAGAGAGAGGCAGCGTGAGCAGGGGAGGGTCAGAGAGAGAGGGAGACACAGAATCCGAAGCAGGCTCCAGGCTCTGAGCTGTCAGCACAGAGCCCGATGCGGGGCTTGAACCCACCAACCATGAGATCATGACCTGAGCTGAAGTTGGACGCTCAACCGACTGAGCCACCCAGGCGCCCCTACCCATTTTTATTATCAACATGAGGCAGTAAAATCCATGTTATCAATATGAGAGTGGGCTATGTTCTATATGTGATGCATTTGGGAAAAATACCTTACAGTTTTGGAAAGAAAGAACTGAGATTTACAAACAATTAACTCTGAGTCTACTACAACAGAAAATATATTTCACTCCCACTGAAAAGCTAATGCTATGACAGCCAGAGAGGCTTTCTCTAATTTACAGCAGGCTGAGGGAAATGGAGAAGAAGGTACTTTTTAAAAAAGTTTTCATACCTTCTGGCTGCAGAGCCAAATGATGAACTGACATAGCATCATTATTCATATAATTCTTTACCACTCATTTTTAATTTAAAACTAGCACATGATTGTTGAGAGACCACTACAATTAATTCCAGGAAAGTCAGAGAATTAGGGTATAATTTCAGAAGCTTTACAAATCACACTGGAGTCGGTATTTCTTAAGAGACAACCATGGCAGCAACCACAAAATTCCATGCAACATGCATGCTTCCGTCACATGCAACAAAACTCCAGTATCTGCACACGTGACAATGGCCAAGTGTCAGCAGCGAAGTCTACATCACATACCAAGTCCACTCTAACATTGCAAACCAAAGGGAAAACAGAATTATGGTTTTAAGGCCATACTTAACAAGTATCATACCTTTTAAATTTCAAAACTTAGAGTATAAATTTGATAAGATATCCAGACCATGAGTTCACACATAAATAAAAGTGAGCAATCAACAGAAAATATAAGAAATGATCCTGTTGACTAATGCCCTGTCTTTTCCAATGGAGGGTCAGGCCTATTCAAAGCCAATCACACGAGGATGGAATCAGTAAAGGTCAATCAAAGGCAGGCTGAAACTCCAACTGTCTAGCTGACCTTCAGAGCTTGTGACAAATTGCTATCAGTCAATGTCAACTAATGACAGGAGCTCTTTGGCTAATCAATTGTTCTAAAAATGATCAAGAAAACTACTCACAGGACAGCTCATTTTCACATCAATGCCTGTGAAGTATGAAAAGCTCATTTTTTGAGTTTTTAATAAGCTCATAAGTAAAGCAGTTACTTGGTAACAGAGGTCACCTTACAGAAAAAGACAGAACCTTTGTCTGCCTTTTACATATTCTTTTATTACCATATTATAGTAAAATTATGCCATGGATATGCCAGAGGGCTACATAATAAAGTAGGTAACACTTCATCCACTTTTGAAACAAATACTTCTGTGTTGGGGGGAAATATATTTGGGAGTAAATAATTTCAAATACATTTTCCATTTGCTTAAGATAGAAAACACTGACCTCAAGTTTACCAGCAATATTGCGTAATAGTCAGAGGATGCACTCTCCGTGAAAACACTGATGGCCAAATTCATGCCCCTAAATACACAGTTACTACTTTTTAGATGATGCAGTTATTTTTCTTTGTTTTAAGATGACCTGCTTTCATGATGCTAGAAGTCAAGAGAATGGAGAACAGAAAATGGTTACTCACATTTGATGAGTCAATAAAAGGAAAGGTGAATATAGCATGGGGTTGTTCTTGGGAATACAATTCTCTGTCTATACATCGCGTTCAATGTGTTTGATAAGTTAATGATATGGACGTTTTGATAACAGGGATTTGCTGAGTATAATAACTTCCCCTTTCTTTTTTACACCTGACTTTCCCATCAGGAAATCATTTTCCTCTTCTGCCTGCCACCGCACGCAAAGGCCACCCTTTAATTTGCAGTCCGACATTAAACATAACTAAAGTAACACACGGGGCTGCAATGGTCTAAGGGCTAAGGCCTGCAGCCACAATTATATTTTACTTTTCTCTCCGAAGTGTATTAGTCAAAAAGCATTACAGCATCACTGAAATACAAGACGTCCCCGCAGAAGTTTAATGCTTACGAAGGAAGTGTGAACACATATAGATCATTCAAGTTACCCTGACCAAATGACAAATGGAATGGAAAAAACCCAAACAAACATTTTTTGATTCATGGGGTTCTTAGGTTATTATAAACACTGTTTTAAAAATCAGCTGGGATTAAAAAAAAAAAAAAAGGCAAAGAAAACTGTTTCTAAACCAGCAGTATTCACTTTGTGTTTTCATCGGAAAAACTGCCGATTACAGATTACATCCCAAGCCCGAGTTGCTACGGTAGTTTTTCAAATTAAAATATCTTCTGTGGCCTCAACCACTCTCAAGTTGTCCATAGGAAAGAAATAAAGGAGGGAGGGCAACACTTAAGCCGAGACATAATTGGAAGTATGTGAAAAATGAAGTGTCAGTTTGGTCAATAAAGGGCAAAGGTCAAGGGGAACTGCAGCCCAAACTCTGAGAGAAATGTGCTCATTAAGACATCCAATCAGAGCGCTCCTTCCCACCTATCCCATTATTCATCGGACAGCTGACTGTTTCAAATGCCCGGGTTTGGGCTGTTATTACTTTTCTTCTTCATGTAAAAAGGCAAGCTGGTATATAAATCGTTGCTTAGTCATCTGGAACATAATGTGGCCCTTCCCCACCGCCCCTCACCCTGCTCCGCACCCCCCCTCCCACCCAGCTCTGCCTGCTGGCCTCCAAAGCCTGAAACCACTGCCTTGAGATTCCCTTCAATAATAAATGGGATTGCCTTCCGCCTATAGGTTGCCCGAACTCATACAAAAGCTGGCGGTGGGGGTGGGAGTAGGGATGGGGGGTGAGGGACTCTGGGAAGCATTGCAACTATTGACACATTATTATAAAGAAATAGCAGTGCTTTTCAATTATCCCTCTTTAAAGAAACATGCTGGTCTTGCTTTTTTTTTTTTTTCCCTCAAGTGGGAGCAAAGATACTATTGTTGAACCGAGTCCTGCTCCCAAAAGGAGAAGTTTATAAGTGGGTTTTAGAGGCTTCAGCAATCGTTAAAGTCCTTTAGAGTTGAAATGTTTTACATCAGATTTCAACATAAAAATACTACTTCTTCTCTTTTCTCACAAAAGAGGAGAATGAGATGAGCTTTAAATGGGAAATGCCCTGCAAGAGAAATGTCCTTATTTGTTTCGTGTGCTTCCATTCTCCATTCAATAAATCATTGAATGAGCGAAATGGTATAGGCTCTTAATACATAATACAAATTAATCATATCAATCATCATGCTCCTCTGTAAATGTCTCAATCATTCTTAACATAAAAAACTAGATTCTCACTCCCCAGCAGAGTATAATCCCCCTGAGGCTAACGCTGATTCTGGCTTACTCACAGCTCCATCACCACTGCAGAGACAAGACCAGGCCCAGTGCAGACACTGGGGAAAGAGACCTCAAACTGGTAAACAGAAAGAATGTCCATCAATGATCTATTTTCCATTCCTAGCTGCACTAAAGCACTGGAGGATGTTGGCATGTTAGGAGCTTGGGCTCTGGAATCATACTGTTGGGTCCCGACTCTACTACCCACTAACCTATATGGGACTTTGGGCAAGTCTCCTAGCCTCTCTGAACCTTTGTGATCTCCTTTACAAAGTGAGGGATGGAAATACCTACACTGACTGACAGCCCTTCATATGCAATTGCATTATTTTATTACTATCATATATGCATCACTCTTGACTTTGAACCAAAAAAGAAAGATGTACCCAAACTCAAAACGTGGTCGCCCATAGCTAAAGCTGCTTGTGAGTTGTAGAATGACGCAGCAGCCCTCCTGGGAAGGAGTTCAAATATGGCGGGAAAGGCACCAAATGTGCTTGGTGTTCTCCGGCTCCAAACCACACGCTTCCTAAAGTAGGCCCTGATTACAGTCAGTAGGACAGGTGCGCACGGTAGGATAAAAAAGACACAGGGAGGAGTCATGTATCTGCCAGTGTGCACCTCATCTTATGACACTCTGCCTGAGGTCGTGAAAACGCCCCATTCTAAAGTAGCTCACAAAAGCAAAGCCGAAAGACCAAATCCTGACAGTTACTTCACTATCTCTGAACTTTCATTTTTTCTCTTCTGTAATGGGAAGAGGGCAAATAATAGGCAAGGATAAAATCAGAATTCAATCTCATATCTTTGGAAGTACTTTGAGGAAGTTAAAGAGTACACGAAATCAATGTCATGCATAGCAAAAGCAGTACAACCTGCAACCAAATACAGATGTTAGTTTGGCCTTTTGAATGCCATCTTAAAGGAGTTTCTCTATGAAAGAATCAATTTCCTACAAATGGCCACAAGTGCCAATATCAAATGACAGTAGGTGCCATAGGAAAAGTTACTATCGTAAACAATTTGAGTTAGGGGAAAGATACATTACATAAATCATAAACAAACACTGAGTCCCCAAAGAAGAAAAATCTAGCAATTTCTTAATTATGTATCTTACATATACTATTTCTAAAATGTCCAGGATTGGATTTCCCGTTTTATTTATTTTTTAATGCTTAGGTAAAAATTTGGACTGATACTATTCCATCAGTCATAACAGTCGTTAATTTGGCAAAGCAGTTGGCACTCAAAATCCCCCAACTGGCTGGAAGGCTAACTAGGAAATCGTCACTGTATTTTGAAATCTGTCAGAACATTACAGTTTTCCTGAATGACTTATTTTATTCTGTTTACTTTGAAAGTCCAAAAGAACAGGACTCGGTTGAGATACAGCCTATTGTATGCCTACATCGTGCACAGATAAGGTTCTTTAACAGAGGACCAGAGCCCAGGGGTTTCTTGTTTTGTGCCACAGGTGCCATAATGAAGTGGTGAAAAATGAGAAGGAATGAGGAAAGAGAAACAGTACAAATAATACAGTAGAGAAAGTTTTAAAATATGTATTACTCCTCTCCGTGGGGGAAACACCTCTTTGGATATGTTCTTGACAGATTGAGTTATTTCTGTCTATTGGGTATGTATAAAGACATATTTATGGATTTATAAATCTTTTGAAGAGGCCTGTTATTTACCCAGTTGACTAAAATGGACTCAAACTGTGTAAATAACTATTTAGGACACGCACTATGGGCCAAATGCTGGCACGGCTCACACATCCAGGGCTGCCAGAAAAGGCAGGCCAGGAAAACATGGAAGAGCCACTGTGCGCAGTTAATCCGAAGCCTGCACAAAGGCCCAGCTCCACAGGTCTCAGAGATGCATAAAGGGTAGAAGGGTTGTGGTTGGCATGGAAATGCACAGAAATTGTTGTGGCCACACTTGCAAGCATCATTCCGCATCTAGCAAGGGCTGAATGAGAGACACCGCCATAGAGAAGGGCAGGTGAGACGAAAGGAGGGGCTCCTGTGCCCACAGTTATCAAGTCACTGGGTGGGGGGTGGGGGGCAAGTCCGCACAGAAAGCTTCTGTCAGCTCACCAGGGCGGGGAGTCATTCTTTCGTCAGGAAAGAGGGCATGATGAGGAGAATCTCAGACAAATAATCAGGAAACTGAACGTTTAGGTCTGATGCTACGCCAGGACCTCCACAAATCGCTCAATACATCCATCCCCTTATTTTCCCCATCTGTCAAACGGGGCTAGTATTGTTTTAGAAAGGTTCAACTGAACTCATTCAAACGAGATCATTTCTACGAAATTTCTTAAAGAACAGATTAGGCACTGCACTTCTATGAAAAAATATCAAGAGAAACAGCATAAGTAGCAAACTCAGGTAATGTGAAAGGTAGATGTCCTCTGGTTACAAACAAACTCATTATTAAATTGGCCTTTGGAGAGCACCTGCTGAGGGAAAAAGAACCATGCAATATTCCTAATTCCCTGTTGTGACATGTCGGAGGGGAAGAACGGGGCTGGGGCCTCTGCCCTCTCAAAATCCTCTTATCAGATTATGTTTGAGAAAACGTATATGCTACCATTTGAAATTCAGGTACATTTCAGCAGTTGGCAAGCCTTTAAAGCAACAGCTATGCTACCTGTCTGTTCCTAAATGATACATAGATGTTTCTAAAAGCAAGAAGTGAAAAAGAAAATGAGACAAACAAAACAAGAGGCTATGACCCCACGTAGCAAGTTTGGAGTACAGGAAAAAAGTATTTAGATTCCATTCTCACCTTTTTTGAAAACTCATGGTCTGAGTTGAAAATAGGGCTTTCTACTGAAGGTGCTGACATCACCTTAACTACGGCGCCGTGAGCAGCGACACCATAACATGTACATACACACACTTGAAAGAAAACGGGCCCTATGGATTTATGCCGCATATCTTCTTCCAGTAAAAGTCAGAGGTCAGAGGGTACCATTTCGGCCTCAGCTCTGAACCAGTTTACTATTCCGGCTCCATTTTTTACTAGACTTAATAGTCGTGGTAAAGTCAGCAACTTTTCTTTGAACAATAAAGTATTTCAAATGCTTAAAATTCTATGTGCAGAAGTTATTCCCAGTCCAAAGAGCAAACACGTGCCTTAAAAAATAGAACTTTCCTGGTTTTGTTTCCAAGTGAATTATGTCAAACTCGTTTTAGATTTTGCAGTTCTAATCGGTACAGCCCAATTACGTAAGAAAACAAAATTCTTTTGTTGTCTAATGGCACACCAATGACACACGATCATCAGACCAGATTTTAAAGTATGCACCTCTACTGTGGGCTCAGAGTCAACTTCGATAAAGCCATCTTTTTATATTCAGATGGAGAATACTCTTTAAAGCTTTGGTTGCGCTGATTGAACACAAAATTTCACTGCAGTCAGATCTCACCAAAGGCAGTACGAGAAAGACATCTAAGCACTCAGTCACCTTTTTGCTGAAGATTAACTTTACGTTTAAACTTTATTTCCTACTAGCTATAGGCAGACGTGCACATCCATGGACACCCAAGTACACACAGGTATGTGCATTCAAGGAACAATAAAAGCTAAATTGATCTGGTTTCTTTTCACTTCTTCCTCATTCCCTGTAGTCAGTTTGCAATGAAGTCAAGCACTTAAGAGATTCGGATAAGTAAATCCAGCAAAATGGCTTCAGCCTAGTGGAGAGGGAAAGCCCAACATGACTTTCTAAAAGGCCCACTGCCTCCTAAGCATCTGAAGACATCATTAACTTGGAATCCTGGAAGGTGTCTCTTCATGATCTCTTGAGAGGCCTCTAAGGGCAAGTAATCATCATACTTTTTTATTTGTAGAGCAGGGTATTAGTGGCATACTATTTACGCACATTCGAACTTCTAATCTACTCTAATCTAGCCCTCAGTCAATTCACTGACCCTGTTTTATGGAGGTGGCCAGGTGACAGGCAGTTAGGCAGCTGGAGTGGCATGGAAGAAGAAAAGGTCTGGAGAATAAAATAAGATAAGCTGATTCTCATACTGTAAGGGGTTTATGTTCTAGAAAAACTGTATAAATAGTGACTAACTAGACATTCCTGGCTTTTCAACGCTTAAAAATGAAACAAGTAGCAAAAGAGAGTGAGAACACCTCTCCTACCTTGCTCACTGCTGTTATCCCCACTGTGTGAGGTGTGACCACCGCTGGAAGGGCCCGGGGTTCCTCCTGAACGAGTGGATGCCGTGTCATCGTGATCTCTGTTCCAAGAGGGCTGTGGGGGCACAAATCAGAAATCCAAATAGAGTGGTCTGTTAACACTGGTCCGGCAGGCTCCTGTCGGACAATGACAATGCAATGGAAGGCCAGAACGGACGGCCATGCCACCTTTCCCATTCCCCTTCACAGATGGTGCCATCCTAGAGCTGCGTTGGCACATTTGAAACCTGCTTCTGAGCTAAAATAATATCTGCAGATAGTTATTCTGTAAGTAACTATAGGCTTTATCACCAAGAAAAACAAAAACATTCCAGGCAAAGCGGGGAGGGGGGGGGCGGGGAGTAGAAATGATGCCACTTGATTCTGACTATATTCTTAATGTCAACAAATCCTCTGGCACAACAGACTGCAACTACTCTGAGCGTACAAAGTAAGAGTGGTGGTCTGTAGCACTGCGGTGTATAGAGGCCCCTGATTCATCCTAAAAGACAAACATGGCAGAGCTTTTAAGACCTTACAATTAGGCCGGGGTCCATTATAGCTAGTATGTGTCAGCTGTTTGCCGGATGGTACACAGCAAATGGACCAGGCACGAGGACAAAAAAGAAATGAGAATAACAATAGATTCACATGGACTGTGTACACTCAGCCCCATGCCGAGCCTTCTTGTACTATTGAACGGAAAACAGATGTTGCTTCTTATCACTGGGTGCATTTGAAAGTAACATTCAGATAGGAAAAATTGGCAGTAAATTAAATTCTTGGGGAAAACAATCATGGCAACACTTCTCCCAAATCTCCCTTTATCACCAGAAAAGATTTTAATTAGCTTTTAGTGCTAGCTTTCAAAAACAGCCTTATGAGTCACTGGCCATCCTGCACAGTAGGGATAATGCAGAAAAGAAAGCTGGTTCTTGGCTGGGAAGTGATATTTGTCTTCAAGATTATTAGTGGAGAGGCAGGATGATCTTGTGCGTAAAATATGTCTACATCATTTCAGTCACAGGATGTCACGGTTCATGACTGGGTGGTGGTAAAGTTTATTGACCCTCCCAACGCTTTAAATATGCCGGGCAAAATCAAAGTGCTCCTTGCTTACATCTTGGAAAGTATTCTCATGTCCCAGAGAAGGTAAGAAAGGCTGAGGAGGAGATCAAAACATTTCTGACACCCACGGAGAGAAAAGGAAAGATCCCATCTAAGAGGCACGCTGTGTAAGAATCAAAGGAAGGGTCCCTGTTCCTGAAAAGGATGCTTGCCGGCCACCTACCCTATACTCTTGGCCAGAAGGTTAACACAGCCCCCCAAATTAAATGAAGTCACAGAGAGATATACCACTTGTGCATCTGACTCAACCATTATGCACATTCTCAAAAACAGTGATAACTGATCTGCTGTTTCGGTGACTGAAAGATAGGCGTGCTGTGAAAGAGGTGCCTTGGACAAACACGCATTCTGCAGCGTGCCAGAAGATGCATGCTGGAAGAGGTAATCTGAAACACACGCTCAGAATGCAAACAGTTAATGCATAAATTTTCAGTTTGTACAACTGCAGCTCTAAAAGGGGGACTTGTTTATTCAGAGCTCTGCAGAAAGAATGGTACAGCACCCAGGGGACAGACAATGCCAGGCACAAAACCCCGGTGCCTCGACATGTAAAAGGATGTTTTTCTATGTGCTACAAATCCCACTTGAAAATATAATTAGAAGGAGAAAATGGCAAACTATTGCATTAACTGTAATTGAACAAAAGACCGGCAAGGCATGTGGGAGGCTGCAGGAACCCGTGGGAGTTTCAGGATGCATGAGATCCTGCGAGTGACATCTCCTGGGCTCTCTCATTTTATTTATGTTGTCCCTCACTACTATTGTTGACTGGTGATCTGACTCGTAATTAATAGAAAAGCCACCGATAACAAGCTAAAATATAGAGCAACAGAATAACCTCATCAGGAGCATGTTTGTTAATCTGATTAAGACTAGGACTCCAGAAAGGTGACTTAGAACCCAAGAATTATTCCATGTTACACAGGAAACTGTCCTCCTTTATGCTACAACAGACCTGATATATTCACTATCTTTTAATGAGCTCCACTGATTTATTCAGCTCTGCTCTGCTCCCTCCCCCACTTTTCTACTGTGCAGGATGTAGATTAATTCAATGCTTAATTGTTTAGTAAATTCAATTTTCCACATTCTATTCTGCATAGCTTTAGCTAAGGTTCTTAAATCTTCAGCAGTGAGCCCTGAGCCCAGTGTTTGTGATCTGTGCCTACCTTTTTTCATCACCATTTTTCTTCATCCACCACTTAATTCACCATGAAAAGATTTTCCTTGCTGGAAATTCTGATTCCGCTATGATCTGTGAGCCATTCCGATTCATTGCATTTTCATTGTGTTGGGTCTTAGATGCCGGGCTCCTCTTTTCTCACAGCTATCACCACATTATACAGGCATTCATGCAAGAAATGTTGGATTCCACCTCGGTTTATCCAAATTTCGTGCAACCTATATGTTTAAATTTGTGTGTGCACCAAAGGTAGGAGCCAATATTTTCCACCTCTTCCGGAAAGGCCTGTGAACACTGAGTGCACTTCTCTGAAATGAAATCTAACTTTTGTGGTCCTCTCTTGAATTAGCATTTTGGGTATTAGCATTTCAAGAACGGTGGAGTCACACGAAACTGAGCATTAGGAGAAATCCACAAGGTTACCAAAACAGAACGAGAATTATGTTTAGTTCAGTTCATTAAACATGATTAAAGTCTAAGTATCAGAAATAGCTCATGAACTCTCTGGCATAAATATGTAAGACAGCCCTAATCAGAAAGAACTCCCCCAAAATCCATCTACCCGAGAATCTCAGTTACAATAACGAATCTCTGTGATTCTATGTGGTTACACCAAAGAGCATCATTATTATTTTTAAAATAAAATATGTGCATACAATTATGTACATATATCTGTGAAGTTGTGAGTTGCTTGGGGCCACTTGTAAAGTAAGGCTGACAGAATAAAATCAATGGTGCACTGAGTTAGATGTATAGCAAACCAGAGTCGTGGTTCTAAACTAAGTTCCAAGGAGGCTTTTTTTCTTCAATGTGTATAATTTCAGAGTAAGCGATGCCTATGTTCTCTGCTAGTGGAAATCCATTAAGACAAGAGGTCCTAACTTGAAGTCCAGAGACCTCCTAAAGACTTCGGGGGTTGGGGGTGTCTTGTTTTAACAGTAATTTTGTTTATGGACATACTTGCATTTTTTTCCCCTAGGGAGAATGTCCACAACTTTTCATCAGATTGTCAAAGGGATATGTGATTCTTTCAAAGTCTGAGAACCACTGCTCTAGGAGACCTTCATAGGGCCAGATGGAAAAGCCAGGGCGGGAAAGACCTTCAAGATCATGGAGTCAACACTTTAACCCGGTATTAAGAGCCAATGGTCCTTCAGACATTATTTCTTTTGTCATAAATGGACAAAAATGGCTTCGTTCCTTCAGAAAGTTCTTGGTCAACATACCAATTTAGCATAAAACATACAAACCAGTTTAATTGTCTAGTTGTAGAGCCCTAAAAGACAGCCATTCTAAATATTTGGGGCAAGCCTTTGATTCTCTCCATGTTTTCTCTCTTCAATGGTTTGAATACTCCCAGGCCTTCTATTAGTCCTCAAGAATGCTTGAAAACAAGGGTTTTTACATGAAAATATGCTAAAGCTCATCGAGTGGCATTTTAATTTTTATTTATTTTTTAAATGTTTTATTTATTTCTGGGAGAGAGAGAGAGAGGCAGTGTGAGCAGGAAAGGGTCAGAGAGAGAGGGAGACACAGAATCTGAAGCAGGCTCCAGGCTCTGAGCTGGCTGTCAGCACAGAGCCCGATGCGGGGCTCGAACCCAAGAACCGTGAGATCATGACCTGAGCCGGAGTCGGACACTTGACCGACTGAGCCACCCAGGCGCCCCTCGAGTGGCACTTTTAAATTTATGAGGTAATTTATACAGGTATTTTGTAGTAAAGTGATGACTTCCTTGACCACAGGATCCTCTAGGGCACAGATAATATCTGGAACTTCCCTATCTTGTTCTTTCTTGGCTCAGCACAATGTATGGTGCATGCTCAGCACTTGGTCAAGGCTTAGGGAACTAAGCTGAATCATTCATTGTTTATTGTTCTACCAATATCCTAACAGATGAGCTACAACTTCCCAAACCATCCTTTCTCCTGAATGAAGCCATCTATTGGTAATGTTTCCTCTCTCCATCTTTTCCATTCCTTTTCCACCTATGCCTTAATTTTGGACATACTTCCATTCCTCATATCACTTTCCATGTTTTCCTTGGACAGTTCCTTTCACTATTGCGATCTGAGTTATCACCCATATGCCATGAAATTTGTGTCTCTGGGTCTCTTCTTTAGTCTTTAGACTTGTGTGCCCAACTACCTGCTAAACCATCTCCACGCAAAGATGTTCACCTCACTCAACAAATCCCATGCTAAATTTATCATCTCCCCAACAACACCCTACTCATTCTTCTTTTATTGATCCTAGTAGGTATAACCCCATCTATCCATGGTATAAGCCTGAGAAACATCCATGACACCTCCCTCCTCCTCCCCCTGCCCCCTACCTTCCATACAATCAGTCCTCATGTCTTGTTTACTTTTGTCCCTAAATAGTTCAAAAAGAAATCTCTCATTTTTCACATTAGTGATTGCTGGACTTGTTAAGGCCCTCCCAGTTTTTTTCTTTTTTTTTTTAATTTTTCAACATTTATTTATTTTTGAGAGACAGAGACAGAACATGAGCAGGGGAGGGGCAGAGAGAGAAGGACACACAGAATCCGAAGCAGGCCCCAGGCTCTGAGTGGTCAGCACAGAGTCCCACACGGAGCTCGAACTCACGAACTGTAAGATGATGACCTGAGCCAAAGTCAGACACTTAACCGACTGAGCCACTCAGGTGCCCCAAGGCCCACCCAGCTTTAAAGAGTTTAGTCAAATGGGGCACCTGGGTGGCTCAGTCAGTTAAGCATCTGACTTCGCCTCAAGTCATGATCTTGCTGCACATCGGGCTCTGTGCTGATATCTCAGAGCCTGGAGCCTATTTCAGATTCTGTGTCTCCCTCTCTCTCTCTGCCCCCCCGCCCCCAACTCATGCTCTGTCACTCTCAAAAATAAATAAACATTAAAATTTTAAAAAAAGTTCAAATCACTTCCAGGATTTAAAGAAGTTCAATTCCACTAGAATATAAACTCCACAAGGATAGGAACTGGTCGGCTTTGCTCGCCATTGCATCCTGCCTATGAAGGATCCTGCCTATGCACAGCACTTGGAGGCATGTTTGTTGTATGAATGAACAGCTCCCTACTGCCTACAGAACACCACAGTCTGGGATCCTTAGCCCTCATATAGTAAGCCCTCCTAGTCCACTCGCTGAGGACCATTCCTCAACCATGTGATATGTTCTGCTTGTCCCTCTAGGCCAATCCTCATCCTCCCTTCCTGCCTGGTTCCAGCCTCTAATTACCGCCTACTTGCTAGTTAAGTCACAGATCAGCTATCACCTTCCCCAGAAAGCCTTCCCTGATACACACACACACACACACACACACACACACCCCATCCCCCAGGATGAGTGAGGCTGCTCTCCCCTGACCATGTAGAGCACCTAATGCACA
This sequence comes from Proteles cristata cristata, assembly GCA_017311185.1. Classification (NCBI taxonomy): domain Eukaryota; kingdom Metazoa; phylum Chordata; class Mammalia; order Carnivora; family Hyaenidae; genus Proteles; species Proteles cristata. The sequence continues at coordinate 84,555 of JAESUZ010003310.1, read as the reverse complement.
CCTCTGTCATGTCACCCTTGTACTGTTTTGTGATGACCTGTAGAATTCTACACTACAGGTATTTTGAAATCCTACTCTATATCTTATTCATCCTTATGCTCTCCATCCCAGGAAAGTGTAACACATTAAATACAAATATGTTCCTATATGAACAAATGAATAACTTAAGTGATATATAGAGGATCCCTGTATTAAATTGTCATCTGGTACTGTGATCTCCTATTTGAAATATCATAAAATACCTGAAAAAGATTTGTGCAATTTAAAAACATCTCACACACTTGCATTCACACAAACACACACCACCATAAAAATATACATATTTTAATATGCAATTACATTACAACACAGTCAAATGAAAGGAAATTTGAAGGTAGCCATATCCCAGTTTGAAATCTGGCTGTACCACTTACACGGTCTTAGACAAATCACAACCTCACTAACTCTTAATATTCTAATCCATGAAATATCCTGAAATATCTACATACAGGTGTATTCAGTTTATATAATACATACAGTGTATTCAGTCAGAATATATATATTCTGAATATATAACTATTCAGAAAGAATAGTTAACCTGAGCTGACTTAGCGTATAGTTTGGTATGCCTTGGCCTATCTCCCAGCTGGTGTGTGTTCAGGGAATGCACACTGATCTTATTTTCACCTTCAAATAATGTGATTTTACAGGTGGTTTGCTCCTCCCCACCCCATCAAGTTTAATTTGATGCCCAATGTTTATAAACCACTTTACAATATACAAAGCACTTTGACATATCTTCTCACTTGGTCATTTATCACATCAATATGATGTCAGAATCATTTTTTTTTTATCAGACCAAAAAAAATAGTGGGGTTTTGTTTTTCAAAATTTCTACCTTACTGGTCCCATTCAAAAAGGTATATAAATGAAAGTCTGGTGATCTTGACTCTGAAGAGGTCAGCTAGAAGCTATGTAGAAATTGATGAAATAATCACAGGGTTCAAAATGTAAAGTTGGTCTGCACCAATCCATAGGCGGCTTTCTCTTTGGGAAGTACATTTACTTTTTCAAACCACGAGGGTCTCTTTAGCAAATGATCTCCAGTGGCCTGAAAGAGCTGGCTCATCTCCAAAAGTGAACAATCCAGTCCCTCCATACCAGGGGAGTCACCAGTCCATGTGGGGAAGGCACCAATGTGCATGATGTTCTTGCGGATGCAAGCTCACATTACCATACCTGCATGGTCTATACCGGCATTCACACTCAAAGATCTGCACTTGTCCATGAGCCATGGCAGATGGGGTCACTGACTGCCCCAATCACTCACTGCTAGGGTGGCCACATCTAATTAGTCCCCTCCCCTAGACTTTTCACTTCTGTCTGAACGGTGTCTCTGAGGAACCTTTAAGGCAGAGAACTTCAGCATATACGATGCCTTATATGTTTCCCAATCAATGATGCCACTGGAGGAAGAGAGACCAGAGAGATCCATACACAGAGAGAAGAGGAGAAAAGGGGTCCAGGTACTGCTGTAAAAGGGACACATGTTGGGGCACCTGGGTGGCTCAGTCGGTTAAGAGTCCAACTCTTGATTTTGGCTCAGGTCATGACCTCATGGTTCCTGAGATCCGTGCTGACAGTGAGGGATTCCCTCTCCCCCTCTTTCTCTGCCCCTCCTCCTCCAAAAAAAACCCCACAAATAAATAAACATGAAAAAAATAAAAAGGGATACATGTTTACCAGTATGTACTTGAAGTTGAGACCCTGGAAATCCTGAGATTTCTTCATTTGAGTTATTTAAAATCTGAAAGGCTAAAACACTTATCTTGGTGGCCCCCATTTGCATCCGCTTGATAACCCAAAGATACAGTATGAACTTCAACTCATTCAATCACCAAATAGCACCTACACTTCGCTAGAGCCCTAGGTAAACCTGGTTCTTCTCAAAGCACACTCCCTTGAGGGTATGCCTATCCAACTTCAAATTCGGGTCACTCGGAAAAAAAGTATAAAATCCTTTACACAGATTTCAAAAAAAAGAACTCCCTGGAAATCATTAAGCAAATTCATTTAACCATGACAAGCCTAGGCAGTGTGTTTTGTTTTTAACACAGTGAAACTGTCCTCTTATCCTTTAAACTTTTAGATATTTTTAAATGCCAGAAGCTCACAGATTAATCGCTGAGTGTGCCCACAGGCTGTGGATTCAGGGGCCACATTAAAATGTGCGGGGGAAAGGTCTGGAAGTGGAATCTTCTCTAAGTCCACATTCCATCCTGCTGAAAGATGATAAAGGCGGGGAGACGAGTGTTGTTCTGGGTGAAGATTGGTGGTGGCCTGAGGTGTCCCCTCAGGGTGGCCCAGTCTCCACAAAGTTATCTCCCTTACACACTTTTTCTCATTCCCTTCCCCGTGCCTGCCCCCCCTTCTCCTCCGCCAAGTCTGAAGGCCCGCCAGGCTTCCTGTTGAGCTCCTTTTTAGTGCAGCGATAAAACCAGCTTTTTACCCCACCTAACGGAGGCTTGGCAGGTAATTCTGGTAACTTGGGGCAGATGGGAAATTAGGGGTGAGACAATGGAAACCCGGCACCCGCACTCAGGACCTGCGGCTTTCCCCACGGCTTCCTCTTCCAGCCCCACTACAGCCGCCATTGTGAACTTTCATCTGGAAACACATCTCATGATCCTCCAATTTTCCCTTAGCTACGGTGCTCACCGTGTCGGAGCCAGCCAGGATCTTTACACCCGGCGTAAGGGTGCCTACTTCAGCACCACATAAGGTAGATGTCTAAAGCCTTGCAACTTGGCAACTTTGATGTATTGCTTTAAATAGATATATAGTATAAATAGAAATATATATATGAGTGCACGCTAGTAGTCATGGGTAGTTTGTGGAAGCAGAGACAGCGTCTGTTAAACTGAGTTCCAGATTTCCCAGTTCTCACGTACCACAAATAAAACCTACAAGAATGATAATTTTTCAAACATTGAATCCTCTATCTCTGTGTAATGAGGCATGTATAGAGGAGGGGAAGAATTTTTGTGCTTTTTTGCCTTTGGTGAAAACTCTCCAAGGAGTAATTTCATCTTTAAATGAAAAGTTTTGTACCAGGCGGTTGTGTGAGCTCTAGGAATCCCCGAAGCCTCAGGTTCAGACACGGAGAGGTGCACAGGTGCACACTCACGGACACAGGGCAAAGCACATGCACCACGTGCATGAGGAGGAAGGGAAAAGAACATGGAAATAAAATAACTTCCATGGCTTTAATTATGTGATAATGAAATTTAAAGCAGTTTGGCAGCCAGACGCATCTTTAGAGTCTAACAGCCCTTAAATATTTTGCCTGCTCTCCTGCCAATGTCCGTGCCTCATTCTCCTCCCCAGGGTCCAGGGTGGGCTGCCGTGGCAGGTGTCACAGCAGTGGTCTTAGGAGGCCAGGCCCAGCGTGATGGGTCACTTTCCTGGCACTCCTTAAGATCTTACTTAAGAAGCCTGATATCTTTTAGAACTCAACTCTGACACTCTGAGGTCGTTACAATCTACAGAGTTGAATTAATTCATCTGCGACATTAAAAATGAATCGACAAGGCTGAGGAAAAAGTCTGCGGATGTAAAACACCACGCAAAATATCCCAAAAGCTTTCCTCATGAAATCCACACAGTGCTGATCCCTTTTGCCCAGTTTTTCTTCATTGAGGGACCAAAGCTAGCGCCATCTCACAGAGACCCTACTGTGGTCTCAGAAGACAATACACATTCTTACATGGGGCAGCCTCACTCCAAAAATTACGTGGGAAGGGGCGCCTGGGGGACTCGGTCAGTTAAGCGTCTGACTCTTGGTTTCAGCTCAGGCCATGGTTTCATAGTTTGTGAGTTCGAGCACGGCATCCAGCTCTGTACTGACAGGGTAGAGCCTGCCTGGCATTCTGTCTCCCTCTGTCTCTGTCTCTATCTCTCTCTCTCTCTGTCCCTCCCCAGCTTGCTCTTGCATTCTCTCTCTCGAAAAAAAATAAGTAAACATTTTTTTTAAAGTACATGGGAAAAGAATAATTACAACCAAAGGGAAACTGCTATCAAGGGATCATGAGGAGTTTTACCAAAATCTCAAAACTGGAAAGCAGATGAGTAATTTAGAAATTATTTGGGTGCACTGAATGTTCAAATTCTTAAAGCAGTTTGTTGCAAAGTAAAATCTCATGAAGAGAAGAGACAATAAAGCCTTATTACACTAGGAATCGTAGTAAAAAAAAAATGCTCATTTATGTTTCAATAATCTTTCGTTTTCCTGTGCCATTGTGTTTTGTCTGGCATGCAATTAATAAACGTCAACCCTTATATTAAATGATTTTAATGATTCTGTATATTTCTACTCCTGAAATCATACCTGTGAACTGTAATTCAGAATTAAAATGTTTAAACAAACAAACAAACACTCTAATCCAACTGGCACCACTGTATCTCCAGATATTTGTATGTAAATATTACAAACTATACTCCCTATTTATCTTCTGAAAGCTTTCAGCTGAAATTTAGATTATTTCCTATCATTTCTATTTAGGACTGGCAGGAGAAACTATAAATTATATGCCAGTATACCTGATGTTATAAAATCCCTTTATAAGATTGCTTGCGTCCCAATGTTTTATTTTACATTTGTAACTCAGTATTCAATGCTTCTTGTTCTGCAAACAAATCTAGATAAAATAAACGCTAGAGTGTCTTATATAAAACAACTTCAAACCACAAATTTTCTAGGCAACCATCCTAGCAAAAAGAACATCCCGATAATGCAGAAAACATTATATCCTTAGCACAAGTAGATAATAAGACCTAGTAAGCAACTGGCCCCTAGCCATGAAGCATTTGCACTCAGAGATGTGGAGAAAAATACTTAGCACCAGATCCGCATGTGACTGTTACTTGAAGTTGAACCCAAAAGCGAATCTGCAGTGATTCACTGTACTATCTCAGCAACACATCTGAGTGCCCAGTCTCCTTTTACACAATGGTGAAATCAGAATAAGAGTGATCCTTTCTAATGAGAATTAAAAAGACATTTTTTCTTAAACTCTATGATTATAAAATGGTCTATAAAATAACACCTCATTAACAACCACCCTATCTTCCCTCCCCAAATCAAGCTGAAGTTATTGAAGGCTGGGCAGAATACAAGTGGGTGAATATTATTTAATATTTGGTTTATTTAAGGTTTGCTATTTTAAATGCTCTCCATTCATTCTTATTAGTTGTCATGGTAACTCAATACGGAGGGTTCTTTGTCCCCATGTTACAGATAATGAAACTGAGGCTCATGGAAGAGCCACGCCTTATCCTCTCACAGCAGAGCCTAGATTCAAATGCCAGTGCTCCAACTCTAAATTATGCCTATTTTATTGAAACACTCCCAGCCTGAAAGGTTGTGTAACTGAGTTACAATCAGCACACTTAACTGCTCTTTCTCAAGTGTTTCTGAAATCTCTTCCGCCCCTAAACTCTCAAATTAGAAAATCCACAATTTTGATCTAGAAGGAAAAAAAAAGTCAGCCAAGACGTAGTCTTGTTTTTTTTTCCTACTACCTGATAGTATTATACTCTGAACAAAAGAATCATGGAAACTTACATTTACCACTGATTTCTGCTAACAATTAGCTGTCCGGCATTCTCTAATTTTTCTGTGTTTTTTTTGTTTTTAGAAGAACTTCCAGCTTTTGAGATTTTCAACCAAATTGTATTTTCAAAGTATCTGTTATTCTTCAAGGATTTTTGAATCCTTAAGCTCTCTCTCACTCCTTCTTTCATTATTTATCTTTGGTAAAGTCATCAGAAAAGCCTTTATCAAGACATTTTGAGATTTGATTACATTTCCAATTCTCAGAATGGCCAAATTCTCTATATTTCAAGTAACTTAACAGAGAGATCAACCAAGGTAGCTGTGAATGCAAGAAGCAGAAGTCTGAATTTTATTGCTGGTGCACTTCTTAAAGAGATTCCAGTTTATCAGAACGCCATTCTTCAGCCATATGCAAGATTATTGTTCTTGGAGGCTATTCATACTATTTTAGCAGTTACAGAGTATGTGGAGTATTAGAGGTATACTAGAAGTGAAAAAAAGCCCCATAATTGATTTGTTAATGTTTTATTCTCCTCTTTTTCTATTGGCATGTTCTTTACATGCCCTCGATAAATATTAAACACTCAAACAACTCACTATTAGGGTGGCAAGCCAAACTTTAGAATGTCGAAACAGAAGAGTGAAGAACAATGTACCTAATTGAAATGGCAGGGTAATTTGGAAAATAAAATTGAGTTGCTGCAAATTCCAAATTCCAGAATAAAAATGTTTATACTCTCTCAAATGCAGATTGTTACTAGATTTGAATAATTATTAGAGTAAAAAATACTTGAACATCAACAATACACTTGATATGCAGAGAAAAAGCACAGTCTAGATGTCTCTATTATTTTGCACATGAAAGTGTGGGACACAATGAGTCTGATATTTCTCCTTGTGATTTCGTTATTGAACACAGCACATAAAATCCCAAAATGAAGTGAAGCAATAGGCCAAGCCACAAAATACACAACTAGTGTGAAAATTTCATGGATTCTTATGAAAACTGTAAACACATCAAGGGACAAAGAAGCACACGGAAAGAAATGAAGGGGTTAATGTTCTGTTACTCAGTATCCTTTCTGTCCTCAAACATATGAATTTATCACCGAGACCAACTCAAAATGTAAAAATCCGGATTCTCTTTGGCAGAAGCTAGCACCAAGAAAACTCTGACAAAATGAAAATGGGAAACTGCATTTGCATCTGGAATTATGACACAGAAACACATAATGACTCTCTAAGAGATGATAGTTATCTGTACACTGGGGGGTAACCTGATTATCTACTTAGGGTTATGCCACTTTGGGCACAGATACCACCTCTATCTCTGAAAGACAAATTCCATATGCTCTGTACAGTTAGCATATTTCCCATTAATAATATATATGATAGACTGTAAATAAATAATACATTTATCTGAACTGTTCAAGAGTGAAGGGCAGGGTGGCTACTCATGAGATTGGGTTTCTTATGAACAATTTCAAATAAAAGTCATGTCCAATGGGCAATTATCACAAAGTTCTTACACTAAAATATTCTGAAGCATGGATTTTAAAACAATTCCAGATCTGGTGGGAACTTTCAAGTCAGTGTTCCAACTAAACCCCAAATACCCCATTTGATTTTACCACAGAAGTTTCTATTCTGATTGTAGCATCCTAGCTAATAGCATCTTACCTACTTGTTACAACTTTTAATTCTCTTTCTACACTACTGATTTTTATGATCAATAAAAGAACTAGATTTAAAATGGCATGTACGGGGGCGCCTGGATGGCTGAGGTCATGATCTCACGGTCCATGAGTTCGAGCCCCATGTGGGGCTCTGTGCTGACAGCTCAGAGCCTAGAGCCTGCTTCGGATTCTGTATCTCCCTCTCTCTCTCTGCATCTCCCCTGCTTGTACTCTGTCTCTCTCTCAAAAACAAATAAACATTAAAAAACAATAATAAAAAACAAATGTCATGTATGACAGGCACCCGGGTGGCTCAGTCGGTTGAGCATCTGACTTTGGCTCAGGTCATGATCTTGCAGTTCCTGAGTCTGAGCCCCGTGTGGGGCTCTGCTGACAGTTCAGAGCCTAGAGCCTACTTTGGATTCTGTGCTGCCCTCTCTCTCTTTCTCTGTCCCTCCCAGCTCATTCTCTCTCTCAAAAATAAATAAATAAACTTAAAAATAAAATAAAATGTATGAATTTTTGTCTCATTAAACACAGTGGTTTTATTTTTTCTTCCACATGAAGAACTTTTAGCATTACAGTGAATAGAAAGGAGGAGTACATTTTTTAAAAATCCCCAAAAAGCCTGCCCTAGTTCATTTGCTAGGATTTTACATTGTAAAAATTCTTAGTCCCATCCTCAAAAATTCTTCCTTTGAAACCCTAGTGATATACACACTATTTCTACTCCTTGTAAATAGTGTAAGTAGGCCTTAAGAACGTCAGACATTGTATACAATTTAGTTGGAAACGGAGTTTTCAAATTGCTAAGGAACAGTCCTGGAATAACAGAAAACACTATGGGTCACAGTTAATTATAGCTTGTCTATCAAATTAATGTTTGAGAACATATCCAAATAGTTATGGAGACATTAGGAGGTGTTTTATTGTCAAAGAAATTCTTCTTCATTCAGCTTCTAATATCTTTTTAAAAAACGACAGAGAAGCTTTTATACAAGTTGGGACGGCATAAGAAAACTCTGGATTTACATCAAATTGCTCCCTTCATTGTCCTTTTGATGACTGTGTCGATTTCATTACAAACTTCATTTTGCAGAGTTTCATAATAGCCATAAACACACTGCACTTTAAAGAGTTTCTGTGGGACCTAATGTGAATGCAAATGCAGAATAAAATGCAAATCCTGGAGGCCTGGGAACAAATATGGACTATCCGTTATGAATACAGTCACTGAAAATAAACATTTAGGCCGTAAGAGGAAGAATGTGAAGGGGCTGATATGAATCTTCATATCAAGGATTCAGAGCCCTGGGGAAGGCAAACAAGAATAACAGTTTTCAGTTTTTCACCTAATTGTAAAGCACAGGTTGGGAATATTTGATGACTTTGGTCTCCACTCATGCCTGTCCCAAAGTGAGTAACGTTTTTCATCTTAGCAGGAAAATAAACCCACGTGTAGGTAATAAACTACAAGGTACTCGGATAGGAAAAGGAGACCTAGCAAACTTGCTCAAGTTCACATCTCAGGCCTAGGAGGTTCACCAAACAGTGAAAAAGAAGTGATTAGAAAGAGAGAATTACAACTCTGCTTTGCTAAATAATAGCCACTAACCCAGACATTTACAACTAATAACAAACACGTCACCATCTTGTGTCGTAGAGTCTGAGGGAAAAGTCTAGAGAAATGGGAATTCATCAGCAACAACAATTAATTCTAAGTTATGTGTTGTTCAGGGAATAATTCTAATATAATTCAAAATGTTAATTATCTACTTACTACTATCTTCTATGTGAGTCAAAATAATATGTGTTTAAATCCATTGTAAAATTTAAGACTTTGTATTGCGTCAAAAGGAAAAAAAAGTAGCAAGACCACAAGTGTTGCTTTAACTTGTTAAACTCATAAAAAGTTATGGTGATTTTAAGAGTACTCCTTAGTAAACTTATTAATAGTAACAGCATTTCCCTTCTGAGGAAAAATATGATTTCACTTAAGTGTTTTAAAGAACCATAATATTTACACTCAAGTTTCTTTACCTCATGATTATGAATCCTATTAATTGTAAACAGAGTCATAAAAAGTACCAAGGGAAGAATCAATTGTAGGGATGTATTTTTGAGGGTTATAAATAATACAGCATTTATTTTCGCAATGTATTTATCCTCCATTAGTTTAGAGCATATACAGTGGGGCATCTGTCATGGAAAAGTCATGGCATGATTATTGCATATCTTAAAGAGAGTTAATGACTTAGTTCAGGCTATAATTTGTATGTAATTGTATACACTCATGATACCAATAAATGACAGGTGTAAAAATCAATACATGTAGAAAAAGGCTTTTTTTTTCCATCAGAGAATAAACTTTTAATGGTATGTTTTACTCAATTTTAGGAATTCTTAACCAAGAAGTCCAGAACATAAAATAATTTCAAAAGATTTGCATTCTTATATTCTGCTTTAACAAGAACATATTTCCTAGATTAAGAAAGCTCTTTGGGAAAAACAAAAAAAAGTGTTCAGAGAGAGTCGAGTAAAGTGTCGCCAACTGCTTTAATTCTGCACACATGAATGCATTAAATTGACTGAAATTGGATTCTAGTGAAAAAATTTTAAATGAGTATATTCTTGCTATTTCACATGGTAGCCTTTATACCATTTATTAAAATGTCAAATTTACAAGTGTGGGAAAGCCAGTAATTTGCCCAAGATAGGTATACTTCTTACACAGGCCACTCAAGACTCCAAAAATATCTCCCAAATTCCTATACCCTTGAAATCATGGCACTTTTAATTAAGAATATGATAAGAATGTCTTTTACTTTTATACTACATATACACACTCATCTGCTTGAGTTTTTCAAAATTGATTTTATATATGCAAGGTTTATTCACAAATATTAAAGGTAACAAAAGAGCCAAACTTTTACTGGATCCCAAAAGTCAAATAATTTGGGAATTATTATTAAAATGCAAATTAGAAGATTGCATTTTATGTTTTAGACTCTAACTTTTAAGACAGGTATTCTATGCTGATGGTTTCTGCTGAGTAAGAACACCAAGCTCCACACGATTTACAGCAGTGTCGTTTTAGTTGGGATTTGGAACACCTTTAACTCTGACATCTACACAACTGTCAGATACAGCATCACCTGTATTCTACTTTCTTCTTTTCTCTGTAAAAGAATACTTTCCCAGAGTTTTGATGTAGCTTTTAAATATTAAGTTAATTTTTTGCACTCAGGAGCAATGACAAAAGATTTTGTTTCAGTTATAACATAAATTCAAGTAATACTTTGATACAAGTATGACAGATATCATAATCCAAAAAAGGCCATGTAAAATGTTACAAACGCAAACATGTAAGACTGTGTAACAAAAATGAATGAGAGTGGTATCAGTTTCCTATCATTTAACTATTTCCCTGACAGTGGAGTCAAATAATGTTGAATTATAGACCCTTCTTACAGAGTCTTATTTTGTGTGTGTTTTTTTTTTTTTTAATCTTTTCCCTGCTAGTCTCTATAGGAATTTGGCTGTATGCCGACTTTTCTTTAAAAGTTTCTGTATGCGTAGTTGGGTTGTGTCTGATGATTAAATGATCATTTATTAAAACTTAAGCATTTCACATTTGTTTGACATATTTATATTTCATAAGAAAATATTGTTATTGCAACAGAAAGCATAACATCATGGATACAAAAATACTTCATTTGAATTCATGTTGACAATATTTTCATTTCTGACAAGTGCCTTAATATAACTTGTTAGGCATTTTTCAGTTCCTCCTAGTCTACCTGTGAGGGAATGCATGCTAGTTTTACTATGGTAGGTCTCTTGGCAATGCTTTAGCCTATCTGGTTGACCTTCATAAACCTGTTTCCACTGTACGGCCACAAACAGTCTTTGTTTTTAAGAGTATGGAGTTTTACTGCATAATTTTCCTTCAGCAACAGCTGTGTTTTAAATCTTTCGGACTCTGACAAACATTTTAACATTTAAACATACAAGGATTTGAGAACATAATGATTTAAAATTTGTTTATTTTCAAAGTTGGGCAATTATAACATGATATCTGTTACTTTTTTGAAAACAGTGCCCATACGTTAATCCTTTTTTTCTCTTCCTCTATTATGTAAACTTCTCCACGTTTTCTAATAAGAGTCTCTAAGGTAGGACCGATAGCAATAGTACACACAACTGCTCTATATATTTCCTAGTCAAGAGCAATGGGTTCATTCTGGGAAGAGGAATTGCTTTTTGAGCGGCCACTGCTGCAGCACTAGTTAAATCACTGAACAAGAGTTACTGCTATGGCTTTACTTTGTACAAAGTAGCATTAGTATCCTTGCTTTCCATAAGCCATGGAACTTGCACTGGGGATGTCCACTTGAGACACACACAGACACAGACACACACACACACACACACACACACACACACACACACACACAGACAAGAGAGAGAGATGTGCTATGAACAGGGAATAACTTTCGTAGTATTAGCATTTACGCTTACAGCAGATTGATCTCAGTCCATCTGCATATACTCTTCACTTGTTTTTCATGACATGTTTTTTAAGTGCCCCTACTAGGAATCAATAACATCCCTACTCTGAAATTCACACACAGATACATACTAAAAGCCAATCAGATCAAGAGTACACTTATCATGATGAGCACTGAGTAATGTAACTGTTGAATCACTATATTGTACACCTGAAACTAATAGAACACTGTTAACTATACTGGAATAAAAATTTTAAAAAGCCAATCAGAAAGCAACAGTAAAAACGTACATGGTAAACAACTAAGTTTTAATTCAAAGGATACTAAGCCATAAAGGGCCTAGAATGAACATCCCAATTAGCCAATGTACTGACAAGCACTCAACACCTTATTATTTAATCATTAAAGAGAATCTTGCCATAATTTCCCTTTGACATATTTCAAAAAAAGGAAGTGAGAGTACAACACATGACCCACAACAACAATCAAAAAGTAAAGTTAGAGGAATCTAAGACCCCCATGGATGCCAAGGCCTGTGGACTGAGAGTTTCCAAGACAAAGGCATTAATTGTGAAGCTGTGAAGTATTTACAATTTAAATAAGATGTGCCCATGTGTAAGCATTTAGAAACAAACTACCTGACAAAGGAACCATTTTCCTGTCTTTTGCTGTTTGTGACCAGTTTTCTTATTGAATGAAAACAAATTGCCTACATTTCTAGTATTAGTAAATAACCAATGGCTTCATCTATTTTTTTTTTTCCTAAAGCAGCAGATCCAAAGACATTAGGCTGTCCTTTGCCCTCTCATCCCCATTCCTTACCATAACACCTCCCCAAAAGAGAAACCTTAAATCTCCCTTGCATCCCTACCTCACTTTGCAGGGAGGGGGCGTTTTCAGTCAAGTCCAAGTTCAGTTTTAAGAATTTTTTTTTTTAAACTCAAACGATGTTTTAAAAACAATATTCCAGACTTTTCAAAGAAAACAACCGCCATCAGGGTTTTCCTGGCCCACTTGGGAACCAAAGCTCAGTGGCCCAAGTCTGCCCCGGGTCCCGGAGGCCCGGAGGCCCGGCGCTCTCCAGCCTGGACCGCACAGCCCCGGAGGCCGATCCTCCTCCCCTGGGAGTTGAGCAGCACTTGGCATTTAACCTGCCTGGCGTACGTGGCTTTCTGGTTCCATCTCCTTGAGCCACATTACTTCTCCCCAGATGTCAGGCACAAATCTGGATTAACATGCAACAGGGCGCCTTGCGCAGCCCGCCAGCCCTCGCCCAAGAGCTGTTAAATGCAGATTCAGCCGAGGACCCCCCGGAGAGCTGCTGTTGAATAAAAATTGTAATCCAAAGGGACCATTTCTCTGCCTCCCGCTGCTTGTGGGAATCCGGGGGCTGGCGCCCGAGCACAGGCCCAGCTAGTCCGCTCTCTCCACGGGCAGGCGTGGCCACCGCGGGAGGCGGCCTTAGGGGCCCGGAGACTCCTCACCCCTCTCCCTCCACTCTGGCCGGGTTCTTGGAGTGTGGAAATGCTTAGATTCAAGGAGTGGCGAGCAACAGACGGCCCTGAATTCGACGGCTCCTTCTGGGAGCGCAGACTAAAGTCTAGCGTCTGGGCGGCCAGACTCTTCCCCGCCTAAACCCTCTGGACGCCCCCAATTTCGCCCTGAGCCCCCAAACAGGCGTCCCGCCTCCTTAAGGGCCCGTATCCTTCTCCACTGACAACCAGGCTCAACCTTCGCCTCGACGCCTCGCACCCTGTTCCTCTCTGCTCTCGCTCCCGGGGAGCAGCCCGGCTCTCGCCCCGGAAGCCCCCGGGTCCCCTTGCTGCCCCCGGTCTCGGGGCGTCGGGAGAGTCGGTGCGGAGCCGGGAGCGAGACCGTCGGGAGAGGGCGCCCGGGAGGCCTGCGCCCACGGGAGGGGACTTTCGAGCCTGGCTCCTCGGGGTCTGGGAGGGGAAGGGGGCGGGTACGAGGGGTGAGGGGACAACGAGATTACGGCTTCTGGGCTTCTACTGGCGTCTTAATCTTATATATATTTTTATATTTTAAAAAAGCATCACTACAAGGCCAAGCGGATATCTGCCGACTTAGCCCTCCGGGAAACCGGCTGGTATCAAAGTCGTCGATTCCAGGTCCCCGCGCGGGTGGCAGTCTTCGCGCCCTCGGAGGATAAAAGTAAAATGAAATAAGCCGTGCCGCCGGCAGGCCCTAGAGACAGAGGGGTTAATGAGCTAACGAGGACCAGCGCTCGCACCACACCTGAAGCGTCCAGTCCCGGAGCGCACCCTCTGCGGGGGCTCAAAGCAGCCGGGCCGCACGCACAGACAGGTGGCGAGGCCGTCCTTTCTGTGACGTCCAGTCCCCAAGGCGTCCCCAGGGACCGGCAAGTAGGCTCCAGTCCGGAGAACGGGCCCCCACAGTGCGGCCCCAGTGCCTGGACTCCCACTCCCCACCTCCCAGAACAGGGGACTCCACTCGGGGTCCGAGACCAGGGCCCGCGTGCACCCTGAGCTCTGCGCTCCCAGCTGCAAACAGAGCCCAGGCACACTCGCTCCTGGCGCCCGGGAAGCGGACGATTAGGTAGAACAAACTTGGGTTTGCTGCCCACGGACCAAGACCCAGACGAGCTGGAGAGGCCGCGCGAGCGCTCCCACGCGCACAGGCCAACAGCGACACGAGCCCAGCCAAAGCTGCGAAGCCCACCAGTAAGCGCGGGGGTGGGACGCACGCTTCTCATTGTCAAGTGAGGGAGGAGACTAAAATGTGAATTTGTATCCACTACAATCGCCTAACACTCTGCGTATCTCCAATTAAAGGAACGGTGTAACAGAAGTTTATCGAAGGAGTAGGAGAGAAACTCAATGATGTTTTACCAATTTTGTGACACCCCCCCAAAAAAAACCCCATAGGTCCTTTATCTTTGACTTTAATAAAATAATGATTCGCTGAGAAAATGGGGTATAAATCTTCATTTTGGAGGCAATTAAAGTGTTGATTTCATTCATGCCCCTAAGCGATTCTTGTAATTTGCTCAAATAGCTTTATGTACCCAGCACTCCGGAGCTCTTAGAATCCCATTTTCTAGTTAGGCTTGTTGGATTACAATTTTTATTCAACAGCAGCTACCCGAGGGGTCCTCGGCGGAATCTGCATTTAACAGCTCCGGGGCGAGGGCTGGCGGCGGAACCAGGCGGGAGGCCCGGCAGCTCGCCGGGCCGGAGCCGGGGCGGGAGCCGCCTGCAGTTTTCCCACCTTGGCGGGGCCGCGCAGGGATTGCCCAGACTGCCTGTACTGTGCACTCGTCTACACTGCCGAAAGTTTGCAACTTGCCAAATAATAGTAGAGACCTGGCACTTCGGCGTTTTTAAAGCTCAGCTCTGCCTGCCCTCCTCTGCTCCTGGGGAAAGGAGGAATTCGGCCTCTGTCGCGGGATGACCGAGAGAAATTTAAGAGGGTGATGTTGAGAGAAGAAAACTTTAAAAGGACACCAAGACCCAGGAGTCGGACACTCTGCAAGGACTCTACAAGAGGGCCGCTAGCCAACAGTGACCATGGCAGAGCTTGCAAAGAAAACTCTACACGCCTGCCTGTCCTTTGGCTTAACAAAGGCAGGCTGATCTCTCCCCTCAAGACGGAACTCACGTGCCAAGTCAGAAAGAGAAACAACTCTGGGCCTTCACTTACGTGTGGAGAGGCCAGAGGAGACCCGCAACCCAAATCTCTATTCGCATTGCAGCAATTCGCAACGGAGAGCTATCCTGAGCCCGTTTTATCTCACCCGCTCCTGAGGTTTTCACTTTCATTGCATTTTTGCAACTTCTTTGGGCCAATCCACAGACGTAGCGACAGGAGGGGGTAGGGGGAGAGAGAGAGAGAGAGAGAGAGAGAGAGACAGAAAGACTGGGAGCAAACAGTGGTGTTGGGATGAGAGAGGGAGAGAAATCCCCCCCACCCCTCCAGCAACTCCAAATAAAAGTCGTCCCCACTTAGCAACGCAGCGCGAGAAGGGCCTGCAGGGAGGACCAGAGAGGAGGGGGCCAAGCAAGCAGAGGTTGGCAGTGGAGAGCGAAGTCAGCACGAGGTCCCCCACCGCCACACCGAGGGAGTTTCCCGGGGTGTCCCTGACGCTGACGCTTCCAAAAGCTGCCAACCCACAGGGCCCAGTGCACATACCAGCTGGAGGATGAGTGGAAAGGAGGAGGAGAAACATCCATATTTATCTGTTTTTATAACCTCGGACTGGTCTTATTTTTTCTATTAAGTACAATAAAATGGGCGAGCTTGCAGCGAGCACCGCACAAAGCAATGTTCAGTGAGGTCTAGAAGCGGTCGGCCGAGGAAAACTGACAAGACAGGCTAATGAACCGTACAGACAGGGAGAAAATAGCCAGCATTTGCTAGATTTCAAACCCTCGCTGTCTCTCTTAGACCACCTATCTTGGGTTTATTCCTAATAAAATAAGAAATAAGCAGACCCTACACTTTCCTTTTCTTCGAAATAGAAGGGGGAAAAATGCTCCAGAACAAAGCCCTACAATCAGAGGCGGTCACTGGCAGTTAACACTCCCATTATTATAGAGGGTAAATAAAATAAAGACAAAAATTAAAAGCGACAAGAAACAGGTCAAGTTTGCAGGCAAAGCTTTTACAAGCTCATCTCTCCAGGTCGAATCCCAGAGCCAGCCTTAATGAAGCAATAATAGCCACATTATTCAAAAATTTTCATTTCGATGGAAATGTATCTAAAAGCGACTTAATCATATGCAAATAATAAAAGGAGGTGGTAGTGACCCAGCAAGCAATATGCATACAGATTTTTTTTTCCAGGGATGTTGAAATTGAAAAGCGCATACCTGGTCGGTTAGATTTGCTGATCTTGTTATATCTTCACTGTCTGATTTTGATCCTCCTTCTCTATCGTCTATCACCAAATCGATAGGCATTTTCCCTTTCAAACAGCTAATATACCGGTGGCAGAAATTGTCACATAATTCGTGTACCTACATTATGACAGAAATAAAAAAATGGAAATATAATCAGGAGTGCATAAATGACATTGACAAGTGCAATCCACCCCCCTTGTGAGCTCCAAACTTCCAAATAGGGAAACACAGAGCAAGTGCCCTCCAGAGACCCTCAGATGCATCCAGAATTAGGAATAACTTTCTTTTCTTGCAAAATAGAGATATCCCAGAAAATTGACAGTGACAAGATGATTCACAGGCTACAACATATTCAACACCCGTGTTAAATTCATCTGCTCCCAGGGCTGTGGCCATTAGAGAGGTGACCTGCGTGGGTGACATTTAAGGTAAACTATTTAATTTCATCCACTTACTTTACCATAAGTCCTTTTCCAATGTGTCTAAGAGAAAAATGTGAAGACACATATATGCAATATATGAAGAGATGTATTACTATATATGTGTGTGTATATATGTGTGCATGTGTGTTTATGTGTGTGTGTGTGTGTATATATATATCGAAAGGACCAGTACTGTGGTGGTATAAGGTATATGTTTGACAGCCCAAGTCCCTGTAACATTTGTAATTAGGGATTCTACCTGTAAGAAGCATATTTTAGGACACTTTAAAAAATAGAAGAAAATCAAATTGCCAGTACTCATGATATGAAAAAAAACCTGCAGCCACGAAAAGGTATCAAACTGATTTTTTAACAAAAGGAAAAAGAATGCTTCGAAGTATTTAGGCATAAGTGGCACGGTCTTACAGGCCCCAGGCATCACTGACATACAAAAACTCACAAGAAACCCCAGAGTGCTTGCAATTTAATGTTAGTCTGAATTACAATGCATTAAGTTTTTATTGCTGAGATTTATAGAACAGCTAGCAAAATCATGTTATCCCACACCCTTTCTTGAGTGTGAAGGTGGGGTGTGTGCAGGATTCACAGATTCAAGAAATTGACACAACTATCAACTCTGCTTTGTCTCTGCAAAAGGTTTAATGTGCCTCCCCCACCACCTCCTCCAGACTCCCTGCCCACTCCTCCTCCTCCCTCCACCTCTCCTCTGTGTCTGACCTGCCGCTGCTCTCAGACTGTCTTCCAGAAACTCACTAAAACTAAACAGAACTCCCCCTCCCACCCACCCAGAGGTAGCAAAGAAAAGGGGGGAAAGGAAGAGAAGAGACCACAAAGGTATAACCTGTGAAGCAAACTCACAACAGCATTCTAAACATCAAGGGAGATGCATAGAATTGCAACTATTTATACAAAGCCAGCAAAGTATTAAGAATGAATACAAGGCTAGGGCATTTGAGATGCCGGTTTTAGTGGCTGAAATTGTAATTAAACTGCAAAGAGAAATGGACGCTAAGATTGGCCTTGACACTAATTACCAGAAAGAAAGACATTTATGCAAATGTCTCAGAAGCCTGAACTTCAGCCATTCAGAACCCTCCCCCCTACCCCACCCCACCCCCTTGAGTTTGGGGGTGAGGGGAAAGCAAAAGGAAAAGAGGCTAGAGAAATTACCTTCTCTAATTCCAACAGATGAAACCTTAATACTTGTATGGCTTGAATCATCTGCAAAGATACAAAAAGAATGAGCACCCTATTCCTAGTTTACAGGCTCTAGCATCTTCAGCCTACCCTCCCCCCCACCCCCGTAAATAGAATTATTTTGATTTATGGCAATAACACTAAAACTTAATAGCAGCGACTGGGTACCATCTAGAGGTTTATATTTCTTAAGGAGAAAAAAAAAAAAGCTAAAACAACAGCAAAGCATCTAAGTGGGGATCATAAACACTCTCCTTCCCCATGGCTCGTCCCTTTCTCAGCCCCACTGGCCCCACCCCACCTGAAAGGGCCACATCCCTGGACTAGATGTATCCAAGTAAGGAGTGCACGGAAAATATTCCAAATAGTCCCCCCAGTTGTGGCTTTTCACACTGCAAACTTCCTGCTGCTTTCCTCACACCTTTCAGGCATACTGGTGGTTTGGGGGCTCTTGGCCGGCTGCTGCCCTCGTGACGCGACTTTGAGGGCTGGGAAGTCCGCAAAGTTTAAGCACACACGCTGACAGGCCCGGAGATAAATCCCCACGCTGATTAGAGCTGCGCTGCCCGGCTGTCATAAAAAACAAAAGCTCGCGTTTCCCTGCACCGGCTTGCCCGGCCCCTCTCGAGATGAATTTATTTCCCCGGGATCTTGTCCCGGACCACTTGTCTGTGGACAGAAACGTTTGCAGCCACCTTGAAGCCACGGGAAGACCGGTCTAGAAACCTTGGGGTGCTTTTAAAGCAAAGCTGGTGGCTTGGGGGGAGGGGAGATAGTGGGGGAGGAAGGGGTCCGCTCTTACCAAGTTATCCAGTTCTGGATTAGAAGAAAATAGAGGTTTTTCTGCGCGAATCTAAATACAAGTGAGGGGAGAGAAGGGTGGGGGGGGGAGGAGGGGAGAGAAAGAACATTTGAAATCTGGTCGCTTTCCTAGTTTCTTGCCTCATTACACTGTCCGGGGCAAGATGTAACCTCCGGGAAGGACTCGGTGACACCGAGCGCGTCCCGGGCAGAAACACTTCAGTGTGAATCAAATAAGCCAACAATAAACTCGGAGCTCAGGGTTACTTCTACCAGCAAAACTACGCT
This sequence comes from Proteles cristata cristata, assembly GCA_017311185.1. Lineage (NCBI taxonomy): Eukaryota > Metazoa > Chordata > Mammalia > Carnivora > Hyaenidae > Proteles > Proteles cristata. Next base: position 65,166 of record JAESUZ010003310.1, on the reverse strand, counting down.
TCTAGAGGACGCTGCCCTGCTCGCCAAGACCAAGGCAACTATACAGTGCGAGGTGTTTGTGATTTTATTTTATAGCGTGGGCTTTCTGCGTTAGGCTCTGGAGCGTGAGTTGGGAAGACTGTGGGTGATTTTAAGTCGTCCGCAGACACTCATAGAGGAAGAAAACCCTAGGGCAGATGTCACAGGCATGGCTCAGGGTGGACTCTTTTGCTGGGTACTTTTGAAAAGGTGCTGGGTGGGGGAGGGAGTATCTTTCTTTCTTTTTCTTTCTTTTTTCTTTACTTTTTAAACATATATTTTGCTGACCTGTTTGGCGAACACGGCTATATCTTCATTGAATGACTCTGAGGAGCAGACGTCCCCGCCCGCCACCCCCGGCTCGCGGGGGGTACAAGTAGCTAATTCACATTTCTCAAAAATCAGTGCTAAGAGAGGGAAGAGGGGGTGTCTGCAAGAAAATACAACAGTCACAAACAACACAATGGTTAGTCCGGAGTCAGTGAAAAAGGCGCCCAAGAAAAACAGCCAGAGGAGCTCGAAGCAGGGACCCTCTCTGATTTTGTCATCTACTTTTTTCCTCCCCTCCCTCCCCCCCACCCCCCAGGTGACTGCTCACCTCCCCTTCCTCCTAGGGCTCCGAAATCGGAGGCGCTAAGCCACGGACTGTGTCTGAGGGTCAGTTCAGCCTATCTGGCCACAGAAATTGGTAACATTTGCTAAGAATAAAACCCAAGCGGTTCCAGCAGCCATTTTGAATTAAGTTTCCCACCCCGACAAGCCCTCGTCCCTCCGCTGCACATCTAGGACCTGGTGGAGGAGAAAGGCGCGGGGCGGAGGGCTTGGGGAGGCTCCTGCGAGTGGGCTCCTCCAAGGCGGCCTCGCGAAGCCCAAGACTCGGGGGATCTCGGGGGCAGGCGCTCAGCTAACTTAGGGGAAGGACCTCTGTGGCTGCGGGCCGACTGTCAGAGGGCTGTGCCTATGGATCCCGGACCCCGCGGGCCTCGGAGAGCAGCAAGCCTCCTCCTCAGCTCCCTGCACATTTCCCTCCCTTGGTCAATGGCCCCCACTACCCGCAAAAGAAAGTTCCTTCAAATGTCCCTGCGGTAAAGCCTTTCATTTTTGTTTCTGCGGAATGGCACAGCAGCTAGTATTTCGAGGGGCCTAGATGTCGCTTATCTCAACCCATAAAAAAAAAAAAAAAAAAGCTTCTTCTAGTGCTCAAGGAGGTGTCTCTCAAGTCTTTTATTAGCTCTCACAGCCCAGCCGGAAATTTAACAGTTTGGGGTCCTTTTCAAAGCTTCCCCAAATGTTCTGTCCTGAAGCCTAAACCATTTGCAGTTAACGCTGCGGAGAGAACGCTGGGATTTAAACCGGCCCATCGCACAAGGGACCAGGAGATAAAGCAGAAAAGGGTTTGTAGCTGGGGAGGGTCGGGGTTGGCGGATATTTTCAAAAGAAGAAATAAACAGAAATAAAAGTTGCTGCACAGTAAAAAGAGGTTCCCAAATTCATGAGCACACAGTAGGCGCAAGTAAGTGACTTGGAAGGATTTTACCAGCCCAGGGTCTAATCGACTGGCCTGGGAGAACACGGTGTAAACCACAGTCTGAAAACCACACTGGCCTGACAGCACCCCACACCTACTTCCAGATCCTGCAGATTTCGCCTTTGAACACAAAGTACTAAGCCGGCTAGAAGTTTCTTAATGTCTTTAACAATTCAGAGAGAGGTCTCTCCTTGCCCACGGTGGTCAAACTCCCTAAATGCAAAGCGTGTTCCCCCTTGCCTGACCTGCAACTGTCCTCTCTTGATTTTTATTGTGCAGCGGCCGAGCCAGCATACGGTTGCTGAGTAAACTTAGCAAGTCAGAACAATCAGTGGCTTAAAAGATTTTCCCTTAAACTAAAAGTTTCGTTCCAACACAAAAGCGCCCACATTTAGAAATCCCCAACGCTCTCCCAACGGAGTGGAGCAAGCGAGGACTCCAACCCACTGAGCTACAGAGCCAGGGTCTGAGAGGGGACGGAGGACCTTCGGCAACTCCTCCCGTAGGGCGACCCCTGAGCCGGCACGGCCTCGGCCAAGCTGGGCGCTGGGCAAGCGCGGATCGTGCGTGGAGATGGGGGGCGCCCGGGATGGCAGGCCGCCTTCCCAAATCCTCCATGCAATGCGAATGAAAAGTTACCAAATAATGTACCTCCAATCCATAGAGCTCTGGCTTTCCTTTTACCAAAGGCACAGGGAAACAGAGGAAACATCTCGTCTCTACCACTTAACCTGCTGCCCGTTGTACCTACCCATAAATGGCATCTTTATCTCTCTTTAAAGCGTCATTGACGGAGGAACCCATGCTGGGGGCCATGGCGTTGGTGTGAGCTGTGTGCGGGTACTGATGCGAGTGCAGAGGAGGCCCGTGGTTCAGGTGGTGGACCGGCTGCATGGACCTGGCCGCATGCGGGTCCCCATACATCGTGGAGGGGATGCCTACTCCATCCATGCCCCCGTAATGGGGTAGATCGTCGTACTGCATGACAAACAGGAGAAAACAAGGTTCAGAAGGCCAGGCGGGCAAATGGGGAACCGGCAGGCATGGAGCTTATATAATGTCAGTCCAGCTGGGTCCTTCAACCCAGAATTCAGTGGCCTTGCATCTCTAAAGTTGAGGGGTTTTATCTTAAAAATAATTTCTAAAGTAAAAATCCTCGGATTCTCTCTGAGTCTCAGCTGAGATGAATGGTCTTGCCCTAACTTGTGTCCCTATCAACTAGTTCAGAAATTCAGGATCCTCTGGCAAGGAAGGAGGGAAGAAAGGAGGAAAGAAAAGGGAGGCATTTTCCCAGAGGGCGGAAGGTAAAACGTGCATGTCTCTAGAGGAGGAAATTCAAAATCACAATAATAAAACGTGCCAGGACAGTGCAGCAAGCCCGCCTAGTTTCACAGCCCCTTCCCATCACGGGGAATTAAAAAAAAAAAAAAAAAAGTTACGATGGGAACAGCTAAGCTAAGCACATGAATTCAGACAGGCTTCTCATTTTATTTCTCTGCCAGCGTGGGGTTAGGCAGTCCTGCAAGACACTGCATTTCCTTTGCTTTCCAAGACAAACTCTGCTAAATTATACAAAACTAACTGGCCTTCTTATAAGTGAAACTCAGAGAAAGGTAGCTTTTCATGTTCATTAGAGCTGAATTTAGAATTGGGCAATTTTCTCTCAAAGTTAAAGGAAATCTATAGTTGGAGCCGTTATTCTATTTTCTCTACTGTTAAGAACTTTTCCCCCAGACTAGAAGTCAATGAGGCAAATGTAACTCATCAGGTGTAAAGTAAATTCAAAAGCAAATGCACGTACAACCCCCATCTTCTTTCTTCAGAAAAACTACTTTCAAATTGGTGGTCATTATTTTTGTGTGCAAAATTTAGCTATTTAGATTTTTCTCATTGCTTCATTTAGGGCAAGTTCTTTTCCCAAGATTTGGAGGCACCGAGAGTGAAATGATTTTCAAAGAAAAGAGGAACTGCCACTTTCATCTCCTTAAAGCCAGAGGTGTGAAAATAGTTTGGAAGAACGCTGACATTTGCTTGAACCAAAGGAGTAAAGAAAAATGTGTCAGCCTAGTAACTTTCTTTTGCAAACAGGGCTTTGAGGGCCAGGACACAAATTATGCAAGGAAGGCTTTCTGTAGACCCCCCTGTCTTTTAAGAAACTACCTCAGTCGGGTTGTCATTGTCTCACTTGACTCTCACTACATTTCCATTCAAATAGGAATATTGGGGAAATTAGTATTGCACTTTTAAAATGAGTGGCTGTGTGCTTAGTATCCAATTAGTGCAGGGCTTTTCTAACAAAAACTTTCAAAGTGTTACCTTTTATAAAAATTCATGCACATTAAAATCACTTTTAAAAGATGAATGTTTTCCGACCCCAAAAGACATTACACTATGACAAAGTTATTTGCTTTAAAAATCTAAATACTTCTAATGATACTAAAAGATGAGCATAATCAATAACATATCAGAAGTTTCTAGCTGTTTATTTTACTTTAAAAATAGCTTTAAACTTCTGCCCCCTGAACCACTCACATTATAGCATTAGGTATCTAGCGCTTTTTGTTTTTGTTTTTTAAACAAATGATTGCCTGAGCTTGTATTTTTATTTAGATAGCTGCTGGTTAGGATTGTATAGAAAACTTGATTACTTGAATTAATTACATGTAACATACATAAGTCTACAAATGCACTGAATAAATTCTCTCGCTTTAGGCCACGGCTTTAGGAGCCTCATTCAAAAATACAGAGAGAAAAAAGGAAACTTTTTAGCAGTGTCTTTCAGCCACGTTTCAATTTAATCTCACATTTGAGTTCCACAATTGTTTTTTAATACGTACCCTTTGCGCCATCGGCCTCCCTGGCTCCCTTCCTACTTCAACTTCTAATATATCCTCTTTAAGGCCAGTGTGAAAAAAAACAAATAAGCAGACTCCCCCGGAAAAAAATTTAAAGCACGGCGAAAAATCCCGTAACGTCTCCAGCAACGTGAGCTACTGGTCCCAGATCTTCGGTCTACGGGACCTGAAGCAAAGCGCCCGAGTCACTGAGCATAAAAGCGCTCCGTTTCCAAGACAGCAGCGGGGGCAAGGGGAAAAAAAAAAAAAAAGCAAAAAAAAAAAAAAAAAGGCAAAAAAAAAAAAAAAAAGCAGATCTTCTCTCCCCAAAAAATTCAGTTAAAAAAAAAAAAGAGCGCCCCTCAGACCCAACTACCAAATCTCATGGCTTTCTGCCACTCCGGCTGTCAATCACAGGCGAGGTTGTCAACGTGGTGAATGAATGATCATCCGCTCTGTCTTCTTCTGGTCAGAACACCTCAAATGTTAATATTCAAATGCACAAAGCCCTAGCGCTCGCTTCCCTTGAATCAGTCCTAATTCCTAATCAGTTTCTCTCTTCTCTCGCTCGCTCTCTCTTTCTCTTTCTCTCTCTCTCCCTCTTTGCAACTGCTGCACTGGAGGGAGATTAGAGGAGGAGGGTTAAAAAAAATGTCTGTCTGAGTTTGTCTTAAAGGAGCCACGATCGATGCTGCCCGCTTGCAGTCCCCGTGCGTGTGTAAAGTGTGTGTTGCACAGGCGGAGAGGTGGATTCCGACCAGAATGCTAGAACCCGGAAGTAGTGGTGGCCATAACAGGTCGCGTCTTACACAATGCATTGGGCTGCAGCAAGTAGGCTCCTCGGCAGGGGTGGGTGCGCGAAGCGAGCTCTGGCCGCACTGGAGAGGCAGAGAGGCGCTCCATTAAATCGCACGCCCAGGCACAAACACACACACACCCAAGGCACACGCGCACAAACGCGGGCAGTAGCCCCCGGCCGCAGGCTTTATTTTCCATATTATTGTCTCTCCTTCCCCCCCCCCCCAGACTCTCTCCCCAAAGCCGACTCTCTTGAAATAAATTGGGAATAAACGCTGGGCAGGCAACAGCGGGAGTTATTTTGCACAGGGCTCTGCGCAGAGACTTCACGACTTTCCTCGAAATTATTAGGGTCTGCCAGTATTTTTCGGGGGCAGAGGGGGCTAATGCAGAAAGTATTGGATTCTCAGAACTGACCACCCCAAGTAGAAGAGTCAAACGGGGAGAGAAAAGAATGAGCAGGAACAAGGCTTGGAAAGGGTCTGCTGAGGAGTCCCGAGAACATGGGGTGAAGAAGGCTGGGGCTTTATGCAGACCCAGCTTAGAGTTGCTGTCAGAGGTGGACACCCGGCCCAAGTAAAGGAAATGCTTGCATTTTCTCACTTTGGGATCTGGACACCCCCCGCCCCCCACCTTCTAGCCCCTGAGGCCCCCAGCCCCTGCCCGGGCGTCCTGCGCGAAGTGGGAGAGGAAGGGAGGGAACAATGAGCTGAGAGCCGGGAATGTGCCCCCAGCGCCTGTTTACAAACACGAAGCTATTTATGATCGCCGGAAAGCGAAACCCGACGCGGGCTCGGAGCAGCCCAGACCTCGCGGGTGGAGCCCGGGCCAGGGAGACTTGGGGAAGCAGGCTGTTTCTCCGACCCGCTCTGGGAGAGGCAGCTGTGCGCCCAGGGCGCGGCGCGTCAGGGTCGTCGCGCTGGGCTCCGGCCGCGCCGCCTTTGTCTTCGAAGCGCCGAGGGGCTCCGGCCTCGGCAGTGCTTCGGCCTGGAGGGACCCTGCGCCCCAAGCTCTTTTCCCCGCGACTCTCCGCGCTTTTCCCCCAACCCCCAGCCCTTCTTCTCCCCACCCCGCTTTTCTGTATACCCAACCCGGCACAGGGAAAACTACCCGTACCAAGGAAAAAGAAATTCACTTCGGAAGCTGAAATTTCAGACAAAAACCTGCCCCTACACACAACTCGGAGGCTCCAACCAGCCACTGATTTTTAACTTTCTCTCTTCAAATACCTATTCTCTGGCTTAACAACAACAGCAGCAACAACACAGCAACAAAATCCTCTCCTGTTCTCCCACTCTAAGCTTGCCTTTTATTATTATATTTCGTGATGTTATTTTCGTTTTTATTTTTCTGCGCGCCTGGCTCTATATGCCGGGATGGCTCAGCCACAGCAGCTCAACCAGCGGGTTGGAAACCTCACATCCTCGAGCAGGGCTCGCAGCTCGCTCGGCTCCGAGCAGGATTTTTTTTTTCCTCCCTCCAGCTGAAACCTCACAGAAAACTCCCCCTGCGGTCGACTGGAAAATGAGCTCACCCAAATCTCGGTAGGCAGCCGTGGAGGAGGGCTCGGCCAATCAGGGGGCGCTCCTGCCAAGGCGGCCGCGCATTGGCTGCGGGGAAAATCAATTATCAAATAATCGATCAGCAGGGAGCTTCGATCTGCCGGGAATGCAAACTGCCAGTCCCGATTCCCGCCCTGATGGTGACCAACAAGCTGACTCCCCCAAAGCCTTCGGCCGCTCGTTCCCATCGCCCCCACCCCCATTCCACATAGCCAGCCGCGGACCGAACCTTCGTCCCAAAGTGGGGTGTAGATAAGGGAAAGAGTTTTGAGAAAGATTAGGGGGCTGCTGTCTGGAGTAATTGTTGGGAAAAGGTTAGGAGCTCTCAAATGTATTGAGGCTAACTCTAAATGTGCAAACTAAAAGAGAATTTGCATCAGCTTGAGAGTTAGGACTCCACTTTTTGTTAAGTGGGCTTTCGAGGAGCAAGGGACTCTGGGCGAGCATCAGAACATATATCTGGAATCGGGTTCCCTCCAGCACACGTAGCCTCCCTAAGCTATGTCTATTCCTTTAGTACTTCGCAGGAGTCAACGCCCAGTGACGCCCCTCTCCCCCCAAGTAGGGGAGTTTTCATAAAGCCGAAGAGGCTGAGCCTTCCAGCCTCCCGCACACCTTCCCATACGCCGACACCGCACTTGCCTCGTGGGTACCTAAAGGGCTGACAGATTCACCCACAGCCTTCAGATACACTTGGCCTTGAAAGAGCTCCGACTGTTTAAAAAACGTCCTAGTATCCGCATCATTTGCCTGTCTCTTCTCTCTTCCTTTCTCTCCCTCTCTTTCTACACCCCCACCCACAACTTTAGGATCTTTAACTTTTCTACATCGCAAACGTGGGTAGAGGTTTTGGGTACCGACGTCCGGTACATCCCGCAGGAGGTTAAAGCAGGCCCGGGTATCAGAGCCGAGGGGATCCAGGTGAATTACCAACTTCTCTACGCCATTGCCTGACATTCCCACCCTCACCCCGCCTGCCCCAACATGAACTTGGAAACCGAACTTCTGCCAAGATGGAACCTCCCGGTCTCCGGAAGGCGATTTCTCTGTTTAATCCTCGGGAAGCTGCGCTGGCTGGGCCAGCAACGCAATCCTTTTCCAATTACCGGGAGGACCAAACTGGGCCGGCAGCCTGCAAACCCTCCCCGAACCCCGGCCGACTTTGGCCCTCACCTGCGCCTTCCGACGGCTGCACCGGGCGTGTGAGCACCGCAGGTCCAGCAGGCCTGCCAGGCTTCAGAGCGGCTGGCTGTAGAGGGGAACGCAAGGAAAGGGGGGTGGGGGGTGTCAAGCCAAACACTGAGATGGGTACATCTACGTTTATGATCTTTAAGTGAACTGCCAGGGAAATTGTGTAAGTATAATTTAACGGAGAGAAATTTACTGCGAAATACATTTCGATGACCATCGTCTTTAAGAGTCCTTAGGGGTTCTCCAGCAAAGGCTTAAGTAACCGGTTTGGAGTCACCTCAGCTCCGCGGCCATGTTTTCAAATTTGGAAAAGGCCAGTTTGGGTAAAGATTTCTCTTACAGTGGAGTTTATTTTGTATTGCTGCTTGTTGGTAAATTTGTTTTCTAGCAGAGATGAGAAAAGAAGGTCCAGGTAAGTCACTCCTTTTCAAACATAACCAAAAGCTTCAAAGCAAGTAGGAAAACTATTGTGCGCTTCAACCATGATGGGTCAGATTACCGTGAAGGTATTTTAAATGACCTACACACAGGTTTTCCTTAAAGAAAGAGATTGAGTTTGTGGTCTTAAATAAGCGCTTATTAGTTTTGAAAAGTGTCTTCTTCCTTCTCCCCCACCCCTTTTCCATTTACAACTGCTAACTTAATGCTACTCCTAGGTCTTTATAAGATTAATTCTGAACAATCAAGGGACTAAAACACTTTTACAATGTAATTACAGTAGTACAAATTGTTTGCCCAAACCTCATTCTGGATAAGGATTTTACAATTAGCAAACAGTTATTACAGTTGGGGCTTGCTGAGAGAAATTGCACAGAGGAAGTCTAGAGTTGTAATATAGTAGCCATAAAAAAAAAAAACCAACCCTCCTTTAGCAAGGCAGCAATTAATCATCTATTAAAAGGAAAAGGTAAAGGGATAGTTCTAGGTATCTTAGTAAACTACTACTGATATTTATACCTGTTCTGTATTGCACCTATCCCTAACTTATTTCAGATAACTTGCGTTTTTGAAGTAATAGCACTTTTGTTTTGCAGAAACATGGCCTGGTGAAGGATTCTGGCACTTGCCCCTAGCTCTTGAGCCATGTGCCTTCCATCCTCAGCTTACTCTAAACAACCCAGAGCATCTTCCCAAAGATAGAGAGCTAAGCCTTTAAAGGAGCAGGCTGAGGCCTAGGTCTCTATTGTTTAGACTTTCCTTGCAAGGAGGCATTTAAAGCAAGTGGTGCCCCTTTCCGCTGTTGGTACAGTCCTTTCTGAGCACTCCCCTCTAATTTTCTGTTCTCCTATAAGGGATTGTGTCTCTGAAAAGACATATATCCTGAATTAGGCTTTTGTCCCCAAAGTTCACACTGATGAGTCAGCTCCAAAACCCTCAGAAATTAAAGAGGCACCTCTTAAGGTAAAATGTGTGTGTATTTGCCAGCCCAGAATAAACAAAACCCTGTTAATCAATCGAGTTTGGCAGCTGTGTTCACAGAATGATAAGGCTTTATCATCTGCCACCTAACTTTAAAATGCCTGTTAAAATGTTGTGATTACTCCTTAGGTTGTCCCGTGTTGCGGAGGCTTGGGATTTGTCCTTCAAGAACATTCATCGTTTGCATCTCACCCTCCACATTAACATTTGCATTTCAAAAAACAGAAATGAGAGGAGGGAAAGACAGTTTGAAGAAAATGGATTTAAAATCTAGCAGAGATAATAGAGGAATGCTTGAGATAAGAGGCTGGATGTGATATGAGAGAGGTACCAAGAAGTCAAACCTAATGAATAGCTGTGAGAAAAGTGAAATAAACTATTTAGAGGTCTATAAAAGGGGGAAACCTGGTCAGGTGATGTGAAAGAGGGTTAAATGAGAGGATTAGGGAAGACATTAATCATGTGCCCCAAAGCAATCTGGGCTAGAACCTGGGAGATTTGTTTACTGCATTTTGCTTCAGAAAACAATGTCTGGGTCCAGTTCAGAAGTCAGCGAGAGGTCAGTTTAGGCTCTCCAGCCATTGCAGGGAAAATACCCAAGACACTATATTCTAACTGAATAATGCAAAAGTTAAGAAAAAAAAATTAAGTGATGGAAGAGTTGTTTTCCTTACTACCCTTTCTATTTCAAATCATTAAAATGCTTTGGTCTCCAGAGGGGGAAAAATGACACTGGTTAACATAATTACTAGCTCTGACATTTTCAGAAGTTATAGAGGTCTTTTATTAATTAAATGGAGGGCTTAATAAAATATTCCTAATAAAATTTATGGTTGTCTTAAAACTTTCTAAACAGTGCTATAAATTCTTAATAAAATTAACTGGGAAATGAGTTATTAGCCCACACTTTATCCCCCCCCCACTTCTACATAAGGAGCGGCTGTAGAATGAAAAGGGAAATAGAAGCCTTTCAATAAAATATAAATATTAGCCAAAGGCACACATTGCTTTAGAAGAGGTGAAGTTTCAACTAAGTTATTTCTAATGGCTTCATCCTCCAACATTCCCCCAAAGCTACTCACAACAAAACTTAGAAAACTTCTTCCCCTTCTCTATTAACATAATATATATGTATGTATACGTAAGTTTATTTGAAATACAATACTCAGTATTTCGGGTCTGGGTTCTGTGTTTAATGTAATAAAAAGGATAGATGCACCATGCAAAATTCCAATATAGGACCTTTGAAGGTTCAGAAAGTAAATATTTTATCAAGTCAAAGATACTTAAAAATGAAATGTCTTATAATTTCTCTCAATATGATTTTTTTAAAGGTAACTTTGAAATAACAAATTTCTCAACCTTCAAACTCCACATTTATAACAGTGGTACATCACCTGAAAGTAGCATTTTGTTGAGCAGACATACAAAACTTTTTCATATCACTACATTTTAAAACCTTGGGGAGTTATCTTAAGTTTTGAGATACACAAATACAATACTGGCTGGTTGGCTGTTTAAAATGAACAGGACTCTCAAACATCAACCAAATAAAACAGCCTTGGTGGATATTTCAGCTTTTGAAGGCTTGATCTTTTATGCCGTCTACTGGACAATGGAAAAACTACAGCCTCTATGACTTAAGAAACCTCTCTAGTCCAGTATTGGGGGAGGGGGAGGAGGGAAAGGGAAGGGAGTATGGTTTGGTGCTAGAAAGTAGTAGGAGAGGACAACAAGACCCAACCTAGACTCATGCGACAGGTTTTGTGGTCTAATCATGTTTTCATACCCAAGTTTAGGACATTATACTAAGCCCAGGCATACCTAAACCACTTGACTAAGGCAGAAGGCTGTATTTACTACAACTATCTATGTGTCTGAGTAGACAAAGTTGGCTCGGGAAAAGACAGAAAGAAAAGATGATGCGACAAGTCTAGCATCTCTGGAAAACAATATTGGCGGTTTGCTTGGCTCTGGTGTCCATTTGCTTGATAGTCAAGTTAAATATATCTACTGCCTAGATAATCGAAGATGTACAAATTGATTTTTGGAATTTGAAATGTGACATTGTTCAGAAATCAAGAAATGTACTTTTAGGAAGAGGGGAAATGAAATTATAACTAAACGTTATAAAACTTTTAGTACAGTTCTTTGGAAATCTTGGATGAAAATGTGTAACTTCAGTGTTTTCACTTGGAGACCACATGTGGGACAAAGTATGGGTGAAAGTCATAGTCAGATACCTTTATGTAGCAGAGGCTGTTTTATGATCTATTAAGCATTTAAGAAATAGTGTGTATATTTTGGTCATGATTTTTAAAAATATTTATGAAGCCCTCACATTATGGAAGCTTTGTACAAAAAAAAATCATGAAGCTAACTTTGACCTGTTTGATATTGACAGAGTTTCTGAATAATAATTACCATAGAAAGGTTATTTGTGTCTTAAGAAACAAATAAACAAAGCCCAACACCAATAAAATGCAGAGATGATTTTGGTGCAAGAGACATAAATTTGGGTACAGGGCTCTTAAAACTGTTCATCTGCTTTTCTGAAGTTACAAATTCTTTAGTGCATTTTAATAAAACCTAGTAGTACATGACAAGTTATTAGGTTGCCTTTTAATAAAAATTTAAGAGTGAAAAGGAGACAGCTTCAGGGCATTTTATTGATGCATAAATATATTTCAATGATCTCCTTCAAATATACATTTTGATGTGGCACTATGTCAGAATGACTTTAAAATATTGTATTAAATATAGATATATCAGAGAACCTGAACTGACATTGACTACTTAAAGCGGTGAGATTGCTTGCACTGCAATATGAAAGAACAGGATGGTTTCAATCGTGCTACCGAGCTGGAGGAGGTGGTGGTGGTGGAGACAGTGGTGGTGGTGGTGATGGGTATCTTTTAAGCTTTAGCATAATCAGCCGAACTATGTAACAGACTATTACCTTACAATATGCTATGTGGATCCACTGGTTCAGATTAAAACAAGGACAACCACCACTCTACCGACAATCGCTAGAAAACAGATAATTTTTACAAGAACCGATCACACATGTGATGTATTCTAAACTAGCAGTGAAGTGCCCGGTGCTGTAAGAGGTCTGGAGAAAGTGCTCTAGTCACCAAATGCAAACATTTACCTTTCAAATAACAGGATAAGCCAGAATGGTCATGATTAGCATCCATGTTCTGCTGGATAAACGGACATATTTTGTAAAAACCTTCAGGCAAAACAAACATTATTCAGAGATAAATATTTTAACATTTCATTGAGTTTTCTAATGAATAAGAAAAACATTGAAGGCTTCCTGCAGTTCAGAAAGAATTCTAGTAGCCCGGAAAACAGAAGAAGAAGCCCAAGGACGCCTGCTGAGTAGTGATTCACTTGTGAATATCTGAAAACGTACTTTTCCGTGCTCTTATTTAAAAATGAAAAATAAATATCATCCTCCCTTCTCTCTCTCTCTCTTTAATTAACATCAGACTATGGTTATGCTTGCTAAAGAGCGTAATTCTTTCCAGGGGATTTCTGCAAGAAAGGGCCAGTTTGAAAGCTTATAACTAATGGCAGAAGTGGACGTATAAGCCGCAAACAAATCGTTTCGCAGCGGAGCCCACAGCCCTGAGAGACTCCCCTTCTTGCGAGCTCATCCAGGATAACTTCATTTACTGGCAGATCGGCGGCCACTTCCGGGACTCTGTCGAGCGGTGTCCTTTCACCGCAGAGCCCTCGGCGGGGCTGCCCTGTCACCTGTGTGTGAAGAGGTGGCAGGTCCCCGCGGCGCCCTGCAACGCAGGCTGGTCCCCGCGCGCCCAGCCACCCAGAGCTCCGGGCCTGCCTGCACCCCCCGGGGGCACGGACTCCCCGGGCTGGGTAGGGGACCCTGCAAGGTACGCTTCCTGGGGGTAGCGGCCACGGCCTCTGCTCACACTTGACTTGACGCAGGGGGGGCGGGCGGCCTCGGGGGAGGGGTTTGGGAGAACCTGTTCCCCGGGGACCTCGAACCGTCTGGAAAAAGCAAAGGGTGAAAAGGCCCCCTCTCCTGCCAGGGTCCTCCTCCCCCGCCATTTTGGACTCGCCGTCCCACCTTCTCTTTGGGGTTCGCCTCAGCTTCCGCCGGAGCAAGTGGGTCAGGCGTGGGCAGCGGGGGGTGGGGGGGGGGCGGGGGTGACAGGCGGGGCGGGAGCGCGAGGACCCGCGGACCCGCGCGCGGCTGCTCGGGGCCCCGGCCTCTGTCTTTCGCTTCTGCGGGCTCAGCACCCAAGGGCGACTTTCCGTGTCTAGACTCGAGGACCCCGGCTCATCCCACCGCTCGCCCCTTTAATCCAGCTCCGGAAGCCTCTCGCCCCCGCTCCTGGACGGCTCTTCCCCGAGGTGCCGCCCATCTCCCGCTTCTTCCTCCGAGGCCAAGTGTGCACAACAAGTCTGTTTGGGATGCGGGAGGCTGTGGGGACCCCGGCCCCTGTGCCCCCGCGGCCGCGGCGGGCACCTTCCTTCGTAGGGGCTGGAACAAGCCCGCGTTTGCGGCCGCGGTTATTATTTCAGGTGCGCTAACGGGATTGGAGGCCGCGGAGCAGCGTGCGCGGATTGAAGCGGCTCCTTCTCCGGGTTCCCGCAGCCGCCGGGTGGATCGGGAGTCACCGCCGGGCCCTGGCGGCCTCCCGGGGCAGCGCGGCCCGCCCTGCGTGCCCGCGCGGGCGCTCACACCGGGGAGAGAGGTGGGGGACCGGCGCCTGGGCAGGGAGGGGTGCGGGGGTGCGGGAGAAGATGGGGGACCCGCAAGAAGGGAGGGAGAGAGAGGCGCAGTGTCAGAGGCTCGGAGAGAGGGAGAGGAGACAGCGGCAGAAGCAGAGACAGAGTCGGGGAAACGGACGGAGATGGAATCTGAACCAGTCCTCTCCGCCTCCCCACACCAGCTTCGATAGCGAAGGAGAAACGCGCCCGTAACTCTCGCTTTCAGCTTCCGAGGGAGCCTCATCATAGACTTCTGCATAATTGCATATTGACTTTCCTAAATAGTTCAGCACAGCGGTTTGTTGCTTTCACTTGTTCAATCGCAAACAATTCCCTTGGGGAAAAGAAAAATATGTGTGTGTGTGTGTGTGTGTGTGCGCGCGCGCGCGTGTATGTGTGTGTGTTGGGAACTAAGGCTAGGGGTAAACGGCCCCGTGCTCCGTGCTCTTTCACAATGTCCCTTTGGCCATCCCAGAAATGACCATCCTGCTCTGGGAAGTGTCCATCACCATCACAACTCCGGTGAGGTGATTGCTCTGCCTTGGGCCCACTTTTTGCAGCTCCTTTTCCACTACAAAGAACTGGAGAAAGTTAGAGCTAAGTCAAAGCATTTAGTTTCATCTGCCCATTTCACAGATGAGCAAGCAGAGACTAAGGTGAAGTGACCCATTCAATTTCTTCTTTCTTTTCTACATGTCTTAAAGTTCTCTCTTTAAATTTGTATCTCCCAACATTAAAAATTCACAATTATGCAAGAAGGCTTTCTTACTCTTCTTTCCTAAGATCACTGAAGGTCAGTGCGTAGGTGTCTCCTGTTCGAAGAAGCAGCCCAAGCAGCCCGTGGGCAGTTGATGGTGGTGTGTGAGTGTGGGGGCTGTGTGATGGCTTCTCCCTCCTCCCTGGCTCACACACTGATTTCATCACTGGGTCCCGGTCGGACAGCAGCAGGCAGGGAGCTTACTGACCTGTGGAAGACCCCTCCACACAGCAGGAAGAAAGTAGCCAGGAGAGCTTGTATTTGGTGGTGATAGTGTTGGGGTCTCATAGGCTTTACTTTTCTCCAACCAACCCCCAAACACATAAACAAGTCCTGCCTTTTGCATCCACTTCCTGTGACTGAGTGACCCTAAGCAGAAGTCTGGCCCCAAGTCACCCAGGGAAGGAGTGGAGAGGTTCAGGCCTTATTTACCCCAGAATTAAAAAAGAAAATCCCCTCAAACTGTCCCTCCTCAGTAGCTTGCCTTTTAAGGATGTGAGAAGGAGTTTCGTGGAGTCTAAACAGACATAATAACCCATTGAGATGTTTAGGTTTCAAGTTTACAAAAAAGCATTTTACCCTGCTTCCCTGAACCCCACTACAACCTAGACCTTTTACAAAGACATTCTATATCCTCTTTGGACAAACTAAATTTTTTAGTAGACACTTCTAATTCTGAAACATTTTTATTTTTAGCTTCAATTTTTTGCTAAAACAAATCAGTTATTTATTGCCTTCTCCTCATTCCCTGATTTTCTTTCATTCAAAATTTTTGCTACTTTGAATTTTGTATTGATTTGGGTGTTTGGTACAGAAAATTTGCTTGTAGGTTTATCTTCAGTCATCTACATTTTTTTTTATTATTTTGTGAAAAACTCTGCAGTTTACTATGTCCCCCCCCCCTTTTTTTTACTTATTGAATATTAACAAAAAACAGCCTAATGTTCTTTGAGGTTTAAACCTTAATAATGTGTTACATCCTAGTCTAGCTTTTGTGATAAGCCCATTGCATTTTCTTCGTTACTTGTTGAGTCACATACCTTTTAGTTAAAAATCTTTCTTTTTTTTAAAGACTTTATTTTTTAAGGAATGTCTACATCCAACACGGGGCTGAAACTTACAACCCCCAGATCAAGAGTTACCTGCCCTACCCACTGAGCTGGCCAGGTGCCCCATAGTTAAAAATCTTTTGAGGAAACCAGAACTTTTTGATATACTGCACTATAAGCTATTTTATTTGCAACTATTTAGTGCTCGCAGGCTGAAACTGAAGAATGATTTAGGAAACTGGTTTATCACAAAGAGCTCTTAGCATGTACAAAGTTACCCAGTCAAAATTCTGGGAAGTGGGAATGAAGGAGAGTGACAGAGCTGAGATTTAAGATACTCAGAGTCAAATCTGAACTCTGTCACTAATCGGCTGATGACATTTGAAGAAGTTATCTCCTGCAAAATGAACTGGCTAATATTATTTTGTTTTCCAATTGTACTTTTTATGCTTGCAGTTAGAGATCCTGTATTATAAAATTAGATGCATAGAAAATGTGTGGCTTCAAAATAAACAAAAATGTTTAGTGTTAAGACATTGCACAAATACCTATCTCACAGTAAATTTTACAGAGGTTGTTATTTTGGATTTGGATAGGAGAAGATTATCCTAAAGCAGTGCTTCCTTGCCTTGACTTCAGCCATTTACATACAACCATGGATTTTTTTTGGTCCTGCTTTAATGCCCTATGAATTACTCTTTATTTGTTCTTTAAAAAAATAGTCTCCATAATAACACACATATATGTATTTTAAAATGAAGCTGTATCATAGGATTTCTTTTATATTTTTTCCTAATGCAGAGTACAATAAATATAATAAATTTAAAACAGTGCATTGTGATCTATGCTCCTAAGTCATCTTTAACTCCTCTTTAGGAAGCAATGACCTAAGGACATCTTAAATCTGTTCAGTGTGCCAAGTTCTAAACAGATTCTACTTTAAACAGATTCTACTTTATATATCAGCATGACCAAGTCCGCTGAACAAATATCACACAATGACTATAGAAAGAAGAGGTATTCAGTTGAGAAAAAAGTGAACACTAATGATTAGGAAAAATGAACACTAATTTTAGGAAGAAATCAATGCTAATGTCTCGCAATTCAGCTTTGGTATTTAAAGTGGAAATGTATCTTGTAAACCTGTAACTGCAAACTTGTTGATATTGATGAACTATATGAAGCCTCCACTTTCAAAGGCACCATTTTGAAATATTATCACTACAGATACAGATATTTGTGAGGCCCAAATTTATGATAATAATAAATAATTTTTGAAAAATATACTTGATTCTATAAAAGTGACAATAATTTCTTCAAAACACTGAAATCTTAAACTCTTGTGCTTTGTATTCCAGGCAAGGAAAACATAAATGCTTCTACTGCAGACTCCGCACCTCCCCCCCCATTTATTAACACTCAATTTCTTTGGAGACTCCCCCTCTCTCCTCCCTCCTGCACAGGGAACTCAAGTATCAGAAGAATTCCTCCTTAGGCACTATAACCTCCAGATATTACTAAGTTTGCAAATGACATCTTAGGTCTTTGTTGAAAAATACACCTGAAAGAACGAAAGTGAACAGAAAGATGTCAAAGCATAGGATTATTTTTGTTACTGTTACATTTTGTCTGGATATTCTTTAGTGTGGTTTAGAGGGTAAAACATTTAATCCTTTCTTCACTGGCCAGGCACCCTTTGGAGGTACTTTCTTTCCTGATTTCACATTTGTCTTTTCCTTGTAACATTGCACACGGAGTCTGTGGGGCAAGAGGTAATTTACACAGAGGCTTTATTTCCTTATGCCTAATCACGGTTACCTATCTCAGCAAACCAAATGCCATTCACTGGAAGCTTTTGTTCCACTTCGTGTTTTCCTAAACATGGAATTAAGTTAAAATAATAATTTACTGCAACAACATAACTGCCTGATCATCTTAAAAATCAAGAAAAATGAAAACAAAGAAGCACTACTTAGCACAATCAGAATGCTGAAGAACTTAAAAACCACAAAATTGAAAATGGATAGTTACGGCTCTTTTTATAACTGTCACTTTGCCGTCTTCCTAATCAGTATCTGAGCACCGTGAAGAGTATGGTTGAGCCTCCGGTGCTCTGGAAATCACTGTTTTGAAGGTCAGACTCAACCGTGGTTAAGTGTCCAGCTATACTGTGTACTGGTAATCTTTGGCTCTGTGGGACCAGGCACACCACTGACCCAAGGACTAAATGCCCTGGCCAATTTGTTCCCTGACTTGTGATTTTGTCCCTGGCAGTCACCACTTTTCTTCTTTGAGCATTTAACTCTTTTTCCTTTACTACTCCTGCATTTTGAGGATAGCTGGCCAGCACCCTTTTTAATCCTAAACTAATTTAGACCAAAAAATATTATGTATTTTCGGATACTTGTGCTCATTAAATGCTTGGGCTTATTTGTTCAAGACCCTCAACCAATGAGCCTTCCTCAGTGCTTTTAGCTCTTTACCCCAGGAGGGAATGGCTTGAATTTGTTTCAGAATTCTCTTCTTTTATTTGCTTTTTCCTTTCCTATGAGTCTGTAATTTAGTTCTGCTGACACAGTTGGTTAACCCCATACTGGGGAGCTGATTAAAAACACTTTCTAAAAATGTCTGTTCCTATTGCTGGTATTAATCAGCATTTTTTCTTGGCCTATCGCTTTCTTTTGATTTGTTTATCAAAATCTTTCCACCCCAATAATTCTAAGTAGGCACAGTCATAAGGCTACACGCTCAGTTCTTTCTAAGATGAGCTACCTCTCCTTCTGCTGTCTCTAATGTACCTGCTGTATTGGAATGATCCCAGAGAGCAGTTAGTGGTTTTAGAGACTCTATCAAGCTGTATATGTGCCAGAACAAAGGTGAGCAATAATCAGATTTGTTCCCATCCCTGTGCTTAGGGGACCATTCAGTTACACAACAGATCCCCCTCTTGAGGAAGACTTTCTTGAAAAATTTGAGTCATTGTCATAGCTATGCTGAGGGAGGCTACCCAAGGTCATTTATATACTTTATCCACTCTGGTTAACCCAGATACCAAGGCGAGCCCCACTGTCCTACCCCTGTTCTTGTGGAAACTTTTAAGAAGACATGAAGCCCAAAACAGTTTCAGACTTGCTTTTCCCATTGTCTGCTTTTCTCATTGTCACTGACATTTTTTGGATAGTGATAAAAAGGCAAGTCTGTTGCAAACTTCATAAATCAGTCCTTTCTCTCTGTTCTGCTGTCAGGTTGCCCTTCTCACTAATGTCACCATATGTCACTGCTTGTCCTAGCCAATCTCAGGTTGATGGAAAGTGTTTGACTAACTTTTGAGTCCCATTGCCTGTCATTGGTAAGACTGGGCCAACTTTCTGGTTTTACACCGCTCCGTTTGGAACAGTGCTATTCAGGTAAAGTTCACGTTATATCTAAAACAAATCTTTGATATTTGAGGGATAAAATTGAGAATTTAATTTTTGTTCCCAACTTAAGAAAATATTTCATAGTTTGCAAAGCATTCCCCACCCCCAGGCCAAGTATCTTACTCTGCTCTCCCAAAACTTGTGACATTGCATTATCAGATCCATTTCACAGAGGAAGTTGAAAGTCACACAACTAACTGCTCAGGATCAAAGGCTATATACTGAGTTATGCCATCACTCTGGAAAAATACCTTTGTAACTGCATCATTTTGTTATGCTAAATATTGGGGGGAAGGCTTCAGAAAAAGTGAGATAGGATTTTTTTTTTTTTGCTTGAATTTTTTAGTTCTCTTTCTTTCCTATCATCTGCTGGAAGAGTAAAAATATTTAAACTCCTGGAATACATCCCCCAAATTTTCACTATTTCCAATGTCCAGACATTTTGAACTGATTAACCATGTTCAATATGAAATGGTTGCTCAATTTTAAAGTTATTTTTTGTGACACAAATATCTTTTTTGCATATTTTTGTTGTACAAATACCTGTTTTTGAAAAATCATACTCAAAATTATATCTAGAACACAAGTCACTAAAAAGATTTGTTATAATTCTTTCCTTCTACAAATATATTTGTTGGGTTTTGTAGTTGGTGTGTCTTTTGCCTGAAAGACTTTATACAGACATAAGTCAGTTTATGACATATTACAGCATGGTTTTCAAGGAGATAACAATTCAAACTTTCCATTTAAAGAGAAAGAAGAAAACTGCTTTCAGGAAATATTATTTAACCGGCAGGAGTCCTTTTCAGAGCACAGTTACCATGGGATTGAGAAGTATTTGCTAATTATAACAGTGCACTAATTATCTGCTTTTACATCTCATCTTTCTGTCTTTCTGTCTAAATTCACTTCTAATTATATGGTACCCTTTTTGCATATGACACATCTAAAAGTATTGCTTTTATCAGATATGAATTCTTTTCCTTAGAAATATTAAAGACATAGTTTCACTTCCAAAATATTTTCTCCTACAATATAGTGAAATCTTTTGATCGTGGGTTGAATAATCTGTCATGTTAAGGGGAGGGAGGGACCAAGATTTCAATATTAGACATTTTGTATCTTCCAAAAGAGAATAGCAGATATGATCAGCCTTGTCACAGTTTCTATTTATCCAGTGCAGTTAAGCAGAAGTAGCCACATCACCCACTCTTCATCATCACCCTCACTGTCATCATATTTTTATTAATATTCAGAATTTCAAATACTATAATTGATGGAAAGATATTTTAAATATAGTATAATAACGGGAAGGTCACTGGGTCACCAGGACCTACTTTTGTGGGATTGCTGTGTCATCCAAATTGTAGAGGCAGACTTCAAACAAAAGCAACAACAGCAACAAATGTTGATTTCAGTTCCTATATTCTGATTCCCTCTGAGCTTGTTGAACAAACAGAAGTAGACATTCACTTGATGTGTGAAGAAAGTGAGTCTTGCTCATCCCCCCAAAGCAGGACTTTTGCCAGGGAAAATTACGGAATTGGGGGTCTCCATCTCTAGGATGCCTCAGGTTTGATTCCCAAACACAGGCTCGTGTGACAGCTATTAGTCTGACTCATTCGGGCTGTACACTTCCTCTCACTCCACTCCTGATCACACTTTATTGATTATGAACTTTAATGCATACATATTCATTTTAATGTTTATTTGTTTTTAAAGAAAGCTTAGAGAATAATTTATAAGCTTTTAAAGAAACATCTGATAGAGTACTTGAAGCTTCTGCAAATTCAAACAAAATCTCTGCACTATTTAAGGCACATAGATATGTGGATCAAGCACTTTTACATCTTGGACTCCAGCGGGCATAGAAGGGGGTTCAGGGTGGGGGGCTGGGTGGAGCACAAGAGGAAGCATTTATTGAGGGCTTTCTCTTTGCCAGGCACTGGGATAGATGTTTTTACATACATTATTTCATTTTGGTAGCACGCAGCCCATTGGCTTGTTATAAGAGTCAAGTTAGAACTTGAGAGTTTGATTTTTTTTTTCCGCTGAATCTCACTGAGCTGAAAACTTGGATCCTCTGCCATCAGTTTCACTTTTATGCCAGACCACAGAATCACTTACATCCATTCAACTCAAGATGCTCAACGGCCTGGCAAACTAAGGGTGCAGTCAGGGCATAAGGGTCATGGGGTGGGGGATTCTCTGCAACTAAAGACATTTCAACAATGTTGGAGCCTCTTTATTTGGCTAGAGACCCCTTTCCATCTTTCCATTCCCTTGGGCCTGAGCCTACTCATCTGGACATCAAGAGGACTTGACTCTATTTTTGATGTCCCTCCCAGCCCCAGTGATTTGTGAATTTCACATTTGATTCTGCTGATGCCAAATGTTTACAGCTGAAAGGGGGAGGGCAAACTAATTATAAACAGAACTTTCCCAGCTAAAATCTCAGGGGGTCAAGAGAAATGACTTAAATATTTTCTGACTCTGACAATCAGAAATGCATTCTTTGGGGGCAATAATAAGATACACTGGGGAAGAAAATACTTTTTAAGACCATTTTAGTTATAATATGTTATAGAAGAGGAAAGCTTCCAAAAGTGTGGAAAAATAGTTCTCATGTCAAGCCACTGCAGTCTGGGGTTCTTTCTTCACTGCTTGCTGTGTGCTCTGGAATAAGAAAACATTCCTCTCTGGGCTCCGTAAAATAATGTTAATACCGTCTCCCTTAAAATGGTGTTCTGATGTTTAATCAATATTCATAAATCTCTTCAAGATTCTTGCATGTTAATTGTGATATTAACTACAAAGTATTATTCTTACCATGGGGTAATTTTATCCAATTAAATCTTCTCTGAGCTACCACCTGGGTAGGAAACATTGTTATTACTTTGCAAATTACTTTGTACTAAGGTTCCTTATGTTCCCTAACTATGAGCAAAAGTCCCATCAGAAGGTGTAGAATATTTAATATTTGCAACATTGACTTTGATGGGACATTACAGGAGAGAACAATATGCTCCAGTGCTGTACTAGAGGCAAGGCAGAAGGACCTGAATCTCTCCAAGGATGCATCTTACGTAGTGTCGTTCACCATTCCGGGAGCTGCTGTATAATTAATAACTGAACACGGCATATCATTAATTTGAATGGGATCACAGGAGACTTTGAGTTTTAAGCTAGGAGTCAACTTGGTCTATCAGGTCTGCCCCATTTTCTAGAGACTGGAATCTCAGCTACAGTTGGTGGTATTTGCTTTTCAAATGTAGCCAGGCCTTCAAAGACAATTGCCAACCATGGAATTGACACTCAGTGCATATTAGCAAGAACTAGAAATTACCTGTCATGTTTTATTTTTTATTTTTGAAGACTTTATTTTTTATGTAATCTCTCCACCAAATGTGGGACTTGAACTTACATGCTCCACCAACTGAGCCAGGCAGGTGCCCCTACCTGTCATGTGTTAAATGAATCAGTCTAGACACTGCTTTTCATTAATTAATGCATTTACCCAATAAATTATCTATTGATTACCCACATGCCAGGATCTTGATTAAACATGACCTAGAGAGACACATGGCGGGGGCGGGCGTGAGAATGTTGTGGAAGTGTCTGATCAGTAGTGGTCACTTTCATGGCCAGTTCATGTGTCACTTTAGCTGCTGGTTTTATTTTGAAAGTTGCTCTAGAAAGCGATATTGTCACATGAATGAAGATGACTCCCTGCCCTCACCTCAATCCACAGCTGGGGTCAATTCATCAAGCATTCCATGAACTTTCATTACATTCAAGGATGAAAGAGGCATTTATGATAATTAACACAGAAAATGAGAAAAGAATGGCTCACAGTTTAGGCCACAAATTTTTGAAGTTTGTAAGGCAAGTGGAATGAGAGAATTCCATCATTTGTAGTGTATGCAACTGGCTTAGATCTTTCAGTAATAACTATCTCCTTTACTTCTCCCTGCTCATCATGTCAAAATTGTAATGACTATTTAAAGATTGGGTAAGCACACCGCCATTTAAAGATTAAATTATCAAAATGGTTCTAAGAAAGAAGTGTTACAGAAAAAGGGAAAACATCTCCAATACTATCATCCAAACATATCTCATAGCACTTTATTTCTTCAGATGTTATGTTTTTATATAATTATGTGCTTTTGCTTTACATTGTATTATATCTTTTTTCAAATAATTACATAAATTTTATAACTGTCTCTAATGTCTGTTTAATGTTATAAAGCCTAGGCATAACATAATTTAGTTCAGTGCCCCCTATTTTTGGATAGTTTGTCTCTAATGTCCCCCCCCCCCATGATTTTAAATTAAGCTGCAGGGCATATTGTGTGTATGGTGATTTCTCTACTTAAGATAGATATCTGGAAGTTGGAATTCTAGGTCTTTAAAAGGTATTAAACTTTCTACGGCTTTAAAGGTTTTTTTTTTTGCGGGGGCGCCTGGGTGGCTCAGTCGGTTAAGGGTCCGACTTCAGCTCAGGGCATGATCTCACGGTTTGTGGGTTCGAGCCCCACGTCGGGCTCTGTGCTGACAGCCAGCTCAGAGCCTGGAGCCTGCTTCGGATTCTGTGTCTCTCTCTCTCTTTGACCCTACCCTGCTCAGCTGTCTCTCTCTCTCAGAAATAAATAAAACATTAAAAAAAGAGGGTTTTTTTTTTTTGCTGAATTACCTGCCAGCATTGGATACAATAATTTAGATATCCCTCCTACAAAAATTTGTAGGTAAAAATGAACCCTTATTTTTTAAATTACATTTTTTATTATAAGCATGTTTTAACCAGTAAGTATTCCACAGTTCCTTTCCTTACTTTTTGAATTGTCTGTTTACTTTCTTTGTGAATTTCTCTATTAGGGATATTGGATCTTTAAAAATTCAGGATCCTCTTTCTTCTCTGAAGGAATACATGAAGCCAACCTATATGATGATGATTAAAATGCTTGTAAAAGTAAAAAGCAAAACTGAAAATAAATTTATCATAATTGTGTGTATGTTTGAGTATACCTGGGGGGGTGGTGGAGGAAATCAAAAGAAACATGTAACTATATCAATTGTGGTTATAAGATAATCAATAATACTTTTTTTCTACTTTCCTATATATTCAAGGTTTCTAAAGCATATGAACACTATGTTTCTTAAATCAGAAAAAGCTCTTGTTTGGAGGTGTGTCTGTTTTCTCTCAATTCAATTTCTTTTTCACGTGGATAATTTTAGGAGCTAACGTTCTGGTGGGAATATGCAGGTTTGGAAGTTATGGACAGATGAAAAAGTACTTTCTGGAAGATCCTTTCCGAAATCCCTAAAAACATGATTGGAAATAGAGACCAGATCAGTTCCTCTGAGTGGGTGAGGGGTATTCAAAGTGGGTTTCCTGTGGCTGAACTGTGTGGACAAAACACTTCTCAGGTGCTGCTCTGTCATTTTCCAGGTTGTCCTGAGGTTTTGCCTAGTGAGGTTTTTGTGTTATCTCTGCCTGAATCTTTATAGTGGTAAGTTTTCATGGGTGAAAAGGGCACACAAATATATACCTAGAAGTCCATTTTTTGAAAGTTTCTCCTTGATTTAAAACATTCTTTTTTGGAGGAGATATTTGCAAATGACATATCTAATAAAGGGTTAGTATCCAAAATCTATAAAGAACTTATCACACTCAACACCCAAAAAACAAATAACCCAGTTACAAAATGGGCAGAAGACATGAAGAGACACTTTGCCAAAGAAGATATCCAGATGGCTAACAGATACATGAAAAGATGCTCAATGTCACTCTACATTAGGAAAATACAAATCAATCAAAACCACGATGAGACATCACCTCACACCTGTCAGAATGGCTAAAATTAACAACATAAGAAACAACAGGTGTTGGTGAGGGTGCAGAGAAAGGGAAACCCTCTTGCACTGTGGGTGGGAATGCATGCAAACTGGTGCAGCCACTCTGGAGAACAGTATGGAGGTTCCTCAAAAAAACTAAAAATAGAACTACTTTATGATCCAGCAATTGCACTACTAGGTATTTACCCAACGGATACAACAATACATATTCAAAAGGTACATGCACCCGATGTTATAGCAGGATTATCAACAATAGCCAAACTATGATGAGACCCCAAGTGTCCGTTGTCTGATGGATGGATAAAGACTACACACACACACACACACACACACACGATGGAATGTTACTCAGCCATCAAAAGAATGATTTCTACTGTGGATTAAGATCATCGGCATCAAAGTCTTGAAGTTTTGCCTATTTAAATATCTATCCTTTATACTTCAGGCTCCAGGGATGAGAGAGGAATCATAGCAGCTCTTGAGACTGGTGTGGTGGGGAGAGTGAGGCTGGTGAAGACATTAGAATGCTGTTTCTTTCTAAAGATTAGATGTCTGCTGTCCCCTGAATTGGGAGGAAAAATCTAAAGATCTGTGACCATGCTGGAAAGGAAGACAGTAAACTAACTAGGGGAATAAATCCAAGTAGGGAGATTTAAGACATTATTGAAGAAGAAGAAGGAGAAAGAAGGAGAAGAAGAAGAAGGAGAAGAAGAGGAGACAGAACCACTCCACTAATAATAGCTGATTCAGTCTCTGGCCAGCTCACTATCTCCCTTACATGACAGAAATTCAGAGTCTAGAACAGAAGCTCTTAACATATAGACTTCAAAGAGAATCTACAAACGGGGCCCACATGAGGAGACATAGGAAGTCACTGAGAATTCCTGCACACAGTATCCAGACCAAAGAAAGTCTTTGTGGATCCATAGCCATCAAACGAAAAGAAATAAGCCAGGATTTTAATAGTAAAAATACCATAAGACAAAAAGGAAGAAAGAGAGAGAAATGATAGTGTAATGGTACCAAACTCCAGTATGAAGAAAGATATGCCACAGGAAATTTAAAAAAATTGTCTGCAAATGCTAGGCACATTCAAATAAACTAAAGGGAATATTAACTTTTGAAACAAGTCATCAAAGTGTTTAAGCTCAAAGGGTTTAAAAAGAAAACTGAAGTGGTGCCTGGGTATCTCAGTCAGTTGATGTCCGACTCTTGATTTCAGCTCAGGTCTTGATCTCAGGGTTGTGAGTTCAAGTCCCACAATGGGCTCTGTGCTGGACATTAAGCCTACTGTTTTAAAAAATGGACGAGTGAATAAAATAATAGAGACCAATATGAAGAGAAACCTTGAAACTCTACTGGAAGAAGATAAAAATAAGACTTAAATAAATGGGAAGGCATATCTGTTTCCCAGAGAGGAAGACTAAAGATATTTACTCTCACTAAATTATTTCATAAGCTCAATAAAATCCATGAGTATGGTATTCAACAGGATTGTAAGAGTAAGTAAGTAAGAAAGAATATTCAGAGATAGTTGTAAAAGAAAAATAATGGTGTTTGTCTCGCTGGCAATTGCAGCTAATTGCAAAAAGACAAGACAGTATTTAGAAAAATATGGTACTGATTCAGGTATAAGTAGATGGGAAATAGCACAGAACTAAAGAAAGAGGTAAATCTAAGCAATAAATGGGGCATGATAAATGTGGCATACCTAATCATTGAGGAATATACAAATCAGTTAATAAACAGAATGTTGACTAATGATGTTTAAAAAAGGGAAAGTTGGGGCACCTGGGTGGGCTCAGTTGGTTAAACCTCCAACTCTTGTTTTCGGCTCAGGTCATGATATCACAATATGTGAGTTCTAGCCCCTCATCCAGCTTTGTGCTGACAGCGTGGAGCCTACTTGGGATTCTCTCTCTACCTCTCTTTCTGCCCTTCCTGTGCTTGCACTCTCACTCTATCTCTAATAAATAAACATTTAAAATAATTTTTAAAGAGGGAGAGAAAAATGGGATTTCTACTGTTCTTTAGCCTCTACATTTAAGTGAAACATATGGTATTTGTCTTTCTGTCTTATTTCATTTAGTATAATGCCCAGTAGGTCCATCCATGTTGTTGCAAATGTCAAGATCTCATTCTTTTTTATGGCTGAGTAATATTCCGGTGTGTGTGTGTGTGTGTGTGTGTACACCACATTTTCTTTATTCATTCATCCACAGATGGACAGTTAGGCTGCTCCATATCTTGGCAGTTGTAAATAATGCTTCAGTAAACATAGGGGTGCATAAATCTTTTTGAATTAGTGTTTTTGTTTTCTCTGAGTAAATATTCAGTAGTGGAATTGCTGGATTGTATAGTATTTCTGTTTTTAATTTATTGAGGAACCTCCATATTGTTTTCCACAGTGGTTGCACTTATTTGATACAGTTTTAAGGCTGAGATTTGCAACACAAAAATGTCAGTATAACAGAATGTAAATGTCTTACATTTTCAAAAAAGGAATCAAAACCACTTTACATTGGAAAAAAAGATATTGTATTTAGGACCATTTCCCTTTTAAAATCTTTAACTCCATGTAATGTGAACATCATATATTTTTCTATGAAGTCTTCTGTATTCTACAGAAGGAAATTTGAATGATTGGAATTAGGTTTTTCACTCCTCTATGTATTGTTTGTTTAGCAAGAGATAAAAATGAGGAGAAGAAGACAATGCAAATTCATTAAATTCAGTTTCTAATCTTGTTATTATCGTCATTTATTTTTTTATGTTGATAACCTCTTTAACTAGAAACTTGAGACCATAATTTCAGTTGTTAAAATTCTAAAAGGTTTTCAAAAACAAGAAAAAAATCCCAATGTTATTAGCTACCTCAAATCATCTTTTAGATTTTTTTTTTTTTTTACTTCTTCAGGATCTATTTCTTTAGGCTTAAATCAAATGGCACAATTTTGGAGGAGGTTAGACATCTCTGGACTGGACCAACTCTCCTGTGGTGAAGGAATAGCAGCATACTCAATTCCCTCTATTGATTTAAGGTTTTCCTGGAAATAAGTGATCCCTGTCTCCTCTCCTTCCCCCCGTCAGGCCCCCCTCCATTTCCACTTTGCTACCTGTGAGCTAAGGTTCAACCCTGGTTTCATCCGACGTGGGGCGGCTAGGAGCTATTGGAATGTTTTTGTTCAGAACACAGGCGACATCACAGGATTCAGAAAAGTAGCAAAAGGAGGCACAAGAAGAGAGGAAGAGAAATCCTTCCCACCATGAAAAGTAAAAAATAACTTGGAATTTTCTAATTGTTATAGGCAAACTACATAGGAAAGAAACAGAGAAACATGAGATCATAGAATTATAAAGCTAGAATAGCATCTCACAGGCTATTTCGTGCAGGTTAACCCTCTTACTTATGGATAAGGAAACTGAACCTGCAAGAGTGGACTTGCCCAAGGAAGCATTTATTTGGATACTAGCTAAACCAGAAATACTGATTTTTCTAAATTTTTAAAAGTTAGTTAGTTAGTTAGTTAGTTAGTTAGTTAGTTTGTTTATTTATTTATTTATTTATTTATTTATTTATTTATTTATTTATTTATTTAGAGAATGAGCAGGGGAGGGGCAGAGAGAGGAAGAGAGAATCCCAAGCAGGGTCCATACTGTCAGTGCAGAGCCTGATATGGGGCTGGAACTCACCAACTGTGAGATCACGATCTGAGCTGAAATTAAAGGTCAAATGCTTAACTGACTGAGCCACCAGGAGCCCCAAGAAGTACTGATTTTTTAAAAAGTTGGCTCTCCTCTTCTGTGAAAAATAAGAAACAGTGAGTTGGAAAAAGTGGAGCCCAGTCTTATACAATTAGTATGGAAAAAGAGAATTCTGAAGCAATTTAAGTTCTTTCTGTCCCTTTAAAAAGAAAAAAAAACCTGACACTCTGAAGACCTTAATGGTAACAAGACAGAAATAGAAGATAGCAGAACCAAAGCACAGAAGAAGGGTAAGGATGTTTGGGAGGTCAGTCCTCCTTCCCCCTTCTCTGTCAGTCTGTATACTGTGTACACCCTTTTGCAACCATCAACCCCCACATTGCCTCACTCCAACCATGTAGGGGAGGCTTGCATGGGAGTGGGCCCTAGACTGTACAATCAGGCAGATTTCTGTGCTTCCCAGCCTAATCTATGACTTCTCAATCTATTTAAAACAATCTGGGGATGTCTTAATTTATATATGTTACATAAAATGCACTATTAGGGGGATGGAATGACACAGTCATACTGTGTGAGTTCTAATCCTAGTTCTGTGACATCACTCAAGCTACTAAAACTCTGTGTCTCAGTTTCTTCATCTGTTAAAAGGAGATGATCACAGTTGTAGCCACCATGTAGGCTTATTAGTAAGCATGCAATAATGATCACACTAGGCATGTGAAGTGACATCTAAGGTTGAGTTAGAAGGCTCCCTGTAGGAGAAGCAGTGAGAAGGCTGAGACGCTTTGGTTCAGCCTTCTTTCTCTGAATTCTACTTTATTATCATTCAAAACTGACCTTCTGAGTGAGAAGATGGACTGACTCACAGCAGCCAGCGTCCTGCAAAGTGCACTGGATGTGGCCAGGAAATACTACTTCCATTTTCAGCTATATTGCTGGATAGCCTGGGCAAACTTCTTGAACTTCCTCGTTTCCTCTCCATTTGCCTTCATTTGTCAAATGGCCATATTGAGTAACACCCACCTTATCGACAATCTGCAAGGAAGGGCAGAAATTAGCCAGTATGTGATGATTTATAGAAATGAAGCTAAGATTACTATTATCTATGAGACAGTTCACTGATTCTTGGTTTTGACTACCCCATGGAAACAAAAGAACTTGAAAACAGGAGCATATGAAACAAGAGCTTTTCCTGAGGATACCTGATGATACTCATTCAGCTGTTTGAGGAAGAAAAAGGTGGAAGAAAGACAGCATCCTCAGGGTCATCATTTATATATATCTGTCCTTGAAAGTAACACTTAAAAAAAAACCAGCTTTACTGATATACATTAACATACAAAAAGTACAGGTATTGAAGATGTACACATGTCAAAAATCCATGAAACCATTACCACAATCAAGAGAATGAATATATCCATCATCCTCAGAAGTCCCCTATCTCTTTGTAATTCCTTCTTTTTTTTTTTTTTTTAATGTTTTATTTATTTCTAGGAGAGAGAGAAAGACAGACAGCGTGAGCAGGGGAGGGTCAGAGAGAGAGGGAGTCACAGACTGAAACAGGCTCCAGGCTCTGAGCTGGCAGTCAGCACAGAGCCCGACGCGGGGCTCGAACCCACGAACCGCGAGATCATGACCCAAGCGAAAGTCGGACGCTTAACCGACTAAGCCACCCAGGCGCCCCTTTTTGTAATTCCTTCTTGACCCCAGGGAAATGCTGCTCTACTTTTTGTTGCTCTATATTAGCTTGCAATTTCTAAAATTTTATATAAATGGAATCAAATTTTATGTATTCCTTTTTTTGTCGGGCTTCTTTCATAAAGTATAATTAAATTAAGACTCATTCATGTTGTGTATATCTATTAGTAATTTACTCTTTTTTCAAAACAGTGTTCCTATTTTGTTAATCCATTTTGTTTATCCATTTACCTATTGATGTTTATCTGAATCATTTCCAGTTTTTGGTTATTATAAATAAAGCTGCAATAAACACTTGTGTAAATGTCTTTTTATGGACATATGCTTTTATTCCTCTTGGGTAAATATCAAGAAGTGGAATGGTTGAGTCATATGATATATGTATGTTCAACTTTTTAAGAAACAGTCCAAATCTTTTCCTAAGAGGCTGTTCCATTTTACCTTCCTACCAGAAGACTATGAGAGCTCAGGCTTCTCCTGATCCTAGCCAATACTTGGTACTGTCAATCTTTTTAACTTATTCTACTAGATTATAGTGATAACTCACTGTGGGTTTAATTAGCATTTCCATAATAATTAAAGATATTGAAACTCCATGTATTTATGCACTGCCCAGATTTTTTTCTTGTGGTAGATCTAGTTTCATAGCATTATGGTCAATAAAGACTTATGGTAGGTCTGATCTTTTTGAATTTGTCGAGACTTGTTTTGTGGCCTAATATGTGATCTATTCTGGAAAATGTCCTGTGGGCACTTGAAAAGAATGTGTATTCTGCTGCTTTAGGGTGGAATGTTCTTAATATATCTGTTAAATCCATCTGGTCCAGTGTGCTATTTAAAGCCTTTGTTTCCTTGTGGATTTTCTGTTTGTGTGATCTATCCATTGATGTAAGGGGGGTGTTAGAGTCTCCTACTATTATTATATTATTACTGATTAGTTTGTTTATGTTTGTTATTAACTGTTCCATGTGTTTTGGTACTTTCATGTTTGGTGCATAAATATTTACAATTGTTATAGCCTCGTGTTGGATTGTCCCCTTTATGACTATATAGTGTCCTTCTTTGTCTCTTGTTACAGTCTTTGTTTTAAAGTCTATATTGTCTAATATAAGTATTGCTACCCTGGCTCTCTTTTCAAATTCCATTTATATGATAAATGATTCTTCATCCCCTGCTTTGAATCTGTAGGTGTCTTTAGGTCTGAAATGAGTCTCTTGGAGGCAGCATATAGATGGGTCTTGCTTTTTAATTCATTCTGTCACCCTATATTTTTTGATTAGAGCATTTAGTGCACTTACATTCAAAGTAATTATTGATATGTATGTACTTATTGTCATTTTGTTACTTGTTTTGTGGTTTTATGGTTGTTCTTATAGTTCTCTGATTCTTTCTTCTCTTGCTCTCTTCTCTTATAGTTTGTTGGCATTCTTTAGTGATATACTTGAATTCCTTTCTCTTTATTCTTTGCATATCCATCACTGGTTTTTGATTTGTGGCTACTATTAAGTTTGTCTTTTCTTGTGCTTATTGGCTTTTTGTGTATCTTGACTAGAAAATGTCTACTCAGATCCTTTGTCTATTTTTAAATTGGTTTATTATTTTTTTAAGGTCTTTATTTTATGTTTGAGAGAGAGCACAAACAAGTGGGGGAGAGGCAGAGAGACGAAGACAGAGGAGAGGATCCAAAGTGGGCAAGATCATGACCTGAGCCGAAGTCAGATGCTTAACCTATTGAGCCACCCAGGTGCCCTCGGCTTATTTTTTTAGAGTTTTAAGATTTCTTTATACATTCTAGATACAAATGGCTTATCAGATATATGATTTGCAATTATTTTCTACCACTCTGTGGTTGTCTTTCCATTTCCTTGTTCAACAGGTTTATAATTTTGATGAAGTCCAATTTATTTTTTTTCTTTTGTTGCTTATGCTTTGAGGATCATATCTAAGAAAATACCTCCTAACCCAAGGTCACAAAGATGTTTCTTCTAAGACTTAAATTTTTTTTTTAATGTTTATTCATTTTTGAGAGACAGAGCACAAGTTGGGGAGGGGCAGAGAGAGAGGGGGAGACAGAATCCAAGGCAGGCTCCAGGCTCTATGCTATCAGCACATAACCCCACGCAGGGCTAGAACTCATGAACTGTGAGATCATGACCTGAGCCGAAGTCGAATGCTCAACCGACTGAGCCACCCAGGCACCCTGCTTCTAAGGCTTTTATAGTTTTAGATTTTACATTTAGGTTTATGGTCTATTTTAAGTAGATTTTTGTATATGTGTATATGGTATATGGATTAAAGTTCCAGCACCATTTGTTGAGAAGATTATTCTTTCTCCACTGAACTGCCTTTGTACCTTCTCAAAAATCAGTTGTCCATGTATGTGTGGATCTCTTTATGAGCTCACTATTGTTTCATTGATCCATTTGTCTCTCTTGATTTCTTGAAATCAAGCCTTGAAATTGAGCAGTGTTAGTCCTTCAACTTTGTTCTTTTCCAAAATTGTTTTGGCTGCTCTAAGTATTTTGTATTTCCATATGAATTTTAGAATCAGTTTGTCAGTTTCTATCAAAAAGCCTGCTAAGATTTTGACAAAGATCGTGCTGAAGGTATAGATCAATTTGGAGAAGTGACATCTTAACAATCATGGGTTTTCTGAGCCATGAATACAGTGTATCTCTTTGTTTACTTAGGTCCTCTTTAATTTATCTCTGTAGTATTTTGTAGTTCCAGTAATGGTGCTTCTATATCTTTGTTCAGTTTATCTCTGAGTACTTTACATTTTTGTCTTCATAAAGCAGAAATTGGGTTTAGAACCATTTTAGAGTAACAGAAAAATTGAAAAGATGGTACAGAGTGTTTCCATATATCCCACACCCAGCCTCCCCTATGTTAACATCTTACACTAGTAGATTATACCTGTTACAGTTAATGAACCAGTGTGGACAAAGTATTATTAACTAAAGTCCATACTTCATATTATCTTAGATTTTGTTTGTTTAATGTATTTTCCCCTCTCCCCCACCCTCATCAGCCCTCAGTTTGTTCTCAGCATTCAAGAGTCTCTCATGGTTTGCCTCCCTCCCTCTCCCCAATTATTTTTCCCCTTCTTCTCCCACATAGTCCTCCATTAGCTCCCTCCTAATCCACCTATATGTGCAAACATATGGTATCTGTCCTTCTCTGCCTGACTTATTTCGCTCAGCATAATACCCTCTAGTTCCATCCACATTGCTATACATGGCCAGATTTCATTCTTTCTCATTGCCATGTAGTATTCCATTGTATAGATAAACCACATCTTCCTGATCTATTTGTCAGTTGATGGACACTTAGGTTCTTTCCACGTTTTGGCTGTTGTTGAGAGTGCTGCTATGAACATTGGGGTACATGTGCTCCTATGCATCAGCACTCCTGGATCCCTTGGGTAAATTCCTAGCAGTGCTATTGCTGGGTCATAGGGGAGTTCTATTGCTAATTTTTATGAGGAACCTCCATACTGTTTTCCAGAGGGGTTGCACCAGTCCACATTCCCACCAACAGTGTAGAAGGGTGCCCGTTTCTCCACATCTTTGCCAGCATCTAGAGTCTCCTGATTTGTTCATTTTAGCCACTCTGACTGGTGTGAGGTGGTATCTCAGTGTGGTTTTGATTTGTAGGTCCCTGATGATGAGGGATAAACATCGTTTCATGTGTCTGTTGGCCACCTGGATGTCCTCTTTGGAGAAGTGTATGTTCATGTCTTCTGCCCATTTCTTCACTGGATTATTTGTTTTTTGGGTGTGGAGTTTGATGAGTTCCTTATAGATTTTGGATACTAGCCCTTTATCTGATATGTCATTTGCAACTATCTTTTCCCATTCTGTCAGTTGCCTATTAGTTTTATTGATTGTTTCCTTTGCCATGCAGAAGCTTTTTATCTTGATGAGGTCCTAATAGTTCATTTTTGCTCTTGATTCTCTTGCCTTTGGGGATATGTCAAGTAAGAAATTGCTGCGGTTGAGGTCAAGGAGGTTGTTTCCTGCTTTCTCTTCTAGGGTCTTGATGGTTTCCTGTCTCACATTCAGGTTCTTTATCCATTTTGAGTTTATTTTTGTGTATGGCATGAAAAAGTGATCTAGTTTCATTTTTCTGCATGTTGTTGTCCAGTTCTCCCAGCACCATCTGTTAAAGAGGCTGTCTTTTTTCCATTGGATACTCTTTCCCGCTTTGTCAAAGATTAGTTGGCCATACATTTGTGGGTCCAATTCTGAGTTCTCAATTCTGTTCCATTGGTCTGTGTGATAGATTCCATACTATCTTGATGATGACAGCTTTGTAGTAGAGGCTTATGTCTGGGGTGGTGATGCCTCCCATTTTGGTTTTCTTCATCAATATTACTTTGGCTATTCAGGGTCTTCTGTGGTTCCATACAAATTTTAGGATAGTTTGTTCTAGTTTTGAGAAGAATGCTGGTGCAATTTTGATTGGGATTGCATTAATGTGTAGATTTCTTTGGGTAGTGATGACATTTTAACAATATTTATTCTTCTGATCCATGAGCATGGAATGTTTTCCCATTTCTTTGTGTCTTCTTCAATTTCCTTCATAAGTTTTCTATAGTTTTCATCATACAGACTTCCTATATCTTTGGTTAGATTTATTCCTAGGTATTTTATGGCTTTTTGTGCAATTGTGAATGGGATCAGCTTCTTGATTTATCAAAAATCTCCCAACAAATAAGAGCTCTAGGCCAGATGGCTTCCCTGGAGAATTCTACCAGATATTTAAAAAAGAATTAATGCCCATTCTTCTCAAGCCTTTCAAAAAAATAGAAGTGGAAGGAAAACTTTTGGACTCATTCTATGAAGCCAGCATCACTTTGATTCCCAAGCCAGACAGAGACCCAGCAAAAAAAAGAGTTCTACAGGCCAATATCCTTGATGAATACGGATGCAAAAATCCTCAACAAGATACTTGCAAATCAAATCCAACAGCATTGGATAAAAAGAATTATCCACCATGATCAAGTGGGATTCATTCCTGGGTTATAGGGCTGGTTCAATATTCACAAATCAATCAATGTGATACATCACATTAACAAAAGAAAAGATAAAAAGCATACGATCCTGTCAACAGATGCAGAAAAAGCATTTGACAAGATATAGCATCCTTCTTAAGAAAGACCCTCAAGAAAATCGGGGTAGAAGGAGCTTACCTAAACATCATAAAAGCCATCTATGAGAAGCCCTCAGCTAACATCATCCTCAACGGGGAAAAACTGAGAGCTTTCCTCTTGAGATCAGGAACACGACTAGGATGTCCACTCTCACCTAGTTGTTTAACATAGTTTAACATAGTGCTGAAAGTCCTAGCATTAGCAATCAGACACCAAAAGGAAATAAAAGGCATCAGAATTGGCAAAGAAGAAGTCAAACTCTCACTTTTCACAGATGACATGATACTCTACATAGAAAACCCAACAGACTCCACCAGAGGCCTACTAGAACTGATCCATGAATTCAGCGAAGTTGTAGGGTACAAAATCAATGTACAGAAATCAGTTGCATTTTTATACACCAATAATGAAGCAACAGAAAGAGAAATCAAGAAACTGATTTGTTACTCTTGATGCTAACCCTGATTACCTGGTCAAGGTAGAGTCTATCAGGTTTCACTGCTGTAAAATTACTAGTCTTTCCTCCCTTTCCATGCTGTACTCTTTGGAAAGAAGACACTATGCATAAGCCAGACTTAAGGTACAGGGAGTTATGCCCCCTGACCTTGAGGGCAGAACACTGACATAAATTATTTGGAATTCTTCTTTTTTAAAAAGGTTTTATTTATTTATTTTGAGACAGAGAGCAGGATCAGGAGAGACAGGCGGGGGGCGGGAGGGAGAGAGAGAGAGAGAGAGAGAGAGAGAGAGAGAATCCCAAGCAGGCTCCATGCTGAGCTCAGAGCCTGACACAGGGCTTGATCCCATGACCTGAGCCAAACCAAGAGCCAGATGTTGAACCTACTGGATTGAACTACCCAGGTGCCCCTATTTGGAATTCTTCATGGGGATTTGTTTCTTCTTCCCTATTTATTTATTGAAACATCTATTTACATCAGTATGGACTGAAGGGTATTTACTTTATACTTTGAATTAAAATCCAATACTATTTTTGTTGTTCAAATTATTCCAGCTTTGGCTATTCAGAAATCTTTCAGTTGGCTACCATATCTCTTTTACATACTTCTATCAATGTGTGTGTGTGTGTGAGTGTGTGTGTGTGTGTGTGTTTTCCTACTTCTTTGCTTTGTGGCACTGTAAGATCCGTTTCTCCAAGGAACCATGGGTCCTTTTATTAAGAAATGGTATTAGAAACTAAGATCAATTTGGGCATTAAGTGTAGTTGATATTACTAGAGTTTACCATTACTGCTTCCAGGCCTCCTCAGCTGAAAAAAATATGTGTGCATACATTTATATATGTAGTGCTCTGATCTACATGAAGCTAAACATAATTTATATTGATATTTCCAACTATAATCCATTACCACCTGGACCATTCTAGGCTGCTCCCTTGATTATTTGTAAATTCCCACTCCACAGTAAGAAAACTGAACCCCACTGCCTATTTACTCAATGGTTCACTTCCAGTGTACACATACAGCAATACCGGAATTATTAATCTGTACCTCTACTAGAAATGTCTTCATCAACTAGAGTGCCGTGCTTATGTGCAGTTTCTTTTGCTTTTAGCTTTAGACACACACTCCTTTGAACTCATGAATTATGAGATCACGACCTGGGCTGAAGTCAGGTGCTTAACCAAGTGAGCCACCCACGTGCCCCTCAAATGACTATTTTTTAAAAATTCAAATACATTAAGTTTTACTCTTTGTGCTGTAAATATCTATGAGTTTTCACAAATGTATAATATCATATATCTCCCCACACATCATTATGGCATCATACAAAATCATTTCACTACCCTGCAAAAACCCTGCACTTTACCTAGTGAACCCTTTCTCCTTAGAGACCATTGATCTTCTTGCTGTCCGCAGAATTCTTCTTGCTGTCTTAGAATATCATATAGTGGGAGTTATAGAGTAGGTAGGCTTTTCACACTGGTTTCTTTCACTTAGCAGTACACATTTAAGGTTCCTC
This sequence comes from Proteles cristata cristata, assembly GCA_017311185.1. Classification (NCBI taxonomy): domain Eukaryota; kingdom Metazoa; phylum Chordata; class Mammalia; order Carnivora; family Hyaenidae; genus Proteles; species Proteles cristata. The sequence goes on along the minus strand of JAESUZ010003310.1, from coordinate 27,449 downwards.
CAGGTCTTTTTGTGGCTTGATAACTCATTAAATAATCAGTAAATAAAAAAAAAACAGTAAATAAAATTCCATTGTGTGCATGTATCTAAGTTTGTTTATTCATTCCCACATTGAAAGACATCTTAGTTGCTTCTAGTTTGGGGGAATTATGAATGAAGATGCAATAAACATGTCAGGTTTTGTGTGGACATATGTTTTCAAAATACTTACATAAATACCTTAGGTAGAGCAATTGCTGTATCGTATGGTAAAAGCATGCCTAGCTTTGTAGGAAGCTGACAAGCCATCTTTCGAAGTGGCTGCACCATTTTGTGTTCCCACCAGCAGTGAATGGGAGCCCCTGTTGTTCTGCATCTCTGTCAGCATTTGGGGTCTTTGGATTTGGTTTTAGTCATTCTAATAGGTGTTTCCCAGTATCACACCATTGGTTTAATACGCAATTCTCAAGTGGCAAATGATATTGAACATCTTTTCATATACTTATTTGCCATTTTTTTGGTACAGCATCTATTAGATCTTTTGCCCACTTTTTTTTTTCTTATTGTTGAATGTTGAGAGTTCTTTGCATATTTTGGATATGGGACCTTTCTTTATCAGATACCTGTTTTTCCTAGCCTGCGATTTGTCTTTTTCTTAACGATTTCTTCATCAAGGAGAAATTTTTAATTTTAATAAAGTCCAATGGAACAATTTTTTTCACGGATCATAGTTTTCGCATTGTGTGGTATCATGGTCATGTAGGCCTCACAGAATGAACTGGGAGATATTCCTTCCTTTTCAGTTCTCTAGAATAGTTTGAAGACAGTTGGTATTCTTTCTCCTTAAATGTTAGGTAGAAGTCATTTGGTAGAAATCATTTGGGCTTGTTGTTATTTGCTAATATTTTGTTTATTTTTTGGCGGTTAACTTGATATTTTCACCTATAATCCATTACCACTATAATCCATTATCATCATTCAGATGATCTGTTTCTTTTGAGTAAGTTTTGGTAATTGTGTCTTTCAAGGAATTTGTCCATTTAATCAAGTTGTTGAATTTGTTGGCACAGAGATGTTCACTCTTTTGTTATCCTGTGGTGTGGCTTCATCCCATTCCTTCCCCTCGGGGCCTCTTCCCTGCCGCTGGCCACCTGCATTCTCAGCTCCCCATTTCCTCCACACAGTGTTCTCCAGGCTCTGTCCGGCTTCCTTTCACATGCATGGCCTGCAGCTCTTGCTTGGAACTGCGCTCAACACAAGCCTACGGTTCACCTCCTTTTTCTGCACTTTTAAAATCACTGGCTTTCATTCCTTGATACCCAGTGCCTTGAAAACTGCTACTGCATATACATATTTTTTGGTCTGTTTTTTGGTTGCCTCAGGTAGGAAGATAAATCTGGCCCTTGTTACTCCATCTTGGCCAGAAGATGAAGTCCGGAAGTCCCCTCTCTAACATCCCATTGTTTGTATTTCCCCAAATAAAACTGACTTCTTCCACTGTCTCTGCCAAGCGTTTTCACAAGCTAGTGTTTTGAGAATCACCCAGGAAGCTCAATAGAAATGCATATCGCGGTGCCCCAGTGCAAGAAACTCGGTTTGTGTAGTTCCGGGTTTGTCAATAATACATGCCTGAGTGTTCTGATAATGGTGGTTCGAGGACCACACTTTAGGAAATGTGCAACTATTTTACATACTATTTTCTCTGACCAGAATTCCTGTCTTACTTTTTAAGTCAGCCTGTCTATGGGAAAATCTTCATCAGCCCCTCTAGGCTAAGTTAATTAAGGCCTCCTTTGTGTTCACATGTCACTTAAAAAAAGAAAAAAACCTCATACACCTCTTCTATACTTGCACAGTGCGTTAGAGTTACCCGTGTGTTTATCTCCATCACTAGATTATGAACTCTGTAAGGTCTAAAACATAGCCTGGCACATTTATCTTTTTGGAATGCATAAACAAATGATTGGGCAAGAAGGACAAAGACTTCAAATAGTTCCATGTTCAGATCCCAAGCTGGCTCCATCTCTCCATAGAGTTCACCCGTTCCCAGCTCCCCATACTCACACCCTAATAGCCTCCGATGCTTGTTAAAGCACAGGGTCTGGGCTTTATAGTCTGTGGACTATTCAGTCTGGCTCTGGGGCCAATGCTGAGACTTGTTTGGGATGTATAAGGCAATCGTTCCAAAACTTGGCTGCTAATCAGAATCACATGTGGGGCGTGCAACACCACATATTCTGGGGTTCCATCTCCAAAGATTCGGACGAACTCATTCTGAGGTAGAGACCAGGAAGCCGTATTTTTTAAGTTCCGAGTGATTCTTATGATTAGTCAGCTAGTTTTGAGAAGTACTGTGTTACAGACCTTCTTATCCAGAAACACAGGTCAAAACCAAAACCAACCTCAAAAAAAACCTTAGAGTTCACATGACTAGTTCTCCGCCCCAGGGTGTCTGATTCAGAGGTTTCAGGATAAACTTCTGTGTATATGACTTTGCTATTCACTCCTGGTTGAGGAATTTTAAAACTTGATGAACACTATTAAGAAAGGAAGGTTTGGTTTCTTTCCCTTCCTGCCAGATTAATTTTATGTAAACCACTTGATTCTGGTTTGGCTGCCCCTCCCCCCACTTTGCTTAGGCTAGCCTAGCAGGGTTGAAAGGCTCAATAGCTTCCTTCATTCTGCTTTCCTCACATCTTGAGGGTTTTTGCTCACCATTGTTTGGTTTCTGGGGCCTGTGTCTAGGAACTGCTCGATAATTGTTTTGAATTAAACTGCCATTATTTGCTTATAATGGGGAGGGGAACTGGCTTTGCAAAAAGAGGTTGTCTCCCCTTCACCCCCTTCCTCCACCAGGAGTTTTTCTTTTACCCTCATCAAGATTAAGTAAGCTCTTCCAATTTTCAACTATCACCCTCTTCAAAGCATTCAGAGGTGCTATAGCAGAGCAAGGAGAGAAGACTGGTGGTCTTGACTGTGGCGGGGAGTGGCGGGAGGGGGAGAGAGGAGGGGGTGAAGGGGCCAAAAAACCTGAGACATGCATGTGAACTTCAGGAAAGCTGATTTAACCCGAGTCACAAACATGTTCAGGTCGGCTCTGCTGTAACACAAGCCTGGTGTAATCAGGTTCCCTCTGGGTCTCAAGGAATAGAGGTAAAATATGGCAGAAAATGATTTGATTCCCTCCTTCTCTTTTGCTGGGACACCCCCTTGCCTCTGCCTTTGGGCAGCTCCGTGTGCCGATGTCAGCTGTCTGCTTGGCTCTGATGTCCTGACCACGGACCAGACCATGTTTTACTTCACCGGAGCTATTACCCTCAGTGTACATGAATAGCCCCGACAGCTTAACAACTAAGGACTGCGTGATTCTTTGGGAAAGGTGGTCATTTTGAGAAGTTTGCCAAGTGCTCTGAGAAGGGGAGGAAGATGCCTTCCGCTACACTCTCAAGGAATCTGACTACAGGTCATTGTCCCGCCTCAGTGGGTAAGAACTATGGACCTGGGCCCAGGTCAGTGTCTCCCCCCCACCCCCCTTTAGTAAAATGAATCTTAAATAAGTGAAGCATACTCACGCATAGGCAGTTTTTAATCTTTCTGTGCTCTCCCTGTCTAACCAGAACTGCAGCACTCGGGGACAAGCAAGTTGCTTGTCCTGAGCTTCTTTAAGCTGGCAGGTTTCGAGCTGTTTGCATGTCATGTAACAATTCATCAGCTGGGCTTTTTAAAGGACTCGTAAGGTGCCGAATACCACTGAAGAGAGCAGAAAAGTGCTCAGATAGGGCCACTCACAAATGAGCTTTCTGTGTAGTTTTGTCTACAAGAGGGCCCTTGTTCAAAAGGCCTGAAAAATAACTTTTTGCAATGAAAGACGTTAGTTTGCACTGATACGGAGACGCAGGATACAGTCACATTAACTGGCTCCTTCCCCAGTAAGTCTCCCTCCTGGGAAGCTGTATTATTGGAAAATGGCAGTTATCAAGAGGACACTTTTGTCAATTTTAGTGGATTGGATGCTCAGCTTCAAATTAGCAGAGGGCTTTTTTCCCCCTTTTTTCATTTAAATGTCCTTGCTTCTTGAAACACTAATAGCGGGAAAGGACAGTAAGTGATTGCACACGGAAAATGAAAATGCTCACTAATATAAGCATGAAATGTGGGGGAGGGGGGAGGTTTCACGTAATTATGCTTGAGTAAGTGGTCTCTAGCTTTCCACTCTGAGTTCAGGTTACATTCCTTTGCACTTCAGAACTTTAGTTCAGATCGCATGCCTACCTTGTACCAAATGGGTATCGCCAGTATCACTAAAGGAAATATTTTCTAGGAGGAAAATGCAAAGGTTTGTTTATTGTTAAAATGAGCAGCGCCTTTGCTTCTTTGAAAAAAAGCCCCATAAGTCATACTGTAAAACAGTATTCTTAGGAAAAACCAAGTCAGATTTCCTCTTAGAGAACCTTCAGATTGGCTCTTTTACTGGAAAATCGTAAGGATGTAATACATTTCTGTTTATCTGCTTTTTGCCTGTCAGAAAGTGTGGCTTTCCATGCTAAAAGCTTGAATGCATTTAGCTGGTCAATGATCCTGGGAACTCTATGGGCATTTTGTATGTTTATGTAACTCAGACTTGGGGCCAGGTATATACCTTTCCATGTGGAAACATTTACATTTCCGAAGGACCATTTTAATTTAAGGATGCCATACAGTTTGGGGTCTTAGTGTACAGACTCAGATGACCAAATCTGCAATTGAAACTATAAATTTTGCTTTCAGAAATTATGACTTATTTTTTAAGAACAAATAGGTGGCAAACCAAGGTTTGTTTTAATACCTCTTTCTATAAAACAACAAAGTGGCAGCATCTCCTGAATATGTGCATCTATCTGCCTGTCTCTAAATGTCTATCGACCCCCCAATCCATCAGTCCTCCCTGACAAATGCCGATAGCCCCACAAGCGTGACCGACAGGATTAAATATCATCTCTCCAAGGACTGAACAAGAAGCATAATAACGGCATGATATTCATATTTTTTCTTTACCTGTAACTTCACTGAATATGAATACTGAACAGTGATACAGGTAATAGTAATTTTTGGGATTTAATATTGCATTTTCCATCAATAAAGTGTTTTATCTCCATCAGATAGTTAACCTCCTAACACCATGTGAACTAATTAGTTCAGCTGGGTTCATATCCTATATTGCTCGGAAGGAATTTTCCTATTATGTCTGTTGTACAGTTGGGAAAAGTACTGAAATATTGTTCAGTGAGTGAATGCACAAATTTAATACAAAAGCGATACTTAACTCTGCAGTCCCCTTGTGACCTCTTTAACTGAATAGTATGTTCAGTTGAAAAGTGTATTCTATTTGCAGAAAGCCTTATTTTGAAGGCTTAATATTTCTTTCTCAGGACTTAGTTAGCTATGTGACTTTTAGTGAATCACTTGAGACTTCTACCCTCAGTTTCCCCATCTGTAAAATGGTGATAATAATATATCTTACCTACTTCGCTAGTGCCGTAAAGAGATCAAATAAAAATATACAGGAAGGCACTTTACCACTGAATCCTAATAATTATTATAAAAATTTGGCTGAAAGGGGAGTGTGCTTATTCTTTCCCCATAATTGCTTTAACATTCTTTGGCTCAGTGTTTTCTAGCCTTTAGCTATCCACAAATCACTTTGACGATTATTGCCATATCTTTGCTTCCCTGTGCTATTATTTGCATAATTTTTTTACAAAAGTTTCTTTAACTATAAATGCATGTGTTTTAAAAGGGAATTTCTGTCATTATCATAAATGGGATGGCAATACTATTGCTATGAATAGAAGGTAATAGTAAAAATAAATAAAATAAAAACCAAATAGTAATGTGGTTCTAGGTAACATTCAGTTTTATGTGTGCTGTGTTCTGAGGAGCACTGACTCAGGTGGTGGTGATGGTACTTGTTGAAGCTTTGATCACAGAAGGGTGGATTCTGGGTGGGGCAGAGAACTGGCCCTGAACCTCAGGCTTAGCCTTGCCTGCCTCAGTCTTTCCAGGCCAGATTGGCTGGCCCTAAGGGTGACAAATTGGAAGCCGAGAGGTTGTGACACCAGGGGAGCTGGAAGGGAGAGGTCGATGGCCAATTAGACTCTTCTCTTTCTTTATACATAAGGGATATTTTTGTGGCGTCTGCTCAATTAGAATGTGTGACTAACTGCCAAAGAGGGTCACAGGAGTAAAATAAGAGACGCTGTTAATGCTTAGCCAATAAATAGAGCATTTTATTGGATCTGTGTCTGTGAGGAGACCTGCACTCTGTTTTGAAAAACAGGGGCAGATTTGCTGTTCTCTGTGTTGCAAAAAGTCAAAGTGCCTGACTTCCAAAGTGCTGCTTTTAAACTAGAGAATGCAGATACATCTTTAAGCTACTCAGCCACCGTGTGTCTGTTTTTATGCGGAGTCAACTTAAGATGTACACTTTCCATTGAGGTTTCCATTTAGAACATCATGGGGGGAAAATAAAGCCTTTATGCCTTGTCCTCCTCCTTCTGCCATTTAGTTGGAGTATGTACAGAAAACACCAATATATTAGTCCAATTGAACATACTTAAGGAAATCTGCTATAACATCACATAAAACTTTGTAACATATATATGTTTATATATGTATATAATATATATATGTTTAATCTGTAAGCTTTTGCACCATTGCCTACTTTCAAAGCCCTTGAAAAATTACAGTTATTTGAATTTCAGGTCGAGATAGCACAATTCTTTCAGAGAGTTCAAATGCTTTCATATGTTATTTGTGTTTACAGTTCCACAAAGATAGAGAAAAGATGTTATGATTCTTGCTAAAAATGAGGCTGCAACTCCACTTTAAGAACAGATAAAACTAAGGTCCAGAGAGGTAACATCATATTTCCCGAAGTTAGTGTGGATTAGAACATGAGGTCTGAATCATCAGAAATTAAACTTTTATTTCAAAATTATCGTTCCTTGCACAGGGTTGTCTACCCTTCTGTTGATAACCCTCTGAGCTCTTGATCTCTCTGCTACCTCTCTTGTGATTTCATTAGCTTGTACACATCCAAGCTAGGATTTTAATCCATTTCTATACCCATATCATTTTGTATTCAGTGAAGAGATTTCCCAGAAATAATTCTAATGATAATAAAGAGTTTCCTGTCAGTACAATATCAGATATTTCAAACTTTGAGAGATGGTCATGTTTTGAAATCTGCCATCCTAAAGCTCATGCAATATTTCTCCCAAATGCGTACAGACTTTTGCAGATTGTACAGGCTCATCAGGGGAAGTGATAGTCAGGAGTCCAAATGTAGCTCTAGCGAGAAGTGAGACCCTCCTGCAAATGTTCATATGTGGGATATGTATGTTTGAATGACCATTGATTCTTTTCAATTTTCTTTATTAACTCTTAAAAATGTAGCTTGCTCAACTAATTGTATTCAAGCACAGTTGGATGCAGTTATATGTTATAAAAGGACAGAAAGTCTTGAATTTCCAGCACTTTCATTACTTTCTTCAAGCCATTTTAAAAGGAAAATAATAATATGCTTAAAGTTCTGTTTCACTGTGCATAGACTACAAACCCATGAGCATCCATTATTAGTACACATTAAAAATTCATTGATGAAAGTTTGAAATTCCTTAAAATCATTTGAAATGCCAACAGGCAATTCTCCATTTCATTGCCATCGATTATAAGAATTCTAAAAATTATTTCCTTGACATCTGCCTGCCTAAAATTACATCCACTGGACTCAAGAAGCACAGATTAATTATTCTTGTTTTCAGGGCTAGAGCTGCAAATGCTTTGAAAAGAAATTGGCCCAATGTACTAGGCACATTACTAATTCAGAAGTGGAATAAAAATCAGTCTCCACATTATGAAAACAAATCCATAAGCACAGGGAACATCAATTTCAGGCCTTCTTTCCTAGTTATATTTAGCTCCTTTTCTTTCTTGCTGTTATCACATGCAAGCATATCCTGGCTTGACTGAAATCTATTTTGCTCTCCTAACGAACTTACATAGCATCTCTCCATAAGACATTATTTCTCTTGTATTCAGACATGTCTCTGAGGCCACATAAAACCACAAGACAATGGAAATGATATACTTGGTAAGGTCTGACTGTTGTTATTCATGACTGAATTAAGAAATAACTGGAGCTAAAATCACATATAACAATTCACAGAGAAATATTTAGATAAAAATGAGCAAAACAAAAACTATAAAAAAAATTAAGAAGTCTTACTAGTAAGATAGCCAGTCTTAATGAAAACAAACACAATGAATGCAGTGAGTAAGCTAAGAGTAAAGAGCACTAGCTATATTTTAAGAACACAAATTTTATGGACTTGCTCTCTTTTAGGCGAAAAAGCTTGAAATGATTTCCAGTTTATCATCCAAATTTTGTAAGACTATGATTGATTTCGTTGTTTCAATTCAGCTTTACTGCTTCACAAAAATTCTCACAAATGATCTTGTATGATCATTTCCTTCTAAGGTAATATACTAATTAATTTTAATTAAAAATATGTAAAAGAAGATATATTTTGAAAAATGCATCTCCCCTGCCGTTTGTTAATATATTGAAAAAGTGTAAACCTTGAAACATTTAGTATAGAAAATATTCATTTTTGGTAATTTCTCAAGGGGGCAATTTATTAAATGAAAGGCTTTTAACATTAGCTAAAAGCAGCCCTGTAAATCATGGGTGTCATCAAACTGCTTCATCACTTCATTAATTTAAAAGATTATTATATGCGTAACTGACATAATTTTGAACAATGTTACATGGTTAATTTATTAATGTAGAAAAGCAGAAATGACACGCTAACTTGATTTATTTTTGTAATTGTATAATTTTAGAACTTTTGCCTATGACTTTCACTAACGGAAGAAATGATTCAGTGTTTCACTGCTAATTTTATCGAGGTTTCTTCCCTGCTAATGCTTTGCCAGTAGAAATGTCTTCTGGTCATTTAATTTTAAAATACATTTCTAAGGGTGCAAGATGAAGCCATTAAAAAAAAAAACACCTCTTCTTTTCAAAGTCCAGTGGTCAAATATAGGATGTGTACCTTTCCTCAAGGATAATTATGAGATTCTAATTGTTAAAAATATGTTTTGAGCTTTTAGGGAAATGTCATATTAAGAAAGTAGTATTGTTTCAATTATGTCCATTTGTAAATTACTTCTGCTTTATATTTTATGATAATTTTTTTTTCTAAACACCTATGTATTTATTAAAGTCTCCTCATAGACATGCATTGTAATGCTCAGAATAAATAATTCTTGAATGATTCCTGGTCTTTTGTCACTGGAGTTGGTAAACCTTCTTAGGTGTTTTGTGAAAGGCTAAAGAAGCAAGAGAAGTTGCCGGGTTAAATTTTATCTATGTCTGTTTTTGATCATGCCAGAGGAAAAAAATATCCTCACCCCCCACTCCCATTTGATTCCAAACCTGAGGCAAGTAATGTAAATGTACCATCTCTTTCTTTCCTTTCCTTTTTGTAGTTATTAAATAATAACTGATATAAGTTATAAAAAATAGACTATCATTGTTTGCAATAATAACAATATTCTGAAATAAACCTGCAAAACATTTGACTGTATTCTTTTCGTTTAAGCTTATCTTAGTCACAGTGCAGCAAAAACGCAAGTCTCAGAGAATCTTCTGCCTAGTGTTAAATTTCTAGTCTTTTTAAGCTCCAAAATAGGGAGCAGGACAGAGGTCATAAAACCTGTATTTCAACTATACAGCACTGAATTTCCCAAGTGAAACACACCCATCAACTTAATTCATAGACATAATCAAATTAGTGACCATAGGGAATGTTCCACATCCCCCCAGTTTGGGGGGAGAACGCTGTGAAATTGCACAATTTGCACATTCTGTTTATTTAGGTACATATAATAAATTCTACCTGGAAGTCTTTTATTTGGCAAGTTTCTAAAATTAAAGTGAAATCCCATTACTCTGTTATGAATTCTCAGTTTGCTACTACCTTCTCTATAAGGATTATATACAATATAGTTTTAGGTAGAAATTTCTAAGGGCATATGATTGAAAATAAAAGGCCTAGATAGTATTTAAAGCAGTCTAATTTAGCTACTTACCCTGGCGTTTTGTCTACTGATGCTGAAGCTGAAGTGTACTTTACAGTATCTTTCTTAGATTGAAATTGCTAATTATCCAAAGAGCAGCTTCTGTGGATGGTAATAATTTATTCAATGATTCACTGTAAGCACCACAGTCGGCACAGGGCTGGTATCTTCTACTATGAAGGTTCTCAAGCTCTCAAGCTATTCCTCAAAGAAATATCTGTTAATATGCTTGCATGAACAGAGACAATCTTCTACTAACCCAGAAAGATTTCCTGCATTTTTTTTTTTGACTAATTCTGATGCTTCTTAGTAGGTACAAAGGAAAAAGAACTTTTTAAAATATTCTAACTGAACATTTTGAAAAAAAATTCATTCAACATTAGAGCGTGTTGATTTACTGATTTTTTTTTTTAAGTCATCTCTGCCCAATGTGGGGCTTGAATTCACAACCCTGGGATCAAGAGTCACATGTTCTACTGACTAAGCCAGCCAGATGCCAAACTGATTAATTTATTTAAACAAATGGGATGAGAAGGAAGGAAATGAATGCTTTTAAAATATATTAGAGATGGGAAAAGTTAAATAAGTTGTTTCCAAACGTTGCTGATCCTCAACAGGCTATGTCTTGCCCAGTTAAGAAACAAAGTGTACCTTCTAGTCTTACTATAATTGATATTGATCGATATGACTCTCATTCTCTCCCTCCCTTCTTTTCCTTCTCCCCTCCCTTCCTTCCTTCCCTTTGCTATATACCAGGGAATAGATCCCAAATGAATAATCACAACTTGACTTGGAAAATTCCTACCCACTCCAATAGTTTAACGGAAGGATAGTCAACGACACGCCCTGAAATTGGGAGATCAGGATAATAAAAGGTAGCCGGGAATGGCCATGGGAGATGTATTGCTGTTTAAGATTTACTGAACTCATCAGCATAACATTACTCTAAGGAAGATGCTCTAAGATAGATGGTGTCTGCCCTGAGGGTAAGATCTAAAATAGACAGGTGAAGCAAGCTGGATAGGAAACCACCATAAGAAAGCCTATGTTCCTGGAATGAAATATTTGAGGTCTATGCAGTTTAAAAAAAATTTTTTTTAATGTTTTACTTTTGAGAGAGAGAGAGAGAGAGAGAGAGGCAGAGTAGGAGCAGGGGAGGGGCAGAGACAAACGGAGATATAGAAACAGGCTCTAGGCTCTGAGCTGTCAGCACAGAACCCGACCCAGGATTTGAACTCGTAAACCATGAGATCATGACCTGAGCCGAAGATGGATGCTTCACCTACTGAGCCACCCAGGCACCCCGAGGTCTATGCAGTTTCAAGATTCAACAAACTTCAAGTGGAATTTGACTCTGAGGGGATAAAAACAAATGTCTCTGCTCTCCTTACATGAATTTTCTTCAATGCAGCGCCACAGAAAATATCTTTGGGTCTCAACAAATGTGTGTCTCTGTTCTGCTACTAACGTGAGTTGGAGAAAATAAAAACCTGTATTACTATTCAGGGCCAAGAACACATCTCACAATTTCTCCGAGAAGGCATGAACCTTGAGCCCTGAACCGAGGTGCCCGCTCTTTGTGAAAAGAGCAGAGCAGTTAAAACAACTGAGTTGCATGTCTTTGCTCAGGAAAGATTGGCAATTATGCCAAATTATGTCTAATAGTTTTAGAATGTGGAGAAGTGTTTATTAATGTCTGAGGGGAGGTCCTAAATCTCCTTTTGCAGTTTTGACTTTAACTCCAGTTTTGACTTTAACTGTCATTTTAAAAGATGAAAGAACTGGCTTCATTAAGCAAAGGAGCCTTGAACTTCATTTTTTAATTTAAAACACACACGCACCACACCTATTTCTATTTGACAAGACTAGTTATCCTTCTAAGTTTCTACCACCTTTGTTCATGACATTTTATTGGATGTTAAACATGAACATCATTCTCTAGTTGAAACCAGTTGTTCCTTTTTTTTTTTTTTTGTCTTTGTTAACTTGCACTGTTGGCTACTGTAGAGTTTTTCATTCTTCATGGGCTTATAATTGATATTAAATATTTATGAATTTCATTATTCATTTTAAATTTTGAATTCCTTTTCACGAACAGTACTCATAAACTCTGGAAGGGGTGAGGGAAGCATAAATACATAAATCGCCAGACTAAAAAATCAGAATTCTTGGCTCTCTTGTTTGTAGTATTTCAGATTTGCAAGTATTTGCAAATCTATGTTATGGGAAGGTTGTGTGTGGGTCCTAGGAAGCAGTTTAGTGAAAGAGCCCTGCCCATGCTGGGACAGAAGACAAAGGTAAAGTCAAAGATAAAGCAAAGATTTAAATAACTGACAAAAGCCAGAGAGGAGACATCACCAGACAGTTCCTTGTCAGTTTAACTGAGCAAACATGTGCAGCCCTGGTTTAGAAGAGGTGTGTTGATATTAGGCTTAGGCGGTCAGGAAAGTTTTAGAATGAAACTACAGATGGATAATGAAGTGTAGGTATGATTTACTGAGAGAAGAGAAGAGGAAGGACCAAAGTTTTAAGGAAATAAGGATCTTAAATGTATTGTGCTAACTGTGGCATCACAAGGGACTCTAGCACATTCCCTCAATAATGGTCAGAGCTCTCCATTGCTCCTTGTAAAACCTCTGCTAGTGTTCCCCCTGGCTGGATCTGGTTCCACCCACTGAGTGGAAAAGGAAGTTGGAAAGTTGCATTGGGTGCTCTCTGCAACTTCTGGGGTTGCGAGGTGGGCGGCAAAATGTGCTCCTCTTCTGAACACGGCAATGCAGGGAGACTCTGCCTAGGTCTGCAGTACGTGTGCACAGTTTTCCCCAGGCTCTGTTGAGGGGAGTCTTGTTAAGTCTCAGGAGCTCTGGGTTATGTAGTAAATGTCCTCTGTCCTCTGTCTAGTTGGCTGTCTTGGTGGGTTGACAGGAAGATGTGGAAACTTCACTGGCATCGTCCAGTTCCCCTCAGCATGGGCATGGGCATGGACATCACAGTCCACCAAGGTTTCACATGAGTGCCAGGGACAAAGCTCTTTCCCATATGCACTGGAGACTCTAAACAACAGCAACAAATGATTTGGCAGGAAACTAAACTACAGAAGAAATACATGCTTTTAAGAAATGGAAACACTCCTCCGTGGCTCAGTCAGTCAAACATCTGACTTCGGCTCAGGTCATGGTCTGCCGGCTCATGAGTTCGAGTCCAGCATTGGGGTATCTGCTATTAGCATGGAGTCTGCTTTAGATCCTCTGTCCCAACCCCCTCTCTCTCTGCCTCTCCCTTGCCTACACTTTCTCTCTCTAAAATATAAATAAACACTGAAAAAAGAGGAAACACTCCTGAAGCATATACAGTAAGAAGGACAAGTCCCTGTTATTATATCCTCCAGTATTATTTCCTTCCTCAGAGGCAGCCATTATTGAAAGTTTAGTGTTGACTTAAAACACACATGGAAGCATGATACATTTTTAAAAATTTAACAATATAACTTGGTTTTCCACACCAATACATGTAGATTCTTTAATTGGCTGCACCATTTTCCATAGTTTGATTGAATGGTGATTTATTTAGTGACCTTCCTACTGGTGGGTATTTAGGTTGTAGCCCCGTTACCATTGCAATGAACAATACTACAGTGAACACCCTGTAATATATTTTTGTTCACCTGTTCAAGCATCTGTATGCATAGGTGCCAAGGGTGCTATGTCACAGTGCATAGGCTTAGATGCTGCATTTCACATGTCAGATGTAATATGGCACTAACATGTTAATAAATATTGCTAAATTGACTAAAAAAGGTGGCACCAATGTATGTTCTCACAAAGAATTTATGGGAGGACCCATTTTCTCATATTCTTGACAGGAGTAGGTGTGACCATTTTTTTTTAACTTTAGCACTCTAATGGGGAAGAGAACACATTTTTAGTTTAGATTATATATAATTTCACATGTTAACTAGTAACTTATATTTCCTCTTCCATGAATTGTCAATTTGTGATCTTTATAAAGCTTTTCTACTAGGTTCTTTGCCTTAATGTTTTTTAAATCTTTATTCCCTTCACAATTTATTTTATATGCCCTTTCAAGACAACTTTGGTCTCAGGGAGTCTGATTATTTGAGTGAAGAAGGCAGTTTCCGATGCTGGCTTATCTTTTGCATCTTCTGGGATTCATGGAAAAAGCCACTGGCCCTGAGGATCAAGAACCTCAGGTTTTCTTCCTATGACTATTTTCAACTAATGGTGTGACCAGGGGCATGCTCAACAACCCTCTTTTTCTCCCCTCCAGTTTTATTGAGGTATAACTGACAAATAAAATTGTATATATTTAAAGTATACAATGTGATGACTTGATCTTTGTGTATATTGTAAAACATTTACTGTACTCAAGTTAATTAATATATTCATCACCTCACTTAGTTACCTCTGAATGTGTGCTGAGAGTGTTTATGATGTAGCCTTGGTAAATTTCAAGTATACAATACAATATTATTATAGTAAAATTATTATTACATAATTATTCTCATATGTAGTCACCAAGTTGTACATTAGAGTCTCAGCATTTATGCATTTTAAAATTGTATTCTTTGACCAATATCTGCTCATTGCCCACATCCTTCAGCCCCTGGCAACCATCATTCTACTTTCTGTTTTTATGAGTTTGACCGTTTCTTGTTTGTTTAGATTCTACATATAAATAATATCATACAATATTTGTCTTCCTCTGCACGGCTTATTTCACTTAACCTAATGCTCTCCAGGTTCATCCATATTGTTGCAAATGACAGGACTGCCTTCTTCTTTATGGCTGAATAATATTCCACTGTATATACATAACATATTTTCTTTATCCATCTATCAACAGACAACTTTGTTTCCATATCTTGGCTATTGTGAATAATACTGCAATGAACACAGGACTGCAGATATCTCTTTGAGATACTGATTTTACTTCTTTTGGATATATACTCAGAATTGACATTACTGGATCATATGGTAGCTCTATTTTTAATTTCTTGAGGACCCTCCATACTCTTTTCCATAAAAGCTATACCAATTCATATTACCACCAACAGTGTACAAGGGTTCTCTTTTCCTATATTCTTACTAACATATAATCCTCTTATATTATATTTTTCCTATATAAATAAAGGGGAATTAAAACTAGATAATTTATGGTGTCTTATATATGAATAAGTCCCAGATTCATAGTTTATCAATTATTCATTCATTTATTCAACACATATTCATTAGATGCTGAATATTCTGAAGCTAATATTCTATACTAGGAGCTAGGCATACAATAGAATGACCCCAATTTTGTGGAGTTTATAGTTTCTAGAGAGCAGAGAAGCCACTCTTAATCACACAGGTAAGTCTGTAACTATGTGCTATGAAATGCCCTTGAAGGAAGGAAATAGGATTCTATGAAAGCTTATAGCAGAGACATAGCGTAATATGAAAGGACAGTGAAGAAACATGCTTTGATAGTATTTAATAGATGAATGAACACATGTGGCCTCATTCATTCATTGCCACAGTTTCATGAGGTAACTGAACATTCTAAGAAAGACTGGAAATTCCCCAAACCTCTGGGTCAACCACAATATCCTAACTTGTTCAATAAGCACATAGTGACACACTGTAGTTTGTACCTGTAGTGTGCTAAGTGGCAATTACAGCTGATAATATCAGTTTAAATTAATTCTCACTAAATAGACAAGTAGTTTAAAAACATTAGGGCAAGAAAATCATAAACTGAAAAGAATAGATGTACGAATCAATAAGCAACAAGCTCATAGCAGAAGTGGCCTCTCTGGTTCCTCAAATAAACTCTTCATTAAATTTACTACAGGGTAAAAGCAACGATGACCTAGGTCAGATCTGATCTGGACTCAGCAAAAACAAAAACAAAAAACCAAAATGACGAAGAAGACTACTTAAAATAGGCATTTACATCTACTCTGAAACTTCCCTTAAGCTAATGTTGGTTTTAACATTAAGGGAGAATAAAATGCATTTTGAAAGAAACTTAGTAGACTGAAGAAAATATTTTGGAGGAGGCTTAGAAATATTTCCAACTCTATTTGATTTTTATTCCTGAAAAAATCATTTATGTCTCCTACAAAATTCCTGGTTATCTCTATAGTTTAAAACCTTAGAAATAAAAATGTTCTAATCTGTTTTAAAGTCCTTCAAATAAAGTTTCAGTGAGCTTTGAACTCATTTATTAATTTAATACCCCCCACCTTCTGATTTGTTTTTAACAGGGAAGATGAAAATTCTCTTGCTGAATTTTAACAAAAACTCTTTGATTATTGGAGGGTGTGACTGAAAGTCAAGTATGTTATATAGCCAGCCAACGATGCGTGTCATTCAGATTTACACATCTTTGTGAAGTAACTGTTTCAGTTTCAATAAATAATAAAGTATTTTAAAACAAAACTCAGATTTTGAATGATAAGAAATATTCAATAATATTTAAATTCAATAATAATTTGAATATTCAAATATTCAATGTATATTAACGTTTTAAGCGAGAGTGAAAAAATTTTTTGTATTGTTAATAAATAAAATGAAAATTACTTTAAATATTTATGTCATCTTAGCCCATCCTTTTCTCATTTCTATTTACTGTTTTATAATGTGTGGCTCTTAATTTACAAATGAACAAATATAATAAATTGATGGTGTATGCACACTTTTAAAAAACTGATTTAATCATTAAAATGATTGAAGATCATTGGTTCTGGACAGTGTTAAGAGCTTCTGGAAGAGATGCCACTATAGGTTCAAGGGTTCTGGAAGAGGGATTTGATCTATTTGGGAAGCATGGGGCAGCTGAATCAATTGTTCAATGATCTGGTCACGCTGTGGTGCCATTTATAGCTACATATAGATTCCTAATTCGTAATTCACTCCATGCAGGACAATGAACCAACTGTCTGATGATAGGCGATGATAGTAATTTACTAATATTTGTCATTTCAGCTCTCAAGCAAGGTTCACACTCCACCAAGCAAATGGACCATTGATCAAACATTGGTTTGTTCAGGTGACAACTATATTATAGGCTCTGTTTATCTCACTGGCACTTAGGAAATTCAGTCCCTAAATGGATCCAGATGATCTAGCTGTTTCTCTCTTGTGTGTGTGTGTGTGTGTGTGTTGGGAGATGTACCAGGAAAGCTAAGAAACAAAGACAGCAGGAAAAAAATAAGAATATTCAAGAATAAATCCAGTGCCAATGCCTTGTCTTTGTATGTGTGTGTGGCAGGGCTCCTTTCTCATTCCCATTCAATCCTGGTTCCCCCTGTCTGTATAGTGACTTCCACTATTTTCTTAAATGATACATTCGATGGCACCGAAAGCCACACTCTCCTGCATGTGCATGTCACACACGGAGTTTAATCAATGTTAAAAATGGTCATGAGCTGCCTCACATTGTTTTAAAGTGTAGACTCAGGTTGACAGGGAAAAGTCATCTTTTTAATCCCGGCCCTTTTCTTTCTTTCTTTCTTTTTTTTTTTTTTTTTAACGTTTTATTTATTTCTAGAGAGAGAGAGACAGCATGAGCAGGGGAGGGTCAGAGAGAGAGGAGTCACAGACTGAAACAGGCTCCAGGCTCTGAGCTGGCAGTCAGCACAGAGCCCGACGCGGGGCCCGAACCCACGAACCTCGAGATCATGACCTAAGCGAAAGTCGGACGCTTCACCGACTAAGCCACCCAGGCGCCCCAATCCCGGCCCTTTTCTATGAGGGTGAGCATCCGTCATTCACAAAGCAGCAGGAATGAGTCTTAAATCACTTGATTTCCTATGTTTCACAGTTTCTTCTTGATTCTCCTCCTCAGCCCTTTGGTTGCCAGGACTGATGACTTACTTTGCAGCTTTTGTATCATCCTTCTTGGAGATCATTGCTTTATAAATGACAGTATCTCATGAGAATGATTCTGTGTCCTTTGGCTTTGTGATTGTATCCCCATCACAAAGAGTTGTTTAGGGAGAGTGTAGGTCATTTTTATCACAAGTTTCATAGAAGTAAGGTTAACGCAAAGAAAGATTTTAAAATCAGCCTTCTAGAAAATAAATACTTAGATTCACAGCTAATATACGATTGTTTACCAAATGCTTCTTTGTCTCCCATCCCACTACTTCTACCACAGAAGCCCACCAAAATAACCTTGCTGTGCTTTAATTTTAAAGCTGTAGAGATGGTGTTAGAGTTGCACATGAAGACCACAGAAACATCAGATTAAAATCACCTAACATGTTAGAAGCAAAATTAAAGTAGGAATAAGCCATATGAGTGATTACATTAGAAGTAACTGTTTGGCCAAATAAATAGCTCATTAAAATTCCACAGAGTCAACATTAAGAGGCTAGGGCAATATCAAAAATGTTGAACTGCTGGGCTGCTAATGAATAAATATATGTAAACACACTTCATTGTAAATAGGTAATTTCTCTGTAATCCCCCTTCTTTCCCTATACCTTAAATAAAGTCTGTAAACCAGGGGTGCAGGGTGGCTCATTCACTTAAATGTCCAACTCTTGATTTTGGCTCAGGTCATGATCTCAGGGTCGTGAGATCAAGCCTTGCATCAGGCTCCACACTCATACTCAGCACAGATTTTCTTAAGATACTCTCTCCCTCTCTCTCTCTGCCCTTCCCATGCTCACTGCTGCTCTCTCTCTTAAAGAAAAAATCTGTAAACTGTTAATAGTCTGTCTTGTTCTACACATAATCCAATAAAGTAGAGAAACAAATGGTGCTAAACAATAGCTCAATCTAACAACAACAGCAGCTAACTTGTCAAGAGCACTGAGCTAGGAATCATGCTAAGAACTCTACTTCCATTATCTATTTATACAGATTAAGGAATAAAGTTAAGCAACTTTACCAGTGAATGGGTCTGGTCATTGTACTGGATGTTGCATCCAGGCTTTCCAGCCACAGAGTTCACATTAGTATTCCATTTTATTTCATCCACATTTATTTCCTGATGAATGAGCAACATCTACCTGTCTGCAACACTTTCCCTCCTATCAATGTTTGTAACTTTTCCCTCTTGTCTTGCCTGTTTCATAATTACCTACTTTCCAAACATATTTTGTCCACTGCTGTCTATGTGGTCACAAACACATCTGTTTCACTAGAGCTAGAGCCCTCAGTCCAATACTTAGCACGTAGCAGGAACTGAATTACAGGGGTGTTGGATGACTGAGGGAATACTTAGCTGTTTCTTAGCAAAGCCTTCTCAATCATATGTCAAAAGGAACCCTTTGTTTTGACCACTCTGCTTTTTCAACTCCAGTTCAGCTTATTGGTTTACTTTCCACTTATGAAAATAGTTGAAATCCTCTTATCTATTGTAAAAATCAGTTTTTGCATCTAGCACTTTACACACACACATACACATATTTTATCTTTTGCAAAAGTAGGGCTGGCAGCTTGGAGTGGGTTTGAAGTCATTGTTGCCTTCTTGCTCAGTAGTGCTCTAGGCTGACTATGTAAAGTTCTTTCATCCTTTCCTGGGAAGCGGGCACCCCTACAGCTAGATGCTTTTCCAATTTTTTTTCAGTTTACTAAAACTCAATTTATACCAATGATCTAACTCCATGAATATATAATATTCACTGAGTAGCAGGCACTCAGGAAACTATCAAAAACTGTCAGAATTCCTTGCAGTTTTGAGTGAGTGACTGATTGAGCAGCCCTAGGTATCTCTGAGACTCAGTATGAAAAGAAATATCCGTGGATTTATGTCACCTTGTGGAGTTCCTAGTGATTAGCTCTTGGGCATTGTTTAAAAACTCTTTCAGGATAAGTGATGTTTGTAAATTGATTTGTGCAAACACATATATATATATAATTTATTACCTTGTCATTTGCATGATGAGTTAGTTTGTTTTCTTCTGCTGAACACTCTTCATTTCCTGAGAACACTGAAGAACAGTATCATTCTGAGCTGGAAGACAAAACCAGCAGAGGGGCCGCTGATGCATTGCTAATGCTCTTCTAGGACCCTCTCTGTTCCAAGCTGCTATGAAAATACTCAACATATGAGTGAATCTTAGAACTTCAGTTTCTTTTTATTATGTGTTCCCCTGCAGGTACTTTCATACACAAGTGGTAGCATATTGTAGTCATGCCTCTGTACCTTGTCCTTTGCATCGGCTTCACCCTCCTACACCATGGTGGACATTTGATGCCTGCCTACCCAGTATCCATTCTCTCCTCCTTCCCCAAAGTACTCAGGTTTTCATTTACTTATCTGTGCTCCCCTACAAAGCTTTTGGGAAGCATATCACCCTGGGCTGACTGGCCAAAACTAATCAATGGCATTCTCATGGCACATGGTTTAAGTTCCAACAATCAAAATGAACTTCAAAGCTCCTGCTTGGAATTCTAGGGCAGAAGCACTCTCTTTTCCTTTGGAATGGAGCAAGAAACCCTAATTATGGTTGGTAAGTCTTCCACTACCATGAGAGAACCAGGCTTGGGATGAAGCTATTCTCCTCAACAGCAAAAGCAGAGAGATGAGAAGAAACTGAGTCCTTGAGGATTTCTCATTTATGTGACCCAATAAATCTCCTTTATATTTAAATCAGTTTGGTGGATTTTCCGTTACTTGTGACATAAAGATTTAGGTATGTATAAATCTACCTTATTCTTTCTAGTGGCCTTAGGATGAACACATCACAATATACTTAGCGAACATCCAGGTTATTCCAGTTTGGTTGTACTAACCGTAACATCATCGGTAACCTTGCATGTACCTTCACACACATATTCAAGTCTATCAGTGAGATCATGGTAGTCGAGCTGGAGACCTTTGGATATGTGTATAGTTAATCTGATAGAGTATATTTGGAAATACAAAGGACTAGTGAAAAAGTTGCCTTTAGGGCATGAAATATAGTGAATGGGTATTCTCTGTATATTCTTATTAAATGACTTTTAAAAACCATGTGGAGGGGTGGGCACCTGGGTGGCTCAGTTGGTTAAGCATCTGACTTCAGCTCAGGTCATGATCTCATGGTTCGTGGGTTTGAGCTCTGCATTGAGCTCTGTGCTGAAAGCTCAGAGCCTGGAGCCTGCTTCGGGTTCTGTGTCTCCCTCTCTCTCTGCCCCTCTCCTGCTCACGTTCTCGCTCAAAAATAAACATTAATTTAAAAAAAATAAATAAAAATAAAAACCGTGTGGAATATTACATTTCTCAGAAGAGGAAAAAAACTGTATCATTAAATTGTTCCTGGGTGGCTCAGTCAGTTGAGTTTCTGACTCTCGATCTTGATTCAGGTCTTGATTTCGGGGTCATGAGTTAAAGTCCTGCTTTGGGTTTTGAATTAAATTGAAGACTACTCAAAAAAAAAAAACAAAAAAGTGTATCTTTAAAGGCATCTTGGAAATAATCTGTTCCAGGACTCCAAGTTAGAAATGAAGAAACTGAGCTCCTGGCAAATTCAGGGTAATGTTCACATTGCAGTTGAGAGCAGGTCCAGGGAGGACAGTAGCTGTACCGTATGCAGAGGTGACATGTCCAGCACAAGTTCATTATCACCAGCACCCATGCTGGAGCTGCCAAGTGCCCTTAGCTACACAATGAATCAAGCATATGAATACGTCCTAAAACAATGAATTCTTGCCATGCTCCTGCAGGGAGCTAGTTATATTTTAGGAGTAGGAAACTGAGTGGGGCGCCTGGGTGGCTTAGTCGGAAAAAGTTGGAAAGTTGGAAAGCGTCCAACTTTCGCTTAGGTCATGATCTCGCGGTTGGTGGGTTCGAGCCCCGCGTCGGGCTCTGTGCTGACTGCCAGCTCAGAGCCTGGAGCCTATTTCGGTCGGTGACTCCCTCTCTCTCTGACCCTCCCCTGCTCATGCTGTCTCTCTCTCTCTCTCCTAGAAATAGATAAAACATTTAGAAAAAAAAAAAAGGAGTAGGAAACTGAGGAACTGAGACTAGCCCCCTACCAGACAGTGCACAAGAATCAGGCCCCTCAGCCCCGTGGTGCCACAAACTGAATTTACATCTGACATTTTCCAAGGGTCTCTTACTGAGAAGAGATGTGCAAAAGAATGCTGGGTTTTGTGATGCTAATGCAGAGAGAGGGGCCCCAGCTCACCCCTTCTTTTTATTGCACTGAAAGTCAGAGGGCTCCTCTCTGCAAAGGTCTACCCAGACTGCCCTGCTCCAGGAAAGAACAATTATGAGAATCAAACAGTCAAGCAGCTAAGCAAGGACTTGTAAAAATGATAATACAGAAGCTCATGCCCAGGAGATACAGGGTTTTTAGAGTTTACTTTACTTAAACAAAAGGTCACAGGTGTGTTTATTTATTGAACACATTACAAAAACCTCTTGGTATCTCTTTCCTTAAATTTCCACAGTTCATTTTTTCCTCACTCCAATGACTAATCCTAACCCCTTGGTGTTGGTCCCACCCTTGAATTTCTTTACTTAAGGAAAATCACTTGTTTCTCTTTGTCCGCAGAAAAATATTAATTTTAAAACTGAAAAGTATTCTTTAGTGCGACATCTTTTCTTTTACAAATGAGCAAAGGGGACTCCAGTGATTTAATGGCTATTCAGCAAGCCTATGCATAGCTTTGTGTAACAGCTAGGTTTCCGGGCTCCATGCCCCATAATATCTCCAAATATAGAATCATAGAATTAATTTTCTTTATTTAAAAAATTATGCTCATGAAAGAATAGAAGCATCTCACCATATTTACAAAGTCATTTTTCTAAAACACAAATACTTTTAACTCTGTTTAAGAGAATTTTTATTTTTAGAAGTGTATGCAGAAGCTTCTAGGTATGACATTTCATAATCGTAGTCTATTTTGAAATACTTTAAGAAAAAAGATGAAGCAACATGCAAAATGTAAACAACTGTTAAATCCACGTGATGGGAAAAGGGTGGTTCTTACACCATTTTCTCTACTTTAAAAAAAATATCTGAAGACTTTTTATAGGACAGGAAATAAAAGCATATTAACATATTATACATGTCCTGGAATTCATAAGTTCCACTTTACTGAAGTAATACATGTTCACTGATGAAAATAGAAAGCATTGGTCCACAAAAGAAAAACAAAGTAACTGTAACCTGTTCACAGCCCCATTCAGAGCAAACTATTATCAGCGGTTGGGGGTCTACATATAAATTCACAAGCATGTATCTGCAAATGTGGATCATACTTTACAGTCCATTTTATAATCATGTATTTAACAACATACAGTAAATATTCTTTCATTATTATTTTTTGTATCTTTTCAGTGATATATAGTGATTTGTTTTTATTTATTTAACCCATCTCCTCTTAAGGCCATTGTGAGATTTCCCTCAATGTGTAAATAATAGCAAATCTCTGATGAGCATTCTTGGAGTCCAGGCTGCACACATTCACGATTATTTCCTGAGGAGCATTACAGAGCCTTTTCTATATGCCAGGCCCTGTAGTCATTAAGGGCTTTACATGCATAATCTTATTTAATCTCCTAACTGATGAGGTATTCACTTTTTTCACTCTCTTTTGTACTTAACAATTTTAGGCTGCAAGGTACGAACATGGACTGAAGCCTGTGCCTAGTAGTCCCCCAAATTCATGCTCTGAGACATGAAGCTCCCTCGTTTATGTGTCCTGGATGTGAAGTTGCTAAGAATTTTTCAGGGATTGTGTATATGTATCATTATATTGCCTTCCAGAAATTATATTGCCTTCCAGAAAGTGCTAGCATTTATCTTGCCCCATTATTGAATAAAAAAAGAAAAAAAAAAGATGCCAGATTGATCTGATTTTGAATTCTTATGGTTTATAAACAGTTTGCTTTTTTTTTTTTTTAAGTAATACTTTTCCTTGGATAAAGAAAGTCTCCATTTCACTGTTAAAAGTAAGACCATTGTTATAGCTTTCTCCTCTTCACGTATGTTTCACCTTTATTTCTCTTGGATTTAAAACACCAACTAAATGATGTTAATTGACTCAAATGTATGCATAGCTGGCCTGGTATCTCACCAATGTCTGATACTGTCATTGCAGCTGGATGGTGCCAGTCATTGCTCCTGGCTGATTAAAATCTGTGTTTTTCCTGGGCACACAGCTACCTTTTCTAGGCTTCCTTGCAGCTCAGTGTGGCCATTTGATTGAATTACATCCCATGGAATGTGAGTTGATGTGGCCAATGGAAATCTCATCTACATGCTCTTCCATCTCATTCTCTCTTCCAAATGATGAATAGGGACAAGCTCAGGGAGGCCAGAGAAACCATGTCTTGAGGATGGCACATCTTTTGGCTGAAGTCATGAACAAAATCATGGCACAGAGCACCTGACTGTTACATGAGCAATGAGTAAAATCATTCTTTTTCAATGTGTCGAGCCACTGAAATTCTGAGGTTTGTTACAGCAGCTGACATTATCTTGACCAATACAAGGGTTTTTGCTTTCTATGTTTTGAAGACCATGGATACTTTTGTTGGATTCTTTCCAATTTGTCATGGAAATCTGATGCCCTTGCAGTGATGCTCACTTCACTCATTATTGTACAAGTCTAATATTTGCTCAGAGAGCTGCTATGTTCTTGGGGAGGAATAAAATAATAGTCTAGTTTATCTTTGCTTAAAAAAACCTACTTTTTAATTTTTATTTATTTATATATTTTTGTACTTCAGGGGAAGAAAGGCAAGTTAATCGTTCTCATCAGTTCCTTGTACACAACCATCATTGATCTCTGGAGGATCCCAATTATAATTATATTTGTCCTTCATTCCTGATACTCCCATTTCTTTCTCTCTAGTAGATATACACTCTAAGGCATCTGCCATTCACTTGGCTTTGTATGTATTCATTTTTTTAAGTTTATTTATTTTGAGAGAGACAGAGACAGCACAAGCGGGGGAGGGGCAGAGAAGCAGAGAGAGAGGGAGAGAGGGAGAGAGGGAGAATCCCCAGCATGCTCCACACTGTCAGCACAGAGCCTGACGCGGGGCTCGAACCCACGAACTGTGAGATCATGACCTGAGCTGAAGCCAAGAGTTGGCCTACCTGACTGAGCCACCCAGGTGCCCCAGATTTGTATGTAATCTTATAGCATTGGTTTTTGTGTTTAAATAATGCTATCGTTCTCATTTCATTTCTTACCACTTTCACTCAACAAACTTTTCATAACCTATCTACTTTATGTATTTATCTCTAATTTAATTCTACATGTTGCATAGAATACCACCCATCTTCTCCTAGAGATGGATCTCTAGAATGCCTCAACTCACCACCACCACACATAACACAGTGGTGAATGGTATGTGCCCTGTTATGGCTCTGTGAGAATTTCTCTGGGAGATCCCTGGGACTTCTGGGTCATGGGACAGGAATGCGTTCCAGAATGGCTCACCAATTTACGTTTGCAGTGTACACAACCTCTCACAGCTCTCCATCATCCTGACCAACTGGCATTACCTTCCCTTCCAACTTCTTTCCATTCTGATAAGTGCAGAATAAACTTTCACCTGTTTTAATTCATATATCTCTGATTAATAACATATGTGGGCAACTCTTAGGTAACGTCTTAGCCATTCGACTTCCCCTTCTGTTAACTGCCCATGTTTCCAGGCAAAACAGTAGAGCCTTCCATTTCCTCACAATCCATATGGAAATCCTGTAGGACATGTGAAAAAAAACACATTCTGGCCTGCTTTGGTGTCCAACAAAATTCTCTTTAGGTAACGCCACAGGTTATCTACAACCTGATAGAATCATTCATTCGTTCATTCATTCCAGAAAAATGTGTCAGGCACTATATCATACATTGGGGATATGGAGGAAAATATGTTACGTGACACCTAGCCTCTTGGCACCCATGAAATGACAGAAGAGACTGATCTGCATTTGGTTGTTTCAGTTTCTGGAGTAGTAAACACCAAGGTATGAGCTACTTATATCTTGATACATATATCTTGATAAGATTCCTCTTCCATCTTTCCTTTTTTGCAACTGAGTTAGAAGTGTCCCTGGTAAGTATGAATTGATACAGGTCAGTGGATGCTGCTGATGACTAACGAAAGAAAAAACCATATTGCTTCCAATACTTATTAACTCAAAAACTCAGTGAGGCATTTTCTCTTAAAAAGAAAATCTTAAGTACCAAGATGTCTTACCAGCATATACCCTCCTTAGAGAAAAAGAGCTGTAATCTACCCCCCCCCCCACCACCCCTCCCAGATTTGTAGCTGAAGGAATGAAGTTCAGAGGGATGTAAAAAAATCCTCAGTGTAGAGTCTTCTGGACCTCTTCCCAATACACCATCGTGGTTTTATTTTTTTTTAATGTTGTTTTCATTTGAAACTAGATTCAGGCAGCTTGCTCATGCAAAATGAGAATGAAAAAAAAAGTTAGGGTCTGGAAAGGAAGAGAAGGATTAAATTAAGAGTTCTGCTAGGATGTAGCCATCATGATCTAATGCGCCACGGGCAGTGCAGCTTCAGGGAATACTGACTTTCAAGGGCTGGCACTCCGGAGGACAGCTGGCCCTCAGCTGGTCATGTTGCTAGCCTCATGTTGCCTCAGTGTCTCCCATAAACTCAACTGATGCTATTTAGGATTTTTTTTTTTTAAACATGCGGCACAGGAAATTTTTCCTCAATGCGTGTAAGAGCTGTTTCATTCCCCGAAGAAAAAGATTTGGCAAGTCAGTTAAGAGGAAAGTAGAAGCACTGAACACATGAGCACATTTTAACAATGTCCAAGTGTAACTTTTATTGCCAACAGTAGACATGCACTGGAACTTGAAACGCAGCCCAAATGCTAAAAGCAGTTGTTTTTATCTGTGAGGAGAATGTTGTGGTTTCATTCTGAGATGAGTCACTTTGTTCTGATTTATCCAGTTAGTAAATGTATCTGATTTGTTTTCATTAGGGAGTTCAAGGTTTGTTTTTGTTTGTTTTGTTTTTATTTTTGTAACAGTAAAGAAAACTATTAGGTCTGGTAAGAAAATGAGGAAACCAAATTCTAGTGAAATGCTCAATGAAGATAAAGCCAAGATATCACCTGCCATGGGCAACGAAGAGGGCTTGGAGTCCTGGCATTAAGAGGGATACTTGGGAATTCAGAAGCCTAGTACTTTGCTGTCAGTATCTGACAGCATCTTTACAAGGCTATCTTGGGTTGCCAAATCAGAAAACTAAGCCTTTTGTGTGGTGTGATCTTAATTTTGTCCATTCTATTAAATGATTTCATGATGGGATACAGGTGACATTTATGCATTTGCTAAAAAACAAAACAAAACAACAAACTACATTTCTCTAGACCTACTCTGCAGAACTAGATCACTTTGTCTAATTAATCAG
>JAESUZ010003309.1:0-36505 GCA_017311185.1 Proteles cristata cristata | reverse complement strand
GGATAACTTCCAGACCCATTTTATGAAGCTAGCATCACTCTGATTCCCAAAGAAGACAGAGATCCAGCAAAAAAAGAGAACTACAGGCCAATATCCTTGATGAATACGGATGCAAAAATCCTCAACAAGATCCTTGCAAATTGAATCCAAGAGCACATACAAAGAATTATCCCACCAAGATCAAGTGGGATTCATTTCTGGGTTATAGGGCTGATTCAATGTGCGAAAATCAATCAATGTGATACATCACATCAATAAAAGAAAAGATAAAAACCATATGATCCTGTCGATAGATGCAGGAAAACGATTTGACAAAATACAACATCTCTTCCTAATAAAGACTCTCGAGAGTGTCTGGATAGAAGGAACTTACTCAAACATGATAAAAGCCATCTATGAGAAGCCCTCAGCTAACATCATCCTCAACGGGGAAAGCCTGAGAGCTTTCCCCCCGAGATCAGGAACACGACAGGGATGTCCACTCTCACCACTGCTGTTTAACATAGTGCTGGAAGTCCTAGCTTCAGCCATCAGACAACAAAAGGAAATCAAAGGCATCAGAATTGACAAAGAAGAAGTCAAACTTTCACTTTTTGTAGACCACATGATACTCTACATAGAAAACGCAACAGACTCCACCAGAAGCCTACTAGAACTGATCCAAGAATTCAGCCAAGTTGCAGGGTACAAAATCAACATACAGAAATCGGTTGCATATTTATACACCAACAATGAAGCAACAGAAAGAGAAATCAAGAAACTGATCCCATTCACAATTGCACAAAACAGTATGAAATACCTAGGAATAAACCTAACCAAGGATTCAAGAGACCTGAATGATGAAAACTATAGAAAACTTATGAAGGAAATTGAGGGAGACACAAAAAAATGGAAAAACATTGCATGCTCATGGATTGGAAGAATCAATATACTTAAGAGATTATCACTACCCAAAGCAATCTACACATTCAATGCAATTCCAATCAAAATTGCAACAGCATACTTCTCAAAACTAGAACAAACTATCCTAAAATTTGTATGGAACCTCAAAAAACCCCGAATAGCCAAAGTAATCCTGAAAAATAAAACCAAAACGGGAAGCATCACCATTCCAGACTTTAGCCTCTACTACAAAGATGTCATCATCAAGACAGTATGGTAATGGCACAAAAACAGACACATAGACCAATGGAACAGAATTGAGAACTCAGAATTGGACCCAAAGGTATATAGCAAACTAATCTTTGACAAAGCAGGAAAGAATATCCAATGGAAAAAAAACAGCCTCTTTAACAGATGGTGTTGGGAGAACTGGACAGCATCATGTAGAAGAATGAAACTAGATCATTTTCTCACACCATACACAAAAATAAACTCAAAATGGATAAAGGACCTGAACATGAGACAGGAAACCATCAAAACCCTAGAGGAGAAAGCAGGAAACAACTTCCTTGACCTCCACCGCAGCAATTTCTTACTTGACACATCCCCAAAAGCAAGGGAATCAAGAGCAAAAATAAACGATTGGGACCTCATCAAGATCAAAAGCTTCCGCACGGCAAAGGAAACAATCCATAAAACTAATAGGCAACCAACGGAATGGGAAAAGATCGTTGCAAATGACATATCAGGTAAAGGGTTAATATTCAAAATCTATAAGGAACTCACCAAAGTCCACCCCTGAAAAACAAACAATCCAGTGAAGAAATGGGCAGAATATATGAACAGACACTTCTCCAAAGAGGAGATCCAGATGGCCAACAGACCCATGAAACGATGCTCAGCATCCCTCCTCATCAGGGAAATACACATCAAAACCACACTGAGATACCACCTCGCGCCAGTCAGAGTGGCTAAAATGAGCAAATCAGAGAACTCTAGATGCTGGCGAGGATGTGGAGAAATGGGCACCCTTCTACACTGTTGGTGGGAATGGAAACTGGTGCAGCCCTTCTGGAAAACAGTGTGGAGGCTCCTCAAAAAATTAACACTAGAACTCCCCTATGACCCAGCAATAGCACTGCTAGCAATTTACCCAAGGGATACAGGAGTGCTGATGCATAGGAGCACATGTACCCCAATGTTCATAGCAGCACTCTCAACAAGAGCCAAAACATGGAAAGAGCCTAAGTGTCCATCAACAGAGGAATGGATCAAGAAGATGTGGTTTAACTATACAATGGAATACTACATGCAGTGAGAAAGAATAAAATCTGGCCATATGTAGCAACATGGATGGAACTAGATGATGTTATGCTGAGCGAAATAAGCCAGGCAGAGGACTGATACCATCTGTTTGCACGTATAGGTGGATTAGGAGGAACTTAACGGAGAACCGTGTGGGAGAAGAAGGGGGGAAATAATGGGGGAGGAGGAGAGAGGTAAATGATGAGAGACTCTTGAATGCTGAGAACAAACTGAGGACTGATGGGTGTGTTGGGGGGAGGGGGTACATGGGCATGTAGGAAGGCACTTGTGGGAATGAGCACTGGGTGTTATATGGATATCAACTTGACAATAAACTATTTGTAAAGAAATACCTATAATTTCACTCATATGTGGAATTTAAGAAACAAAACAAACAAGGAAATGGAAAAAAATAAGACAGACAGAGAGAGACAAATCAAGAAACAGACTCTTAATTATAGGGAACAAACTGATGGTTGCCAGATGGGAAGGGGGGATAAGTTAAATAGGTAATGGGGATTAAAGAGCGCATTTGTCATGATGAACACAGGGTGATGTGTGGAAGTGTTGATTAGTATATTGTGCACCTGAATCTAATATAACACTATATGTTAACTAACTGAAATTAAATAAAAACATATTGCTCATCCCACCCAAAGCAATCTACAGATACAAGGCAATCCCTATCAAATTTCAATGGCATTTTTCACAGAGAGAAAAAATCAATCCTAAAATTTGCATGGAACTTCAAAAGATCCTGAATAGTCAAAGCAATCTTGAGAAAGGACAAGGAAGTTGGAGACATTACATTTCGTGGATTTCAAACTGTATTGGGGCACCTAGGTGTGTCAGTTGGTTAAGTGTTCGACTTTGGCTCAGGTCATGATCTCACAGTTCATGGATTCTAGCCCCGCATCAGGCTCTGTGCTGACAGCTCAGATCCTGGAGCCTGCTTAGGATTCTGTATCTTCCTCTCGCTCTGCTGCTCCCACCTCTCAAAAATAAATAAACGTTAATAATTGAAATTATATTAAAAACTATAGTAATGAAAACAGTATGGTATTGGCATAAAGATAGACACATAGACCAATAGAACAAAATAGAGAGCCCAGAAATACCACATAGATAAGTGGTCAACTAATCTTTGAAAAGAGTGTCAAGAATACATAATAGGTGAAGGACAGTCTCTTCAGGAAATGGTGTTGAGAGGACGCCTGGGTGGATCAGCCGGTTAAGCATCTGACTCAGATCATGATCTCATGGTCTGTGAGCTTGAGTCCCACATCGAGTGAGCTCGTGTCCCACTTCAGGTGAGCCAAAGCCCCACTTCCAGTGAACATGATCCCAGCTTTGGGTAAAACATGAACTCCACTTTGAGTGAGTCCTGCTTCTCTCTCTCTTTCTCTTCCTCTCTCTCTCCCTCCCTATGCCCCTCATGGGATTCTCTCCCTTTCTCTCTGCCGCTTGCTCACTTGTGCCCTCTTTCTAAAAAAAGAAAAAATGGTACTGGGAAAACTGGATATACATATGCAAAGAATGAAACTAGACCTCTATGTTACCACTCACAAAGGATAACTTGAAATGGAGTAAAGCTTAAAATATAAGACCTAAAACCATAAAACTCCTAGAAGAAAACATAGGTTAAAAACTCTTTGACACTGATCTTGGCAATAATTTCTAGGATATGACACCAAAATCACAGGCAATAAAACAGAAATAAACAAGTGAGACTACATTAATCTGAAAGGCTTCTTCATAGCAAAAGAAACAATAAGAAAGCAGCCTACAAAATGGTAGAAAATATTTTCAAGCCATATATGATAAGTGGTTAATATACAAAATATATAAAGAATTCATACGACTTAATAGCAAAAATAAATACATAAGTAAATAATCCAATTTTTAAAATAGCCAATAGTCTTCAATAGACATTTTAAAAAAGACATGTAAATAGCCAGTAGGTAAATAGAATGATATTCAATATTGCTAATCATCAGGGAAATGCAAACCAAAACCACACAAGTTATCACCTCACATATATTTGAAAGGCTAGTATCAAAAAGACAAGAGCTAGGGGTGCCTGGGTGGCTCAGTCGGTTGAGCGTTCAACTTCAGCTCAGGTCATGATCTCACCGTTCATGAGTTCAAGCCCTATATCAGGCTCTGTGCTGACAGCTCAGAACCTGGAGCCTGCTTTGGGTTCTGTGTCTCTATCTCTGTTCCTCCCCTTCTCACGCTCTGTCTCTCTCTTTCTCTCAAAAATAAATAAACATTAAAAAATGTTTTTAAGACAATAGCTAAATGTTGGCAAAGGGGTAGAGAAAAAGGGAGCCTTTGTATACTGTAGTTTGGAATGTAAATTGGTACATTTATTATGGAAAATGGTATGGAGGATCCTCAACAAATTAAAAATTGACCTACCATCTGATCTAGCAATCTTACTTCTGTGTATATATCTGAGGGAATGAAATTAGCACCTCAAAGAGATGTCGGCATCTGCATGTTCACTTTGAGCATTATTTACAATAGCAAAGACATGGAAACGACCTGTGTATGTTGACAGATGAATGGATAAACAACATATGATATAAATAAGTTAAGAAATAGTATATTACATGGCAATGAGAAACAATGAAATCTGGCCATGTGTAGCAACATGGATGGACCTTGAGGGTGTTATGCTGAGCGAAATAAGTCAGGCAGAGAAAGACAAATATCATATGTGTGCACGTATAGGAGGATTAGGAGGAGCTTAGCAGAGGACCAATGGAGAGAAGAAGGGCGGAAATGGTGGGGAAAGGGGGAGAGGCAAACCATGAGAGACTCTTGAATGCTGACAAAAACTGAGGACTGGTGGATGTGGGGGGAGGAGGGGTGGGCATGGAGGAGGGCACTTGTGGGGATGAGCACTGGGTGTTATGTGGAAACTAATTTGACAATAAACTATTTGTAAAAAAAAAAAAAAAGAAAAGAAAAGAAATAGTATATTAATCAGCCTCAAAAAGATGGATATCCTGCCATTCGTGACAACTTTAATGAATCTGGAAGACATTATGCTAAGTGAAGTAAGCCAAAAACAGAATGACAAATACTGCATGAACTCATATATAGAATCTAAAAAGGTCAAACTCATAGAAACAGAGGTTAGAACAATGGGTGCCGAGGAATCAGGAGATGCAGGTCAAAAAGTACAAACTTTCAGTTATAAGATGAATAAGTTCTGGAGATCTAATGTACAGGACGTGAGTATAGTTAATAATACTCCATTGTATACGTGAAATTGCTGAAAGAGTAGATTTTATTTAAAAAAATTTTTTTTACTGTTTTATTTATTTCTAGGAGAGAGAGAGAGAGAGAGAGACAGCGTGAGCAGGGGAGGGTCAGAGAGAGAGGGAGTCACAGACTGAAACGGGCTCCAGACTCTGAGCTGGCAGTCAGCACAGAGCCCGACGCGGGGCTCGAACCCACGAACCGCGAGATCATGACCTAAGCGAAAGCCGGACGCTTAACCGACTAAGCCACCCAGGAGCCCCTGAAAGAGTAGATTTTAATACACACGCACACAAATTAGAGATGTTTAGATGAAGGGATTATCATCAATTGTTTGAGCTCAATGTAATCGCAAAAGTCCTTCTGAGAGGGAGAGAAGAGAGAGAAAATAGAAGGCAACATGATGGCAGAATCAGGGCGAAAGAAGGAAATTATGGGAGCAGAAGTCAGAGAGGGGAGAGCTTTCAAGATGCTCTATTGCTGGCTTTGAATAAAGGGGAAGTGGATACAAACCAAGGAATACAGGCAGCGTCTAGAAGCTGGAAAGGCAAGGAACGTATTCACCTCTAGAGCCTCCAGAGGGACCATAGCCTTTGATTTTAGTCCAATAAGACCTATTTCAGACTTCTGACTTCCAGAACTATAAGATAATAAATTTGTATTCTTCCAAGTTCATTCGTCTCCAGTAATTTATTACAGCAGCAGCAGCACAAAACTAATATAGTTCAATATAAATACATAAAATTTATATAAAAATGTATATAATACATAGAAAGATGTACACTGAGAAGTATTGCTCACACCCTGTCACCATCTATTTGTTCCATCTTGAGTCTTATAAATAACCATTTATATTACTTTCTTGTTCATTCATCCAGTGTTTCTTTATGTAAAGCAAATATAAGTTTTTATTCCTATTCTCTCCTTTATTACACAAATGGCAACATACTAGACAGACTTTACTGGACTTCACTTTTTCTAGTTAAAGATATAATGGTAGATAAATAACTATAGTTAATATTGTATATTTAGAAGTTGCTAAGAGAGCAGATCTTTAAAGTTCTCATCACAAGAAAAAAAATTTGTAACTGTGTGGTAATGGATGTACTAGACTTATTGTATTCATTATTTCACAATATATACATACATCAAATTATTATGTTGTATACCTGAAACTAATATAATGTTTTATGTCAATTACATCTCAATTAAAATTTAATTAAAAATAAACTTAACTGTATAAATTTTTTTCCTTTTTTTAAATTTAAATTTAAATTTTTTATTCTTAATTAGTTTCCACATAACACCCAGTGCTCATCCCCACAAGTACCCTCCTCCATGCCCATCACCCCCTTTCCCCTCCCCCCATACCCACCAGTCCTCAGTTTGTTCTCAACATAAAAATTTAAACATCTGTTTAGTGAAAGACACTATTAGCAAAGTCAAAGAATGAACTTGAAGAAATATTTGCACAGGACCCACAAAAAAAATTGAAAAGTCTTTTGTCCATCAATAAGAAATTATTTAAATTAATTATGTTGTATCTACATAATGAAATACTATGCAGTCATTCAAACATATGTGAAATATAGACAAGAAATTAGAATTGGGTGATGGTCAAGAAAAACTTTAACATTAAAGCTTTAAAACTGTATGAAGAATGTATATCTGTATTGTTTTTGTAACTATAAATAAAAACAGAAGGAAAAGAATGGGAATATAGATGTATATATCTTTGAAAAAATGTCATATGTATAGTATTATGTGTAAAGGCACTTGTAAGACAATATGTATAGTATGGTCCCATTTTTGAAAGTGTACTGCTATTAGCAGAGAAAAAATGTATATAAATAATATTTACCAAACTATTGATAATAGTTATTTGGGTTTGGAAATGAGAAAGGACATTTTCTGCATGAAATGTTTATGTAATATCCAAATTTTTATAACATGTATGTATTACTTTATAATCCAAAAAATAAATATACATATTTTTAAAAATATTCTTTGTTTTTTTTACAAATAGTTTATTGTCAAATTAGTTTCCACATAACACTCAGTGCTCATCCCCACAAGTGCCCTCCTCCATGCCCATCCCCCTCCCCCCACATCCATCAGTCCTCAGTTTTTGTCAGCATTCAAGAGTCTCTCATGGTTTGCCTCTCTCCCTTTCCCCCACCATTTCCGCCCTTCTTCTCCCCCTTGTTCCTCTGTCAAGTTCCTCCTAATCCTCCTATACGTGCAAACATATGATATTTGTCCTTCTCTGCCTGACTTATTTCGCTCAGCATAACGCCCTCAAGGTCCATCCATGTTGCTACACATGGCCAGATTTCATTGTTTCTCATTGTCATGTGGTATTCCATGGTATAGATAAACCACATCTTCTTGATCCATTCGTCCGTTGATGGACACTTAGGCTCTTCCATGTTTTAGCTATTGTGGAGAGTGCTGCTATGAACATTGGGGTACATGTGTTCCTATGCCTCAGCATTTCTGTATCCCTTGGGTAAATTCCTAGCAGTGCTATTGCTGGGTCATATAACCCTCATAACCTTTAGTAGTCAAGGCTCTTTAATGGAAACATCAGCAATGACTTTAGTTAATTATATCAAAGAATGGAATTATTGGGAGTTATGACAGAGCCATTTACTGTTGCTAAATATCTACATGTTCCTCAGTAGTCTTAGATTTTGGTGGGGCCATGTGACTAGTTCTGTCCAATAGGTGGTGCAATTAAGAACTGGTGTCAAAAAGGGAAAAAAAAAACTGGTGTTCAATCCTCCAGCACTCTTGTGCTGCAGCACCCAGGGAAGGTAGTAGGTGCCTAGGTAGGTGGTAGAGAAGACAGCCACAAGATGTCAGCCTGTATCCCCGAGTTATCACTTGGAAAGGAGCTGTCTTGAAAAACCACTGGAATAAACTTATATGAGTTACGTCATTGAGATTTGGTTGTTATTTATTATTAAAGCAGATTCTACCTATCATGAATAACAGAAAAGGGCATAAGATAATCCATGGGATCCAAGAGAGGCCTGGAGAACCAGGCAGGGTCAGGAACCAAGGGTGGCATGACATGACACAGCAAAGATTTTGCTGCAGAAATGGTCTGATAGAATGATGTCTGTTGACCCCATTTCCAACTAGCACTTGCCACTACCTGCTGTCCCCTGGTATTATTACTGACTGATCTTTCATCTCCTTGACTTAACTAAAATTGCCTCACACCCGGAAAATGGAAATCTGCCCAATCTGCCATTGTCTGGTCAATAATGACCTCGATCAGATGCCTTTTCATCTGTCCATCACCGCCTCAACCATAGATGAATACCAATTTTTCACTTTTCTATGTCAATCCTAGGCTCATATAATTTCTAAGATGGGGGCTACTAAAAAGTCTTGGTTCCCGACATTTACTAAGTCCTCTATGTTGTCCAAAAATCCCATTTCCCTGCTCAGTTCTCCAAGACTCCAAGGCAGCTTTCTCACATCCCCATTTCTTCACCCTTCCTATTATTCTTCCATCCCTTTTCCCCTCACTTCACCCCCTACCACACTTAAAATAGAAGACCTCAAACAGCAATGCACTTAACTCCTTGCCACAACTACCTTCAAACTCATGAGCATCCACACTTGACCACTCCTTGCTCTTTGGGTGGGGTGGGGGAGGGAGATAGAGAGAGAGAGAGAGAAAAAAAAGCATGACTCACCTGAAGCAGGGCTTGTGTTCACCTGATGCAGAGCTCATGCTAACCCAAAGCAGGTGCGGGAGCTCATCCAATGTGGGACTCAAACTCATGAACCATGAAATCATGATCTGAGCTGAAGTCAGATGCTTAACAACTGAGCCACCCAGGCACCCTGATGACTCCTTGCTCTTTTGACTTCTGTCATAGTGGAAGAGGTGCCTTTTTTCTTATTGACTGATATTTCCATTGGAGTTCTGTGTCCCATTTCCCTCTACCTCCTCAGTAAACATCTTTCGGCTTCCTCCTGTATTTTCAGTCTTACCTTTTGACTTAGCCTTTAAACAAATTGAATTTGGAAAAAAAAAAAACTCAGAAAAACCATACTCTCTGTTTCTTATAACATCAAAATTAAATCTACTGTGTGACCCAGCAATTCCATTCCTAGGTAACTACCCAAATGGAAACTTATGTTCACACCAAGACATGTACTTGGATGTTTACAACAACATTATTCAGAATACCAGAAGGTGGAAACAACCCAAATTTAGTTCAATCAGTGAATGCATTTGGACAAAACATGGTATATAAATTCAATGGAATGCAATTCAATAATAAAAACCAATAAAGTACTGATACATGGACACCATGAACGAATCTCAAAAATATTATGCTTAGTGAAAGAAGCCAAACACAAAATTATGCACATTATATGGTGCCATTTACATAACATTTCTCCCCCCACCCAAAAGAGGGAAATTTAGAGGGACAGAAAATAGATTCATGTTTTTCTGGGGCTGAGAGTGGGATGGGTGTGGCTGCAAACGGACACAAAGGATCTTTTTAGAGTGATATAAATGTTCTAAAAATGGATTTTAGTGATGGCTGGCCTACTCTGTAAACAAGCTAAAATTCATTAAATCGTATACTTTAAGTACATGAACCTTATGCTCTGTAATTATACCTCAATAGAGATACTTAAAAACAAAAACAAGAACGTTGACTTAACCACTTATTACATTCTAGCCTCTGCCCTATTTCCTTACTCTCTTTACCAAACAGCTTGAGAATGTTGTTGGCACTCACATCCATACTTCCTCACCTCCTGTTCTCTTTTTCTTATTTATCTTTTTATCTTCAGGTCAATTCTTTTTTTAAAAAAATTTTATAGTTTATTTATTTTTGAGACAGAGACAGAGCATGAGCGGGGGAGGAGCAGAGAGAGGGGATACACAGAATCTGAAACAGGCTCCAGGCTCTGAGCTGCCAGCACAGAACCTGATGCAGGGCTCAAACCCATGAACCGCAAGATCATAACCTGAGCTGAAGTCTGACGCTTAACTGACTGAGCCACCCAGGTACCCCTCTTCAGGTCAATTCTTAAGCCATTGCATTTTGTATTCCATTCCTTCTTTCTTAACCCATTATAATTTACCATCCACCACCATTACTCCTTGTTCTCTGCAAGACTACCAGTGACATTGTTGCTAAATCTAATGGATGTTTTTCAGACTTTGTTTCATGTAATTTGGCATGTTGACCCTTTCCTTCATTTGGAAGATGATTTGCCCTTTTTTTCTGTTACACAACACTCTCCTGGTTCTGTTCTTTACTCTTTGGCCACGACTTCTTGGTCCTTTTTTAGGCCCCTCTCCCACTGTCCTTTCCTCAAATGTTAGTCTCTCATAGGGTTATGTCCAAGACCTTTTTCTCTCCCTTCTCTGTATAGTCACAGTGGGTGATCTCATCCATTCCTATGTCCTTAATAACCATCCACATGCTGATTGCTCCTAACTCTATAGCTCCTGCCTACATTTCTTTCCTGAACTCCAGATCTATATATCCAACTGCTTCCTGAATATTTCCCCTTGCATATCCCACAGACACTTAAAAGTCACCAGGTCCAAAATTGAATTCAGTATTTTCCCTCTGAAACTGTTCTTCTTTGGGTGTTTTCTGTCTCAGTGAATCATTCCACTATTCATCCAGTAACCTCAACCATAAATCCAGGCTTCTTCTTTGACTCACTCCCTTAACTACCACATGCAATCCATTCTCTGATACTGTTGATTTTTACCTCCTAAATATTCTCTTATTCAGAGATTCTACACAAAGGTTCATGGACTCCAGAAGATTTTTAGAAAATCTATGAACATGCTGAATTGTAGGCAACATTTGGTACAATTACGTGTGTTTACATTTTTCGGGAAGAGTGTGCAGACCTTAGCTTTCATCACATTTCAGGCAGGTTTATGACTCGACAGAAACTTAAGCACATTACCTTAACTCGATCCATTTCTCTTCAACCATACCTCCACTCTGACCAGTTGTAGTCACTACAGAGGGTTATTTCTGTGTAACAGTTTCTTTGCTCTCTTAAGGCTGCAAAAAAGGAGGGGATCTTGCTGAAGAAATGGGCTGAAACTAGCAGGGTAGGATGCACTCTATTGCCAGGGGCTCCTGTGGCTTGATCTTCTCTCCAATTTCTGCCAACAGATCATTTATTCTTTGCCTTTTCCTCCCCTCCACCATCTCTCCTTCTTCATCTCTTTACCTCTTTTTCTCATTCTTTTTCCCTTTCTCTTTCTCTTCCCTATATTCTCCCTCATGCTTCACACATAACTTGAAGCCTCTTAAAACCAAGACTAGAGCAGTTTCACCCTCGGCTCCCACTGCAGAAAGCCCCAGAAATCCTTTCATAGAAGAGGAAGTGAAAGGGGGAGGCCTGAGCTTGGAGGGGTAGTATCTGTAAGGAGGCAGACTCCTACCACTAGTATAGCTGTCGTGGGTTAGGAATATGTGGGGCAAATCAAGGAATCACAGACCACACAATGTTTAATTAAAACAAAGTTTGAAAGAAATGTTAAATGTTATTGAACCTAATCTTCCTCCCATCTAGTACCTGTGGTGCTTCTTAACTTCTATTTTCTTCACTCTGTACATCCATCCATCAACAAGATGTGTTAGATCTACCTCAAAGTATATTCCATTATGTTCCGTTGATCTATATGTCCATTCTTTTCTTCATTACCACTCTCTTGTGTGTTGTGGCTTTACAGTAGTGTAGTTATCTTGAAATAAGGCAGTGTGAATCCTGCAAATTTGCTATTTTTCTTCAATATTGTTTTGGTTATTCTAAGTCTTTTCCTTTTCTATATAAACCTTAGAATAATTTTGTCTATGTCTACAACATAACTAGCTGGAATTTGGACTGAAATTTTGTTATATATATAAAGTTCAGAAGAATTGACATCTTAATATTGAGTCTTATCCATGTACATGGAAATCTTTCCATTTATTTAGAACTCCCTTGATTTCTTTCATCAGTGTTTTATACTTTTCCACATTCAGATCTTGTATATATTTTGTTATAGTTGCACCTTAGCATTTCATTACTTTGCTGCTATTGTAACTAGAATTTTAAATGTTTTTTCAAGTTTATTTATTTATTCTTGAGAGAGAGAGATACATATAGAGAGAGAGCAAGAGAGGGGCAGAAAGAGAGGGGGAGAGAGAATCCCAAGCAGGTTCCCTGCTGTAAGCACAGAGCCCAATGCAGGGCTCAAACTCACCAACCATGAGATCCTGCCTGAGCTGAAATCAAGAGTCCAATACTTAACCAACTGAGCCACCCAGGCGCCCCAGTAACGAGCATTTTAAAATATTTATTTGTTTGTTTATTTATTTAAATTTTTGAGAGAGCATGCAAGCAAGGGAGGGGCAAAGAGAGAGGGAGATAGAGAATCCAAAGTAAGCTCTGTGCTGTTGGCAGAGAGTCTGACATGGGACTCAAACTCATGATATGTGAGATCATGACCTGAGCTGAAGTCAATCTTTAGCCAACTGAGCCATCCAGGTGCCCCTGCTATGTTTTAAATTTCAAATTCTAATTTTTCATTACTGGTATATAAGAAAGCAACTGATTATTGTGTATTGATCTTGTATCCTGTGCCCTTCTTTACTTTCTCATTACTTTTATGAGTTTTTTTGGGTAGATTGAAATTTTGTACATCCCACAAATTTCAATAGTTATACATTAATTTTCATTTATTTCAAAATATTTTTAAATTTTTTTGAGTTTTTTTCGTTTGCTTACTATTTCTATTAATAAATGTACTGTTTCCAAGTATTTGGAAAATTTCCAGCAATCTTTTATTGATTTCTAGTTTAATTTGATTGTGGTCTGAGAACATACTTTGTATGAGTCCTGTACTTTTAAATTCATTAAGGTATGTTTAGTGGCCCAGAATATGGTCTATCGTGATGAATGTCCCACATAAGTTTGAGAAGAATGTGTATTTTGTTGTTAGATAGTTTATAAATTCTAATCAGATCAAGTTCGTTGATAATGCTGTTCAGGCAAAAATATTTTCTAAATCTGTCCACTTACCTTTCTCCACCATCAATATTCTAGCCTCTTGCCTGGACCTCGTAACTAATCTGTTTTTAGTTTTGCCTCCACTATAATCCATTCTCAACACATCAGACAGAGTAATCATAAATTAGATCATCACTCCCTGCTCAAAACCTTCCACTGAAGTTTCAGTGTATATAGAATAAAATCTAAACACTTTCGTATAGCCAGTATGGCCCTACACATACCATACTGTCTCATCTAATACCAGTCTCCCCTCTTTTTCTTTCCAGTCAGACTTCTTCTTGAAGTCCTTTGAATATACCAAACTCATTCCCACCATAGGGCCTTTGCTCTGTTTCACCCTGCATGGGACCCCATTCTTCTGAATATTCATGAAATAACTGCCTTCTTGTCATTCAGTCTTGCTTCAACTGTCACCCCCTTGGAGAATACATCCCTGATGACTCTGTTTAATCTTGTTCCCCATAACGACCTAATGACACTACCTTTGTACTTTTTTTCTTTGTTTTCATTGCACTTTCGACTTTTTGAAATTATCTTTTTCATGTATTTGTTTTTGTTTGTCAACTTTTCTCTAAAGGTGTGAGCTCCAGGAGAGCATGGATCCTCTTTGCCACTAAGTTTCTAGCACCTACAAAAGGTCCTGGCATCTTGTTCCCCTGATGTCAAGACTGGAGGCATGTAGGACACAGAGGAATAGGTCAAGCCTGATTCCAGGCAAGTGGGAATGAGCAGAGCAGAGAAGATCAAGTGGCAGAGGAAATAAGAACCAACTCCAGGTCAGGTTTTTGCCACCTTTATGAGCTTGGAGGCCACTACTTAAATGAATAAACTCAAAATTTCAGTTTTTCCTTCAGTATACCATTAATTAAATTCCAAATAATTACATATTTCATCAGGTATCTTCTCCTTGGCTAAGCATGGAAAGAGCCCCAGAGCACTTTCTCCACCTATTTTTCATTATTACCACCTAAGAAAACTTTTCAGACATTTTTGTTCTAATTGCCTCCCCCATAAAATTTGAATCCCATATATAGATCATATATCTATTTGATAACGATTTGTGCTTTATGCATAAAATAGTAAGCATAAATTTTAAAATTTCAATACAAGGTTAATGACTAAATAAAATGTTTAAGTTAAAAGTTAATTTAAAAATTTTAAAAGCTATTGATGAAAGAAATTGAAGAAGACACAAATTAATGGAAAGATATTATGAGCTCAGGGATTAGAACAATTTATATTGTTAAAGTATTCATATTACCCAAAGAAATCTACAAATTCAATGTAATCCCTATCAAAATTTCAATGGCATTTTCCCCACAGAAATAGAACAATCACAAAATTTGTATGGAACCGCAAAAGACCCCAAATAGTCGAAGCAATCTTGAGAAAAAAGAACAATGCTTCCTTATTTAGACTATATTACAAGCTATAGTAATCAAAATAGTATGGTATTAGCATAAAACAGACTCATAGATCTATGGAATAAAATAGAGAGCCCAGAAATAAACCCACGCATATATGATGAATTAATTTATGACAAAGGATCCAAGAATATACCATAGGGAAAGGACAGTCCCTGCAATAAATGATATCAGGAAAACTGGTCAGCCACATGCAAAAAATGAAACTGGACTACTATCTTATACTATGCACAAAAGTTAACTAATAATGGATTAAAGACTTGAACATAAGACCTGAAGCCATAAAACTACTAAAAGAAATAAATGGTAAGCTCCAGGATATTAGTTTTGGCAATGATTTTTTTGGATTTGTCACCAAAAGCAAAGGCAATAAAAGTAAAAATAAATAAGAGGGACTACATCTGACTAAAAAGCTTCTGAACAGCAAGGAAAGCCATCAAAACATTAAAAGTATGCCTACCAAACAGGAGAAAATATTTGCAAATCATGTATCTGATTAAGGATTAATATCCAAAAAATATAAAGAACTCATACAACTCAACAACAACAACATCTTATTTAAAAATGGGCAGGGAGGGGCGCCTGGGTGGCTTAGTCGGTTAAGCATCCGACTTTCGCTTAGGTCATGACCTCGCGGTTCGTGGGTTCGAGCCCCGCGTCGGGGTCTGTGCTGACTGCCAGCTCAGAGCCTGGAGCCTGTTTCAGTCTGTGACTCCCTCTCTCTCTGACCCTCCCCTGCTCACGCTGTCTCTCTCTCTCTCCTAGAAATAAATAAAACATTAAAAAAAAAAACTCCTTCTAAAAAAAAAAGTTCCCCCAAAATTTAAAAAAAAAAAAAAAGGGCAGGGAATCTGAACAAGAATTTTCCCAGAGAAGACATACAGATAGCCTACAAGTACATGAAAAATACATCACTAATCATCAAGGAAATGAAAATCAAAACCACAAAGTTATATCACCTTATACCTCTTAGAATGTCTATTATCAAAAAGACAATAAATAACAAGTGTTGGCAACAAGATGGAGAAAAGGGAACCCTTGTGCGCTGTTGGTGGGAATGTAAATTGGTGCAAACACTATAAAAGCAGTATGGAGATTCCTTAAAAAAAGTTAAAAATAGAACTGCCATATGATTCAGCAATCTCACTTCTGTATATTTATCTAAAGAAAATGAAAACCCTAACTCAAATAGATGTTTGCACCCCCATGTTCATTGTGGCAGTGTTTTAAATTTTTTTTTTTATGTTTTATTTATTTCTAGGATAGAGAGAGACAGCGTGAGCAGGGGAGGGTCAGAGAGAG
Organism: Proteles cristata cristata; assembly: GCA_017311185.1. NCBI lineage: Eukaryota > Metazoa > Chordata > Mammalia > Carnivora > Hyaenidae > Proteles > Proteles cristata. The sequence continues at coordinate 20,255 of JAESUZ010003309.1, read as the reverse complement.
AGGGAGTCACAGACTGAAATAGGCTCCAAGCTCTGAGCTGGCAGTCAGCACAGAGCCCGACGCGGGGCTCAAACCCATGAACCGCGAGATCATGACCTAAGCGAAAGTCGGACGCTCAACCGACTAAGCCACCCAGGCGCCCCATTGTGGCAGTGTTTATAATAGCCAAGATATGGAAGAAACCTAAGTGTCCTTCAATGGGTGAAGAAAATGTGGTTCATATATACAATGGAATATTATTCAGCCATAATAAAGAAGAAAATTTTTCCATTTGTGACAACATGGTAGAACTTGAGGGCATTGTGCTAAGTGAAATAAGTCAGAGAAAGACAAATACTGTATCGTCTTGTTAATATGTGGACTCTCAAAAACAAACAACAACAGACTCAGAGATACAGAAAACAGTTTGGTGGATGCCAGAGTTGCACATTCATGAAATGGGTGAAGGAGCAACTTTAAAGGTACCTTATTTACATTGTGATATATCAAATTACATACGAAAATTGGTAATTTTATAACTGTGACAATAAGAGTGTAATCGATTTTTTAATTATTTAGTTTGCTTCTCCAGCAAAAGTAAAATGATCGAAAATTTAATTATTTTTGTAAAATTATCTTTAATGAACCTAATTTTTAAGTGTTGCTTTGTATGAAAAAATAACTTTTAACTAGCAGTTAGATATTCATTCATGCATTGTCAACAGTTTTTCTTTTCAGTACTTGACATAATTAATGACATATTGGATAACTTTTGTAGAATTAATACAAACTCTTTTAATTTAATTCTCAAAGCCCAAATAACACAAAGGCCCTGAGGATCAATGGCAGTCAATGGCAGCCTACAGGCACACGCAGGCCACTTCTCATTATATGATCATAATGGAGGAACAAATTGAATGTCTTCCAATCACAGCCATCTATTCTCTGAAGTTTTGTAATGCTGATCCTGCATACATTTTGTGTATCTTCCATGACCTCAGCATCATTGCTGCTCATGTGATACCCAAGAAAACCCAGTTAGAGACATTAAAAACTGAGGAATAAGATTTTATCGGATAGGCTTGAGCCTTAGAAGGCCACAAACTATGAAAGTGGCTGATTATTTTTGCCTTTCTAAGAGCTGATTTTAACTCCTCTGGGAGTGATTACCCACCACCCCACCCATCACTCCTGCATTGAAAAGCTGAAAATGCAAGCCTTAGAGTAATATTTCCTTTGGACTGAATAAAACAAGGTAGAATGAATGTTGGGTACCCAGGAAAGGGAGAGTGAGTGGAGTGAGAGAGAGAACAAGAAATATCTGTCCTCAGTTTGTTCTCAACATTCAAGAGTCTCTCATGGTTTGCCTCCCTCCCTCTCCACCCCTATTTCCCCCCATCTTCTCCCCCACGGTACTCCGTGATGGGCATGGAGGAGGGCACTTGGGGGGATGAGCACTGGGTGTAAATGGAAGCCAACTTGACAATAAACTATTTTAAAAAAAAGAAATATCTACTAGAGATCAAGCATTTGTGAGAACAAAATGGATAGCAGACATTTCCCTAAACTTACACTTTCAAAAATGCCTTTGTCCATATAATGTTACTAATTCATGTAAGATAGCATTCACCCCTTCTTCAAAAGGAGATTATCATAAATCTTATTGCTTACTATCTCCAGCTCTTAGCCCCATAATTTTGGGGTGATATCCTTTCCTATTCTAGTTCCCTTGCAATCTTTTCTAGATATGCCACAAGCTATGAATTAAATTATACATTGAACCACCATGCATACACTATATTCTACAATGGAGTGAAGATGAAGAAAGAGGATGGAAATAAATTACACACGCACATACACACACACACACACACACACACACACACACACACAGAGCAAGGAAGGAAAGAGAATGATTGTAGTCTTTGTTATTGAAACCAACCCAAAGGCCATAACTCGGTGTTGTTGACTTCCCCTCTCTTTTGAATCCATGTGTGATCTTTGCCTTTAAGTGTGAAGGAAACAATCAACAAAACTAAAAGGCAGCCTATGGAATGAGAGAAGATATGTGCAAATGACATATCTGATAAAGAGTTAGTATCCAAAATCTATAAAGAGCTTATCAAACTCAACACCCAAAAAACAAATAATACAGTAAACAAATGGGCAGAAGACCTGAATAGACACTTTTCCAAAGAAGATATCCAGATGGGAAACAGACACATGAAAAGATGCTCAACATGATTCATCATCAGGGAAATACAAATCAAAACCATGATGAGATACTACTCTACATCTGTTAGAATGGCTAAAATTCACAACACAAGAAACAACAGGTGTTGGCAAGGATGCAGATAAACAGGAACCCTCCCTCTCACACTATTAGTGGGAATTCAAACTGATGGTACCACTCTGGAGAACAGTTTGGAGTTTCCTCAAGAAACTAAAATTAGATCTACCTGGCAATTCAGCAACTGCATTCTTATGTATTTACCCAAATGATTAAAAAATACAGATTCAAAGGGACACATGAACCCCAATGTTTATAGCAGCATTATCAACAATAGCCAAGCTATGGAAAGAGCCCAAGTGTTCATGCACTGATGAATGAATGAAGAAGATGTGGTCTGTATATATGCCATGGGATATTACTCAGCCATCAAAAAGAATAATATCTTTCCGTTTGCAATGACATGGATGGAGCTGCAATATATCATGCTAAGCAAAATAAGTCAATCAGAGAAAGACAAATACCATATGATTTCATCCATACGTGGAATTTAAGAAGCAAAACAGATTAACATATAGGAGGGAGAGGAAGAGGAGAGAGAAAAACCACAATACTCTTTAAAATTTTTTTTCAATGTTTATTAATTTTTGAGAGACAGGGAGACAGAACATGAGCAGGGGGCGGTCAGAGAGAGAGGGAGACACAGAATCCAAAGCAGGCTTCAGGCCTTAAGCTATCAGCACAGAGCCTGATATGGGGCTCAGACTCACAAACTGTCAGATCATGACCTGAATGAAGTCGGATGCTTAACCGACTGAGCCACTCAGGCACCCCAAGATACTCTTAATCATAGAGAATCAACTGTGGGTTGATGGAGGGAGGTGCGTGGGAGATGGGGTAGATGGGTGATGTGTACTAAGGAGGTCACTTGTTGTAATGAGTACTGGGTGTTTATGTAAGTAATGAATCACTGAATTCTACTCCTGAAACCAATATTGCACTTTATGTTAAGTAACTAAAATTTAAATACTAAAAATAAGCACCTTATCTTCTCATGGTTATTTGCTTGGTAACATGAGGCCTTTGGTGGTCCTATGTGTGTATGGCTACTATGTATACTGGACATGATGTAGATGAAAACACCCAGGAGATTTCCTGGGACTCATATACTCATGTATAGAAAGTAGATTAAGCCCTGCTTCACTGGGTCCATCAATCTTGAGCACACCTTGTAGGAGTTAAGCTGTGAGTTATGGTCCTAAGGAAACCTCAAGGTTACCTCTACAATGATTGCATGGAATCTGAGCCCCTGGAAGTCCTACCTTTACTGGGTTCCTGTAATCTGCCTTGAATTTTTGTCACTAGACATGGCAGAGCTAGGATCACTCAGTGGATCTCCTGGATTCCAGACATTCTCTTTCGTAGTCACTGTGTAACAGACTTCCTATTTTCCCTTGATAATTAGGATCACTCATTCCATCCACATAGTAAACACCCATTTTTTTCTCTTTTGGTTCCATGTTATGGGGAGCTTCAAATAGTTAAGTGGAATTCTCAACTTCCTGTGAATCAAATTTTCGCAAGAGTTTCACTAAGTCAAGTAATAAGAGGTGGCGCTCCCATTTCCGCCCTTTGGTTCCTAGATCTATGTATTCTTTTTATAGGACAAAAACCATCATATATTGGTTGTTGATTCAAAGAATACACTGAATTTTGTAGAATGGCCCTCAGACTTCACAAAGTGCTGTTCCCTAACTATTGCTACAACTAAATGTTCCATAGGCCATTCCACCCTTCTGTAAGGGCAGTTGTTTATGGAGGATGGTGTATGTGATAAGAATAGGAAACCCATAGTCATTAGACCATTGTCTTACCTCTTTCGCTGTGAAATGTTTTCCTTAACCAGAAAACATATGTTAATAAGATATTTCAATGGTGTGTAGAGCATATAAAGAAATGAGAAAATCCAAAGATGATGGTGCCAGTAAAAGCACTGCAGCAAGATAGCCAAATCCACCTTAGAATATGTGGTTATTTCAGCAAGGATAAATTGATATCCACTCCATGTTGGAAGGAGTCCAATGTAATTCCTCTTTCATGCAAAGACTTGTTGGTATCCCCAAAGAATGGTGACATATTGGGGTTTCTCTTGTTGAGAAAGTGGGCACTTAACAGTGTTGGTAGCCATGTCAATCCATGTTGAAACTCTGTATAACATCCATTGCTTCTACTATGGCAATTTTTTCGTTGGCTCATCAAACAAGCACTGGGATTTCTGGAGGCAGAGACTGACAGGTTTCCAGAGGCTAGGTCATCATGCTCCCTTTGGTAAGCATTCACATAGGAGACAAATATTCTCATATGCAGCCCATTTTAGGATATCTATTCACTTACTCCTCAAATATATACAGGCAAAGCAATTAGACTATGCTTTGCACACAATAAGCACTCTCTAAGTATTTTGTTGCATTATTGTTATTGCTATCAGTTCTCCAGTCTTGTTCCTTCCCAATCTCTGATGGCCAGACTGTTAATTGGCATTGATCAATGTGACTCTTCAGGTCACTTTCTGGATAAAAATATCAATCAGGTGCACAGCTCCCAGTTTTGCCTCCTAGGAGGATTTCTCTTTTTTACTGACCCTCAGGGTCACATCTGAGTGGGGCTATTAACACAACCACAGCTGTCAACTTCCACCTAGTTCCTATTTATCAAATAGCAGCATCTACAAACCATGCCTCTGGGGTTTTTTTCTTCTTCAGTAACCTGGTTATTGGAAACTACCAACAAGGACCTACGTGCGAGCTGACAGATCAAACAGTGTCGCAAGAGTAGTAGGCCCTATGGGAGTGTGAGCCCCCTATAACTCACTTGTTCTTTCAGTACCTTCTTCAGACTGGTTTTGTTTGTACCACTGTCCTTTGGTGACGGAGCGGTGTTATTGCCTGCCCAACTTTTTGGCGTGATGGATAAGATGGCACCAAATGCAGGATGGGCACCTTAGTTTGCATGGTCAATTGGGGTCACATGGTAAGATATTTGAACTCTACTAGGGCCAGTAATTTTTTTTTTTTACCTTTCAATAATTATTTTATTATTTTATTTTTTCTTCAATAGTTTATTATCAAATTGGTTTCCATATAACAACCAGTGCTCATCCCAACAAGTGCCCTCCTCTATGCCCATCACCCCCTTTCCTTCCCCCCCCACCCCCATCAGCCTTCAGCTTGTTCTCAGCATTCAAGAGTCTCTCATGGTTTGCCTCCCTCCCTCTCCTCAACTATTTTTCCCCTTCTTCTCCCCATGGTTCTCCGTTAAGTTCCTCCTAATCCTCCTATACGTGCAAACATATGGTATCTGTCCTCTGCCTGGCTTATTTCGCTCAGCATAACACCCTCAAGGTCCATCCATGTTGCTACACATGGCCAGATTTCATTGTTCTCATTGCCATGTAGTATTCCCTGGTATAGATAAACCACATCTTCTCGATCCATTCATCTGTTGATGGACACTTAGGCTCTTTCCATGTTTTAGCTATTGTGGAGAGTGCTGCTATGAACATTGGGGTACATGTGCTCCTATGCATCAGCACTCCTGGATCCCTTGGGTAAATTCCTAGCAGTGCTATTGCTGGGTCACAGGGGAGTTCTAGTGTTAATTTTTTGAGGAACCTCCACACTGTTTTCCAGAGGGGCTGCACCAGTTTCCATTCCCACCAACAGTGTAGGAGGGTGTAGGGCCAGTAATTTAACTTTGTTAAATTAACCATCAGCACCAGGAGTTGTTTCTTGAAAAGGTAAGTAATTATTTGACAAAGTGCATGAATTTTGCTGCCAAACCCTAGATGCTTGTGCTTTGATTCTCCAGTTGAACCTTGTCAGAGGCTCCATGCAGCATCCCAATCTGTCACAGATACTCACTTAACTCACTCATTTGCTTGTTCATTCAACAAACATGCATGAGTGACTATGGTATTCATGTAGTACCCTGTGCTGGGTACTAGGGTGTCCCATTCTCAAGACACAACCAGTCCATGGAAGGAAATGATGACAGCACAGAGAGGAACCATGAAGAGCTATGGGATCCCAAATGAGCAAGTGATTCACTCTTCTCCTGCATATAGACATGTTATTAGTTACAGATGGTGTGTGATGAACATCAGCACAAATGCATATACACAGGCACACATGAATATGTCCAAATATAGGCATTGTGTACATACATCTAATTATGGATTATGAGTCAGCAGTCAGAGTGCTCTGGTGGAAGGAGCCCTTGATTGGGAGGTAGGTGATAAGGGTTAAACTGTCCCAGCTTTATTACATCGTCCCTGTGTGCCCTGGGACACATTCCTGCCTCTCCCTGACCTCATATCTCCTGCCTGTAAGATGCAAACAGCATTAGCTCACTCAGCCCTGTTTCTGTGAGTATCACATTAGATGGTGGACAAGAAGCACCCAAAGTGCTGTCTGACACACAATTGGTTAGAACCATCATAACTGAATGTGGGTGATAGTCAGTGGCATAGTGCTTTATAAACTATGCCTGGTGCACTGTGCCCATGAGTGTGAAAGTTGGGGCCAGGCATATGCATGTACATGAGCATGTTTGTGTACGAGGGAGAAATGCTGTGTGAAAATGGTCAAGTGTCCAAACTGAGTGCTGAATTGTGCTGGTACGGGCATGGCTGGCTGCAACCAAGAGACCCAGGCTGCAAGTGGTGTCATGGGGCAGGAGTGGATGGTGCCACTAGTAGCCTCTATTCTGCTCTGAAGAATGAGAGGGGTGGAGTCAGAGGTCTGAGTCCACCTCAAGGGGAGGCTGCCAGTCTGAAGGTAACAGAAAGTGAGCCATGGGCCTTCCAGTGCAGTGCCTTGCCGAGGACACCACCATCTCTGCAGTGGGGGATGCTGAAGGGCAGGCAGGAAAGCATTGTCTTCAGTCCTGGCTGCATGACCTGGGGCTATTCTTTGCTCCTCCCTGGGCCTCAGCTTTGTCAGGTTTCATAAACTGTTAATGGTAATGCCCACACCACAGAGCTGTTGTGAAGATTAATTGAGGCCACACATGTGGAATCAGATGGTACTGTGACTGTGTACAGGTGCCCAATAAAAGAGAGTTGTCCCTCCCTCCTGCACCTCATTTCCCGTTTGTCTTACCCAAGTCATCCTCCCAGCAAGAATAGCTGTGCTAACATGCCCAGGCCCAGAACCAAACACTAAGGAAAATGTGTGTTTTTATTTTGTTTTGTTTTGTTTTGTTTTATTCTCATAATTCACAGGTTACTATGCTTGGCTGAAGAGAAAAGAGTCATGCCACAGAGAGACGGACCAGGACTGGGAGAGATGGAGCCCAGGGCACAGAGACCTGCCTGGGAAGGCAGGGGAGGATAGGGGAGGGCTTCCTGGACCAAACCATGGAGGAGGAGCTATACCCTGGAAGAGGGTGAGAGAGAGAGAACAGGAAAAGAGCAGCAACTGGTAGGGGACAAGTGTTGACAGTGGGATGACCTGCAATGGGGGCTGGAGGCTATGGAAACAACCCTGCGTGAGGGGGGAGAAGATGGATTCAAGGATGAGGCACATCAGGGTAGCTGTCTGTGCAAGTGATGGTGATGACCAGAGGAGGGTAGGCTAGGTGAGAGAAACTGTACAAGAAAAGGCACAGAGTTATGAGAGAGATGAGGGGATCAGGCAGGCAGGAGTGAAGGGTGTTCACTGTAATGTGACTGGCGGTGCAACCAGATCTGAGCAGGCCTGAAGTGCCAAGGCCAACCTATCAGACTTGAAGATGCTGTTGGCACATGGGTGTCATTCAAGGATGGGTGGCTGATGGAGTGGAAGAGTACGTGTGACCAAAACCTATTTTTACTCTTTCACTGAGCCCCACGCCCACCTCCCCCCCACCCCCCGTTTCCTCAGGACCCAGGCTGTGGCCACACCACCCACCAATAGCCAGCTCAGTCAATGCCTTGGGGTGCATGGGGCCCTTCCTACCTGCTTGCCCTGAGCTGAGAGGCCAGAGACACCTCCAATGCAGCCTCTGAGGTTGAGTTCACTCTCACCATGCTGGAATAGGTAGATGGAGTGAGGTGTGACATGGATGTTCATGAGATAGTAGAGTGTACAGTTCTGGATGTGGTCCTGCACTCCGTTCACCATGTAGCGTGTGCCCACATCGAAGTTCTTTATCAAATACAGATGGCTGGACCAGCCCAAGGAGGAGCAAGAACAGCTCAGAAGCTGATGGTGTTGGGCTCTTTTCGTTATTCCCCATTTGCTCCTCTTGAGCCATGTCTATCCTATTCTGTGCCCCAGGAGAACGACTTTCCTTGATTGTATCCTCTGGGCTCCCTTGTTCTGCAAACAAGACACATTGGCATAAGATGAAGGATGATCAAACTTTAGGGTATTTATTCCCATGTGTTCTTATCTGCTGGGTTGTCTTTTGGCCATGTATAAGTTACCTAACTATGGTCATAACTCCTGTGGACAACTCCTTGTCCCAATTATAAATGTCACCATTCTTATGATCAATTGCCTTGATCCTTCAATTTTTGGAGTGGTAATGGCTTTTAGCTGATCAGGCCTTGGGTATCTGACCATTCCTTGTGAGCTCCCTTAACCCTGCCCATCTCTGAAAACTATGTCTTCACTAATATATCTTCAGTTACCCACTGAGTCTGTCATCTCTTTTTTGACAGCATTCCAAATGACACAGAGAGTGCATGTGAGAGAGAAATGGAATAAATGAATCTGTGAGTAAAGAAAGAGTGGGTGACAAGGGAGAGGGCAAGGGGAGTGATGGGATTGGAGGAGGGCACTTGTTGGGATGAGCACTGGGTGTTATATGGAAACCAACTTGACAATAAACTATTTAAGGAAAAAAAAGAAAGAGTGGGTGAATATAATGTGAATAAATGCATAAATGAATCAGTAAGTAAGTGTTAATGAGGGAATGACTGGATAGGTTGATCTGTAAACTTCCATATTTATTCCAATAAAGTGGTGGAAACCACACTTGCTTCCTCTCAAATGACCACTGAGAATGAAACGGCAATGGGAGGTCAGTGTGAAGTGCAGGCTGCCCTTGAGGAAACCATCTCAGGCTCTATAGGCCAGTGAGATGCCCTGGTTGCCATCCTTGTTGTGAATTTCATCTACAGGTGTTTGAAGGCCAGACTAACTAAATCAGATTCACTATGTGAGCTGTTAGAAATATATATTCCTGGATCCCATTCTTCTGGATTCTGTTCAGTAGGTGGGGGAAGGGCCCAGGAATCTGTTTTTAAGCCACTTGCAGGTGAATTTGATACCCAGCTTTATTGGAGACCCACTGAGCTGGCCTATGCGCCTCCTCTGAGAGATAAACGGACAGGCACAGAGAAATAATTCATGCCATGGGGCCACCCTCACCAAGCTGTTTATCTTGGAGGTCTTGGTCAATTTGATCCTGATGACCCAGAGAGGCAGGGTAGTATACATAAATTATATTTATACATAGAGACACGCAGACCTGGGTTCAAATTCCAGCTTTGACCTTTTCCTAAAGTGGAGCCACAGGCAAATCACTCAGTTGCTCTTCTTCACTTTTCCCATCAGTACAATGGGTAGATGCCATCTGTAGTTCAGGACCATTGCAAGGATTTGAGAAAATTCTGTCCTACAAATCACTGGTGCAGAGTAATGAAGATGTGATGATAATTGTAATTGTTAGCATTATTGAGCACTTACTAAGATCCAAGTATGGTTTCAAATGCTTTACAGAAATGGTCTCATTTAATCCCCACAAACACTGTCTATGACATAGGAGATAATACCATTCCCATGGTACAGATTAGGAGACTGAGGCTTAGAGAGTGTGAATAATTTGTCCAGGGGCCCACAGGCAGCATCTGAATCCTTAGAAGCCTGTACTCTTAAGCCGTAAGCTATAAATAGCAGCTCCCACTCCCTGCTCCTTAAAGGTTTGTAACAGAGGGTAAAGCCAATCCTGTGAGGATAAAACAGAGCAAAGGCCTCTAAAATGAAAGAAGCCAAAAAAATGTATCTGAGCAGGCACTACAGAAGGTTAGGGGCTCAGTTTGCCCCTAAGCTTCCTGACAACTGTAACAGGAAAATGTAGGCTAACAGAATTCTGAAGTTTGAATTTTCTTGATAAAAAGTGACACATAAGACATGTCTTGGACTATTCCAGAGGACTTGATCTTGTGGCCTGCTCAGTAAACATTTGGGACTGGAAATTTATCTGTGATTTTATGAGACATTAAGAGGCTTATTTATGGGGGCGCCTGGGTGGCTCAGTTGGTTAAGCATCCGACTTCGGCTCAGGTCATGATCTCACGGTTCGTGGGTTCGAGCCCCGCATCAGGCTCTGTGCTGAACACTTGCTCAGAGCCTGGAGCCTGCTTCAGATTCTGTGTCTCTTTCCCTCTTTGCCCCTCCTCTGCTCTCACTCTGTCTCTCAAAAATAAATAAATGTAAAAAAAATTTAAAAAGAGGTTTATTTATGTAAATGATTATGAACATCTCTCTCTGAAGGCAGAGGGAAATATGAAATTCTATACCATGTCCCTGTAGCAGTTTTGCCAAACTCCCATTGTCGGCAGCCCTCTCACCCTCCACCTAACCCTCACTCTTGCTTCACCTCCAACTACATCGAAAATAGAAGACACCAGACAGCAAGGTCAATTCCTTGCCACAAACTACCTACAAATTCATGAGCATCACTACCCATCCCCTCCTCACTCTTTCCCTCCTTTTACAGAAGAAGAGATGTGCTTTTCCTACTGTTTAATCTTTCCACAAGTGTTCTGTATCCTATTCCCTGATACCTCATCAAGAACCTTGATTAACCAGTTACCTCTCTCCTTCCTGTACCTTCAGCCTCTAATTTTTCTCCTGACTCAGCTTTTAAACATGTTTGAGTCTCTTATATCTTAAAACAAATTGCCAAGACATAGAATCCACTTCCAAGTTGTAAGAGCAAAAGGCTCCATGAATACAAGCTCCCCAGCATACAAGCAAAACTTTTGGAGATAATTTTTAAAAACAGCCATTTAGGGACATGTGGGTGGCCCAGTAGGTTAAGCGTCTGACTTCAGCACAGGTCATGATCTCACAGTTTGTGAGATTGAGCCCCGCGTTGGGCTCTGTGCTGACAGCTCAGAGCCTGGAACCTCCTTCAGATTCTGTGTCTCCCCCTCTCTCTACCCCTCCCATGCTCATGCTCTGTTTCTCAATAATAAATAAAAATGCTTAAATTTTTTTTAAAAAAACAAAAAAGCAACCATTTAAAATCTCTGGAAGTTGTCCAAGGGTATACACCAAATGAATCATTTACTCAAGAAAATCTATTAAACCTTCATAAGAACATTGAGAGTCTGTGGTTTCTGAGCCGTGACCCACTCCTTCCTTTCCTCTTTCTCCCACTCTTTCCTTTCCCTCTCCCCCTTTCCTCCACTCTGAGTGGATGTGGTCAAAAAGATGAGGCTCCCACTCTAATTGGCACCCATCCAATAATTACCATATCTCACCTACAGGGGAAGGCCATGAGTATTTCTCATTCTGTCCAACTCTGAACTGAAGAGGTAGGGGGTTCCCTTCTTCAACCTAGCCTGCTACTCATAAGGCAGAGGCTCTACAACAGACATGACAGATCAGGAATACAGATGGTACCATCAACTTTACCCAAGTTTACTCATAAGACAGAGGTCCCACCCTGAGGGAGCACTCAGATTTTTCCCAGTGGGAAAGGCTCTACAAAAGAAAATAGCTCCAGAGCTTTCCCCAAAAGAACTAACGTTATTTAAAACAGAATATAGGGAAGTTCAAGCCTAAGAAAACTCTTGAAAACAATAGCCCTTCTTAATTAAGAACAACAAGCTAAATTATAGGCCAGCTAGTTCACCAGAAAGAATCAGAAAAATATGCAACTAAGATTCCTGCTGGGATCATAACAAACCTCAAAGTCTGACCTCAAAACTCCCTTCACACAAGACTTAATGAATCAGATCATGGAGCAAATTATGACCTAGGACATTGTCAAAAATAATAGAGCAATCAGCCAGTAATTAGTGCAGACTGACAGCTGTGTATGATATCAAATGAGATTGATAGCTTAACAAGGAGGTCAGGGAGAGAGAGAGTCAAATGAATACTGTAAAATCACTGTCATCCCATGGTGACTGTGCACATGTCCAAGGCGAGAACCCTGAGGCAAGATCAAAGGTTTCACACTATGGGGGAATAGCCTTCACTTAAGTACTTTAGCCAAGCCACTCAGAAAAGCAAACGAGCAAACAAACCACAAAAACAAGCACTGGAGAGAGGAGAATCAATACCCAGAGTTACTACAATATATTACCTAAAATGCCCAGTTTTCAACAAAAAAAAAATTGTGAGACATACAAAGAAACAAGAAAATATGACAATACGGGGTGGGGGGGATCAGACAATAGAAACTGCCTGTGAGAGGAGCCAGAAATCAGATATAATACATCAGGATTTCCAAGCAGTTGTTATAAGTATGTTTAAAGAACTAAAGGACATCTTGCTTAGGGATACAGAAATGCTGATGCATAGGAGCACATGTACCCCAGTGTTCATAGCAGCACTCTCAACAATAGCTAAAACATGGAAAGAGCCCAAATGTCCATCAACGGACGAATGGATCAAGAAAATGTGGTTTCTCTATACCATGGAATACTACATGGCAATGAGAAACAATGAAATCTGGCCATGTGTAGCAACATGGATGGACCTTGAGGGTGTTATGCTGAGCGAAATAAGTCAGGCAGAAAAGGACAAATATCATATGCTTGCACGTATAGGAGGATTAGGAGGAACTTAACTGAGAAACAAGGGGAAGAAGAATCGGGGAAATGGTGGGGGAAAGGGAGAGAGGCAAACCATGAGAGACTCTTGAATGCTGACAAAAACTGAGGACTGATGGATGTGGGGGGGATGGGGGATGGGCATGGAGGAGGGCACTTGTGGGGATGAGCACTCGGTGTTATGTGGAAACTAATTTGACAATAAACTATTTGTAAAAAAAAAAAAAAAGAATAAAAGTAAATGATTGTTAAGGATGATCCTCTATCACAAATTCTGAAAACAGACTTATAGAAAAGATCAAAAGTGTATGTTCTGAAAACACCATAGGAATGTGAGATGTTAACAGGAGAAACTGGGTGAGGGGAAACTATACTATCCTTGCAACTCTTTTCTAAATCTAATTCTATTCTAAAATAAAGAATTAATTTTTTTTAATGTTTTATTTATTTCTAGGAGAGAGAGAGAGAGACAGCGTGAGCAGGGGAGGGTCAGAGAGAGAGGGAGTCACAGACTGAAACAGGCTCCAGGCTCCGAGCCGTCAGTCAGCACAGAGCCCGACGTGGGGCCTGAACCCACGAACCGCGAGATCATGACCTGAGCGAAAGTCGGATGCTTAACCGACTAAGCCACCCAGGCGCCCCAATAAAGAATTAATTTTTAAAAAATCTAATACATCCATAACTTGGTTGTTAGAAAAATTCTTACATGTAAAAAGTAAAGATATATAATCAAAGAGTGAAAACATACAACTTAAAAAATGTACATTTTATGTATAAATAAAACTATGAGAAATAAAAAAAAAAATAAAGGACATCTTGCTTAAAGAATTAGAGGAAGTGGACATTCAAAAGCAGGCACATATATGAGAAATTTAGAAAGCCACACACATGTTCAAGCATGCTCACAAATGACCTGAGAAAACTTTAAGCTTTGTCACCTCAGGTGATAGGTAGGCTCAGAGAAAGCCTAGCTAATATATAAGGACTACCCTAGCAGAGAGCCAGCCTGCAAAGACTCAGAGAGGTGGGTAACCCCTTTTTCTTTGTTTATTTCTTTGTTTATACTTCTTAAATTCAAAGAAATCTCTGTCCAAGCAGAGATTTAGCTGAAGAAGAGCTAAAGAAACAGGGACATCAGCAAGCACACACAACAATGAATAGTTTTTGAAAAAATAGTTTGGTAAAGACTAAAAATAAACAGACCACTGTAGCCTTCAACAATAAAGAAAATAAAACCCAGCAAACCCTAGGGAAGAATAATTTAATTTCCAGAGTTATGACAACACAATAATCAAATGCTCAATTTTCAACAACAAAAAAAATCACGAGGAATAAAAAGAACAGAAAAACATAGTTTAATCAAAAGGGCAAAATAAATGGACAGAAATCGTCCCCAGTGGGATTTTATGCATAAATAGAAAAATCTACCCAAAAATTTACATAAATCTTAGGAGAACTCATATAGCCAAAATTATCTTGAAAAAGAAGAACAAAGTTGGAGGACTCACACTTCCTGATTTCGAAATTTACCATCAAGCTACAGTAATCAAAACAGTATGGTATTGGCATGAAGACAGACCTTTAGAACAGCTTGAAAAGAAGGGATATTAACTCTGATTTAAATGTCTGGTAGACCTCTCACCTCTGCCTGCGTGTCCTCAGGGGCTGGCTTCCTGGCTTGGAAGTGAGACCTTCCCCAGCAGAGGCAGGAACAGCATCGACTTTTTGAATACCTTCCCACTGAAATGTAACACATTTTCTCCATCCCTACCCTTAAGAAAGGATATTCAAAATAATGCTGACACATTTTACTATAAACTTGGAGTCCACTGAAAAGACAGCCTCATAGGGCTACCTCAAGAAACAAGCCAAAGTACACATGGCAGAGAGTCCCAAATATTACTATGAGTAGGGAAATAAAATAACCAAAGTCTCAACAAGATAGACCAAGAGACACCATTCAAAGAACACTTCTTGAACAGACAGGCCCTGGACAGTCAATGAGCTTCCTTTAATATAGCAGTACTCGTAGGTGCAGACCTCATAACAAGCTTTTAAAACTGACAAGAGACAGAGTCACCTGGGTGGCTTGGTCGGTTGAGCGTCCGACTTTTGCTTAGGTCATGATCTCGTGGTTCGTGGGTTCGAGCCCCGCGTCAGGCTCTGTGCTGGCTGCCAGCTCAGAGCCTGGAGCCTGTTTCCGTCTGTGACTCCTCTTTCTCTGACCCTCCCTGCTCCATTGCTGTCTCTCTCTCTCTCTCTCTCAGAAATAAATAAAACATTTAAAAATTAAAAAAAAAAAAACTGACAAGAGACAGACAGGTAGCCAAAACATGACACAGAT
Source organism: Proteles cristata cristata (assembly GCA_017311185.1). Lineage (NCBI taxonomy): Eukaryota > Metazoa > Chordata > Mammalia > Carnivora > Hyaenidae > Proteles > Proteles cristata. The sequence continues at coordinate 4,868 of JAESUZ010003309.1, read as the reverse complement.
AAACTCTCTAAAGAAATTCCAGTAAGAAGTGACAGCTTAAAAATTGCTCAAAACAGATATAAGCAACAGAACTGAACAAAAATTTAGAACAATAGTAATAAAAGTAATCGCTGGGCTTGAAAAGGGCCTGGAAAACTTCAGATAAGCTAATGCTACAAAGACTATGTACCTTAAAAATAGTTGTGATGGATTAAAAACGCTATAAATGAGATGCATAATAAAATGGAGGTGGCCAATGCATGGATTGAAGAGGCAGAGAGGAGAATAGGTGAATTAGAAGACACAATTATAGAAAAAAAAGAAGCCGAGAAAAAGATAGATAAACTGATCCAGGAGCATGAAAGAATCCAAGAACTAAGTGATGCAATCAAATGGAAGTTTATCCATATCATAGGAATTCCAGAGAAGAAGAGAAAGAGAAAGGGACTGAAGGAGTACTGAAACAAATTATAGCTGACAACTTCCCCAATCTGGAGAAGGAATCAGACACTGAAATCCAAGAGGCAAAGAGAATTCCCCTCAGACGTACCTTGAATCGATCTTCTGCATGACATATCATAGTGAAACTAGCAAAATATAAGGACAAAGAGAGAATTGTGAAAGCAGATGGGATAAAAGGGCCGTAATATACAAAGGGAGACCTATCAGAGTGGTGACAGACCTATCTACTGAAACTTGGCAGGCCAGAAAGATTCGTAGGAAATCCTTAATGTGATGAACAGAAAAAATATGCAGCCAAGAATCCTTTTTCTAGCAAGCCTGTCATTCAGAATAGAAGGAGAGATAAAGGTTTTCACAAACAAACAAAAATTGAAGGAATTCGTCACCACTAAACCAGCCCTACAAGAGATCCTAAGGGGGACTCTATGAGAGAAGTGCTACAAGGAACACAAAGTACCAGAGACACTACTACAAGCATGAAACCTACAGAGAACACAATGACTCGAAACCCATAGATTTCAATAATAACACTGAATGTAAATGGACTAAATGCTCCAATCAAAGACATAGGGTATCAAAATGGATAAAAAAAAAAAAACAGATCCATCTATTTGCTGCTTACAAAAGACTCATTTTAGACCTGAGGACACGTTCAGATTGAAAGTGAGGGGATGGAGAAATACCTACAATGCTACTGGAAGTCAAAGGAAAGCTGGAATAGCCATACTTATATCAGACAAACTGGACTTTAAAGTAAAGGCAGTAACAAGGGATGAAGAAGGGCATTATATAATAATTACAGGGTCTATCCATCATGAAGAGCTAACAATTATAAATGTCTATGCAACGAATTTGGAGCACCCAAATACATAAAACAATTAATCACAAACAGAAACAATCTTATGGATAATAATGTGCTAATTGCAGGGGACTTTAATACTCCAGTTACAGAAATGGATAGATCAACTAGACAGAAAATCACTAAAGAAACAATAGACCTGAACAACACATTGGACCAGTTGGATCTGACAAATATATTTAGAACTCTACATTCTGAAGCTATGGAATCCAATTTTTTCTCGAATGCACTCGGTACATTCTCCAAGATAGATCGCATACTGGGTCACAAAGCTGCCCTCAATAAATATAAAATAATTGAGATGACACCATCCAAACTTTCAGATTGCAATGCTATGAAACTTAAAATCAACCACAGGAAAAAGTATGGAAAACCTCCAAAAGCATGGAGGTTAAAGTACACCCTACTAAAGAATGAATGGGTCAACCAGGCAATTAGAGAAGGAATTTAAAAATATATGGAAACAAATGAAAATGAAAATACAACAATCCAAACTCTTTGGGATGTAGCAAAGGCAGTCCTAAGAGGAAAATACATTGCACTCCCGGCCTATTTCAAGAAATTAGAAAAAGCGCAAATACAAAATCTAACAGCACACCTAAAGGAACTAGAAGCAGAGCAGCAAGAATGCCCCAAATCTAGCAGAAGAAGAGAGATAATAAAGATCAGGGCAGAAATAAACAACATAGAATAAAAAAAAAAAAAAACAATTGAACAGATCAATGAAACCAAGAGTTGGTTTTTTAAAAAAATAAACAAATTTGATAAACCTCTAGCCAGACTTCTCAAAAAGAAAAGAGAGAGCACCCAAATAGACAAAATCACGAATGAAAATGGATTTATTACAACCAATCCCTCACAAATAAAAGCAATTATCATGAATACAATGAAAAATTATATGCCAACAAACTGGACAACTTAGAAGAAATGAACTAATTAGTAAGCACACACATACTACCAAATCTGAAACGGGAAGAGATAGAAAACCTGAACAGACCCATAAGTAGTGAAAAAATTGAATCAGTTATCAAAAATCTCCCAACAAATAAGAGCCCAGGACCAGATGGCTTCCCGGGGGAATTCTACCAGACATTTAAATCAGAGTTAATACTGGGGCACCTGGGTGGCTTAGTCGGTTAAGCGTCCAACTTTCACTTAGGTTATGATCTCGCGGTTCGTGGGTTCGAGCCCCGCGTCGGGTTCTGTGCTGACTGCCAGCTCAGAGCCTGGAGCCTGTTTTAGTCTGTGACTCCCTCTCTCTCTGACCCTCCCCTGCTCATGCTGCCTCTCTCTCTCCTAGAAATAAATAAAACATTTAAAAAAACAAAAATAAATCAGAGTTAATACCCATACTCCTCAAGCTGTAAAAAAAAAAAAAATAGAAAGAAAGGAATGGGGGGGTGCATGGGTGGCTCAGTTGGTTAAGCGTCCGACTTTGGCTCAGGTCATGATCTAACAGTTCGTGGGTTTGAGCCCCGCGTCGGGCTCTGTGCTGACAGCTAGCGCAGAGCCTGGAGCCTGTTTGGGAGTCTGTGTCTCCGTCTCTCTCTGACCCTCCCCAGCTCATGCTACCTCTATCTCATAAATAAATAAAACATTTTTTTAAAAAATGGAGTGAAAACGTCCAGACTCATTCTATGAAGCCAGCATCACTTTGATTCCCAAGCCAGACAGAGACCCAGCAAAAAAAGAGAACTACAGGCCAATATCCCTGATGAATATGGATGCAAAAATCCTCAACAAGATACTAGCAAATCGAATTCAACAGCCTATAAAAAGAATTATCCGCCATAATCAAGTGGGATTCAGTGCCCGGTTACAGGGCTGGTTCGATATTCGCAAATCAAACAATGTGATACATCATATTAACAAAAGAAAAAACCATGATCCTGTCAATAAATGCAGAAAAAGCATTTGACAAAATACAGCATCGGTTCTTAATAAAAACCCTTGAGAAAGTCAGGATAGAAGGAACTTACTTAAACATGATAAAAGATATTTATGAAAAGCCCACAGCTACTATCATCCTCAATGAGGAAAAACTAAGAGCTTTCCACCTGGGATAAGCAACATGACGGGGATATCCACTCTCACCATTGTTGCTTAACAATGCTGGAAGTCCTAGCATCAGCAACCAGACAACAAAAGGAAATAAAAGGCATCAGAACTGGCAAAGATGAAGTCAAACTTTCACTTTTCGCAGATGACATGATACTGTACATGGAAAACCCGACAAACTCCGCTAGAAATCTACTAGAACTGATCCATGAATTTATCAAAGTCGCAGGGCACAAAATCAACGTACAGACATCGATTGCCTTTTTACACACCAATAATGAAGCAACAGAAAGAGAAATCAAGAAATTGATCCCATTTACAACTGCACAAAAAAAAGCATAAAATACCTAGGAGTAAACCTAACCAAAGATGTAAAAGATCTGTATCCTGAAAACTATAGAAAAACTTATGAAGGAAATTGAAGAAGACACAAAGAAATGGAAAAACATTCCATATTCATGGATCGAAAGAATGAATATTGTTAAAATGTCAATACTACCCAAGAGCAATCTACACATTCAATGCAATCCCAATCAAAATTGCACAGCATTCTTCTCAGAAACTAGAGCAAATAATCCTAAAATTTGTGTGGAACCACAAAAGACCTCAAATAGCCAAAGTAATATTGAAGAAGAAAACCAAAATGGGAGGCATCACCATCCCAGACTTTAGCCTCTATTACAAAACTGTCATCATCAAAACAGTATGGTATTGGCACAAAAACAGACACACAGGGTAATGGAATAAAATAGAGAACCCAGAATTGGATCCACAAATGTATGGCCAATTAATCTTTGACAAAGCGGGAAAGAGTATCCAATGGAAAAAAGACAGCCCCTTTAACTGATGGTGCTGGGAGAACTGGACAGCAACTTGCAAAAGAATGAAACTAGACCAGTTTCGTACACCATGCACAAAAATAAACTCAAAATGGCTGAAGGACCAGAACCATCAAAACCCTAGAGGAGAAAGCATGAAACAACCTCCTTGACCTCAACCACAGCAATTTCTTACTCAACACATCTCCACAGGCAAGGGAATCAAGAGCAAAAATAAACTCTTGGGACCTCATCAAGATTAAAAGCTTCTGCAGGGCAAAGGAAACAATCCATAAAACTAATAGGCAACTGACAGAATGGGAAAAGACAGTTGCAAATGACATATCAGATAAAGGGCTAGTATCCAAAATCTATAAGGAACTCACCAAACTCCACACCCAAAAAACAAATAATCCAATGAAGAAATGGGCAGAAGACATGAACAGACACTTCTCCAAAGAGGACATCCAGATGGCCAACAGACACATGAAACGATGCTCAGCGTCCTCATCATCAGGGAAATACAAATCAAAACCACACTGAGATACCACCTCACGCCAGTCAGAGTGGCTAAAATGAGCAAATCAGAGAACTCTAGATGCTGGTGAGGATGTGGAGAAATGGGCACCCTCCTACACTGTTGGTGGGAATGTAAACTGGTGCAGCCCTCTGGAAAACAGTGTGGAGGTTCC
>JAESUZ010003308.1:0-109620 GCA_017311185.1 Proteles cristata cristata | reverse complement strand
TTTTTAATAGGAATTGCATTAAATGTGTAGATTTCTTTGGGTAGTATAGACCTTTTAACAATATTTTTCTTCCAATCATTGTGCATGGAATGTTTTCCATTTCTTTGTATCATCTTCAATTTCTTTTATAAGTGTTCTATAGTTTTAAGGATATAGGCCTTTCACCTCTCTGATTAGCCTAATTCCTAGGCATCTTATTATTTTTGGTGCAGTTGTAAATGGGATTATTGTCTTAATTTCTCTTTCTGCTGCTTCATTATTAATGTATAGAAATGCAACAGATTTCTGCACATTGATTTTGTATCCTTCAAGTTTACTGAGCTCATTTACCAACTCTAGTGGTTTCTTAGTGGAGTCTTTAGGGGTTTCTCTATAGAGTATCATGTCATCTGTAAATAGTGAAAATTTTACTTTTTCCTTGCCAATTTGGATGCCTTTTATTTCTTTTTGTTGTCTGATTGCTGTGGTGAAGACTTCCAGCACTACATTAAATAAAAAGTGGTGAGAGTAGATGTCCTTATATTGTTCCTGACTTTACGGGGAAAGCTCTCAGTTTTTCCCCCGTGGAGTATGACATTCACTGTGGGTTTTCATATATGGCCTTTATTATGCTGAGGTATGTTCCCTCTAAACCTACTTTGTTAAAGACTTTTATCATGAAAGGATATTTTGCTTTGTCAAATGCTTTTTCTGCATCTACTGAAATGATAATATGGGTTTTTTTTTTTTTTTACCATTTTGCTCTTTTTTTAAAAAAGGTTATTTATTCATTTTGGGAGACAGAGAGTAAGGGGCAGGGGCAGAGAGAGAGGGAGAGAGAGAATCCTAAGCAGGCTCCATGTGTGCAGAGCCCGATGAGGGGGCTTGATCTCACAAACTATGAGATCATGACCTGAGCTGAAATCAAGAGCCAGATGCTTAACTGGCTGAGCCATCTAGGCGCCCCCACCTTTTCTCTTATTGATGCAATGTATCACATTTATTGTTTTATGAATATTGAACCATCTTTCTGCCTACAGGGAATAAATCCCAGTTGATCATGGTAAGTGATTTGTTTAATATACTCTTAGATTCTATTTGCTAGTATTTTGTTGAGGATTTTTGCATGTATGTTTGTCAAAGATACTGGCCTGTAATTTTCTTTTTTGGTGGTGTCTTTTCGGGTTTTGGTATCAGGGTATGTTGGCTTCATAGAATGAATTTGGAAGTTTTCCTTCCTCTTTTATATTTTGGAATAGTTTGAGAAGAATAGGTATTAACTGTTCTTTAATGTTTGGTAGAATTTGCCTGTGCAGCCATCTGGTCCTGGACTTTTGTTTGTTGAGTAATCTTTGATTACTGATTCAATCTTCTTTCTAGAAGACTCATCTCTTGAGTTGTTGATAACTCTAGGGGAATGGCAACTCCATAAAATTAGAGCAGGGGTTCTCCCTGGCCAAATAATCCTGTCTACATACTCTCTTCAGGGCAATAAGATAGCCACAGGCTCCTGACTCTGATTTCAACAGATTTTTAGATGCTCTAAGGAGTGAAAGTGAACATTTCTACCCTACCTCCCCACCCCAATTCCATGAATTTGCTCAGGTAGCTTGTCCAAGGCCATACTTTCAGTTAATAGAAGAATGAAGATTAAAATCTAAGTTAACTCGGGGCGCCTGGGTGGCTTAGTCGGTTAAGTGTCCGACTTTCGCTTAGGTCATGTACTCGCGGTTCATGGGTTCAAGCCCCGCGTCGGGCTCTGTGCTGACTGCCAGCTCAGAGCCTGGAGCCTGTTTCAGTCTGTGACTCCTTCTCTCTCTCTGACCCTCCCCTGCTCTCACTCTCTCTCTCTCTCCTAGAAATAAAAATAAAACATTAAAAAAATAAAATAAAATCCAAGTTAACTCCCAACATCTGTGCACATAACCATGACTAAATGAGACCTTTCAAAGTGTGAGCCCAGTAACTTCACACATGAGAAAATCCTGTGAAGAGCTTGTAGTCAGAAAAAAATAATGAGACTGACCCCTACTCTGACCTATCACCAGTCCCCACCTTTCACTACCACCTAAAGTTTGGTAAAGCCTTTCACTCTCAGTATAGAGCACTGGTTCCTCACTGTATATACACGGTTTCATGCTTCCCACTCAGCATAGCACAAATAGGTATATGGGTCCTATCTTAGGTTTACGGGGACCAGCTTCCGGGGCACATCTCTCAGTTAGATTCTTCCCACCAGTGGAAGGGGATCGAGCAGGATGGAGAAACCCATGAACCACTAAACTTTGGTTGAAGAGGGAATCTCCATTACTATAATGGAGATGTTTTTCCAGAACTGAGTGCTTGGCCAAAGCTCTCTTGGGCAATGGAAAGGCTGGTCTATCATCAAGCTGTTGGAAGTAGCAAGGAAAGTTGTTCTACTCATCATCATCTTTCTGGGACATTTGGTTAAGAGTTAAGAGTAGAACGTGTTTCATATTCTCTTCCTTGACTTGATGTATTCATTCATTAAGCAGAGAGCTCTGTGCCAGGCTTTCCAGCTCCTTTTAGATCTTCAAAGGCATGAAAGAATGATAGTTACAGAAACTTGTTTGTATGTATATAATAATAAATAAAATAATAATTATTATCATGTGAGATAATAACATCATATATATGATATGTCATATAATCTCACAAATGCTTATAATTTGATCCTTTTTTTTGTAAGAAAGAATGGGAAATCATGCTTATAGTCCTGGAGAAGCCATATTTGGACAGGTACTAAAAACAACTAATGGTGATATAGCGGATGACATGGTGATAAAGTTTAAGTAAATAAACTTGGATAGGTAAGACAAGAAGCTATGGCTATTGATCTAAAGTACAGAGAAAGAGAAAGACAGAGCCCAGCTTGCACTAAGTGCCAATTGCCTTTACGCTGAAAGCAGAGACAAAGGTAGTGTTTCTCATGGATTAGATGTGGGCTCAGCAGAAGAGAGCCAACCTGGAGCCATTTCAAATTGTACTCAGGAGTTCTACTCAAAAAGATGAAGTGACCCCAACAAAGGGCTGGTTCACCTGATTCCCACTGCCATGGGAGTAAATACAAGTGACCGGCCGGAAGTAAATGTTTCACCCACAGTACAGGCAGTTCAGTGTGGGAGCCTCCAAAGTATCCATGAAACCACCCATGAGAATAGTCAGCTTTGAACATCCACCAGAAAAAGACAGCTTTAAACATTTGCCACAGCCAGAGGAAACCAATGCCAAAGTACCTTGGTGCCAGTCAGGTAAGACATTTCCTACCCTTTGGTTCTTATTCCTCTCTCTGTTTTAATATTGAAGGATCCTGAGGGAGCCCAGAGGCCAGTAGGGATGGAGGAAGAGAGGCACCAAGTAAGGGAACAGAGATGAGGCTAAGACCTTTCATTCACTGCAAGTACTTTGTCAAGGGGAGAACCTTTAACCTTAAATGGAATTTGGACTTTCAACTATTACATTTAAATTACTGAACATTTTGACTAACAAAATAAGACTATTCATATGACTAGATGTAATTGGAAGACCTTCTTTTTTTTTTTTTTTTTTTTTAAGGTTTTCTCTTTTTAAGTAACCTCTACATCCAATATAGGGCTCAAACTTACAACCTGGAGATCAAGATTGCATGCTCTACTGACTGAGCCAGCCAGGTGCCCCCATGGAAGACTTTCATTATCTAGGAATGTCCTGGGACTTCTCTCAAGGAAAGGATTAGCACCTCAGGATGGGTGGTGTGAAGCAAAGGGAAAGTTGTTTTTGACTGTGCTGATTCAAAGTGCCTGTCATAGTGTTTTGCTGTAACTTTTTTTCTGTTATATGAAACTGAAAATGTTCTAATACCATAGTGAATATTTCATGCATAATTAAATGCCAAATATACACAAAAATGAATTTCCTAAAGTAATGTCTTATTTCTAATTCTCTCTGCTTATTGGAAAGGGCATTTAGTAGTCAGAAGAAACGTATTTTAGTGTTAGAAAGGGCTTGTGAAGGGTGCTTTTTCAGGGGATTTTGTAGGGAATCAACATTAGAGAGTATACTGACTTTCTCAAGAGAAAGCTAAGCATCAGCCTCTTTTCTCTCCCTCACAGAGGAATCAAGCCATGAGCTGTATATATTCCTCTTCACAGAGCTTTGGAACTAAAGCTTCTCTTTGCCTTTGGATTCCTGGGGCATTTCTTGATGCTGGTTTCCAATTCATAATTTTATGAATCTATTTTTTCTGTTGCTACATCAGTGCATTTTGAATAAATTTGTTTCTTGCATTTGTAATTAAATAGTCGACCAACCTAAGTCCAATAAAAATGTAATTGAGGCCATGTATTTGCTGCTTTTAGCATGCCTACTAATTTCCATCTTTCTTTATTCAGCCATAAGTATTAGCATTTTATTTTTCTGTTTTCCACTCACTTTTATAAACTAGGTTCAAACAAAATATTCAAATCATTGCAAAAGCCAACAATACTTTACAGATAATAATACAGCCAGACAAAATGGTACCAATTGCTGAATACACCATCATGAAAACTTTATTAATCAGTAAATGTTTGAAATTCCAATTTATGCGTAGAAAAAGTGGGTTATAGGGTATGAAAAGACAGTGTCAGGGTCTCATTCATCTGAGGGTTACTAGTCATTTAGAAACATGATGCTCAATAAATGTTTGCTGAGGGAATGAATTCCCTTCCTAGAAGGGGTGGAGTAGATTTGCAAATTTGATAAATTTTACCTTATTTTTAAGGTAAAATTTTAATCATGTTAATTCTACATCCTTGGCTATTATGTTCAGGCCATTTCAAATATCTAGATTCAAGCCTTTCCAGGTCTCTAACACAAAGATGAAAATATTGGGGCAATACAATTTTGGACTCCTTGTCATGTGCTAGAGGTCACATGAGAGAATCAGATAGTTAGAAGTTGTTTTCCTTCAAATCACTTCTTTCGAAGTATTTGTCAAGACATTTGGTGAGAGATTTCAAATATGACCATTTAAAAATTCAAAAGCAATCCAAGACCAAAGAACCAAACTTTAGGAACACAAGTAAAGTATTCACTAATTGGATGTTTCTAATTTGTGTGTGTCAAAAGCTTTCCTTATGAAAATAGAATTATAATAAGAAATGACTAAATTAAAAAGCATGAAAGCTAAAAACTCAATTTCTTCCTGAATTCTAATTCTGCCACTTGTTAACTATATAATCTTGGGAGAGTTGCTTGGCTCACCATATTTCAGTTTCCTGTTAGGTGAAAAGGGAATAATAGAACTTTCTCCCCATGAGAGTTTAGAACTCATTGTGAGATAGAAAAGAAGATAGTGATCAAAATATCACCTGTTCAACTGATAAAGATTCAAATTGAAAATGTGGCTTTGATGTATGAGAACAATAGGCATCCTGATGTAGAACCATGGTCATACATTGAGTAGTATTGAAACTGCTGGTCTCCCCAGCAAGAGCCTGCCTCTGTAAAATGTATGGTGTGGAGAAGCAGGATAGAATGAATGCTTTTTTTGGATCCTGGGTTAAAATGAGGTAGGCAGGAGCTGAGATAAGCATTTTAAAATTCTTCTTTCTAACTCATCAGGATGAGAAGTCATCCTCTTTTCCTGTGGGAGGATTGAGAGAGGTTGTCAGAGAGTTGACAGGAGTATTACATTAGTGAAGTTCCTTCTATAAACATTGGCATGCGACGGGGGGATTTCCTAGACTTTTGTTCTCTTGATCCATTGGGCCAGCCTGGTTAGCCTGTATTCAATCAGGCTGTGGCTATCCACTTGTGGGGAAGAGATCAGCAGACTATCAGGATCGTTGTATTCTCACTTTCATTAGGCTGTTCCTCCAACACTAATCATGCTCTTCCTGATATACTGCAGGTGAAAAATGTTGCTTCTGCCTTCAAAATGCTCTGAAATAGGCATTATTTCAGATGAATGCACTAACTAAATTAACTTAGAGGCAACACTGAACCCAAGACCAAAAATCAATTTCCTATTTTATTTCCCAGCCTAAATTATGTCTAGCCAAGTTGTCCAATTATAGCTGAGCTTTGAAAAACGCAAATGTTCAAGGTGCTGACCCCACACACAATCAAAAATCCATGTGTAACTTTTGACCCCCAAGAAACCCAATTACTAACAGGCTACCATTGACTGGAAGCCTTGCAGATAACATAAACAGTAGGTTAACATGTTTGTATATTATCTGTATTATTTACTGTATTCTTACAATCAAGTAAGCTAGAGACAAGAAAAGGTTAGAAAAATTATAAGGAAAAGAAAATACATTCACAGCCCTGTTCTGCATTTATAAAAAAAAAAAATTTACATTTAAGCAGACCCACACAGTTCAAATCTGTGTTGTTCAAGGGTCGACTGCACACATTGGATTACATTGGTCCACTAAGAAGCAGATTCCATGAAAGGACCAAACATGTAAGGGATTTACTGAGAGAGGAGGTAGAAGGGGAGGAAAACCTTCAAACCACAGTGCTGGTCTGACCCTTGTGTAAGAAGAGAAGGAAAGGATTTTTCCTACACCTGGATTGGAAGACTCGTAGACTATAGTACAGTTCCTAGAAAAGTTAAACTTGGTTGATGGGGAATCCTCGAGCCAAAGTTTCTTGTCAGAGGAGTTCTGCCTCATTTCATGCCTAACTGAAATGAGCCTGCTTTAGTGCCCCAGCCATCCTCAGTCATTGGCTAGGAGCAGCCAGCCGACAGGGTGGCCTTGGTATGAACATGATGATGGATCAAAGTCCATTATGATCCTGCAGCAGGGAATCTGAGCAGCCTAGGTTTTACTTAAAGTGCTGCTCCTTCCCTTCCTAATGCACATAAAACCTCTTCATTTCCTTTTTCCCATCGAGTCTCATGTTTCCAACATCCCATGCAGAAGAGTGGGGCTTTGTCTACTTACCTGGCTTCCATGATGCCTGATGAACAGCATTTCAATCCTCAGCCACAGAGATTACTGCTTTTCCTTCTTGCTGCAGCTGAAACACCTGCCTCCTATGGATGACTTCTGTCTGCTTCCCAAAGTTGTTTCAACAGGATAATCCCTTTCAGCAGAGACCTGAGTTAATGCTGCTTTTGAAAACTGGCCCCTATGGGCCTGGTGAGTTTCTATTCTGTGTGTTACATACCACTTAAGACCTTGCCTTTCACTTTGAATGTTACAAGCCTTGAGAAGCATTTCTTTTCAGCTACATCTTTTTCTACAGCAAGAGATTAGGCCTCTGGTGTTATATTTCCTTCCCCTTTTCCTCTGCTATTTTTCAGCAAGACTCATCTGAGTTTATAACATTTCAACCTGTTTTTTAGTTTGATCCCCTTCTTTCTCTATCTGTAAGAAAGCTAGTACCATTTGCTAGATTTGAGCAGTCTTCCTTCTTTTGCTTTGTTACACAAACATTTTTCTTGTCTGTTTTTTTGTTTCCTGGCCCAGACATGCATTTTTCTTTTTTTAATTTATTTATTTGTTTTTTATTTATTTCTAGGAGAGAGAGAGAGAGAGAGAGAGAGACAGCGTGAGCAGGGGAGGGTCAGAGAGAGAGGGAGTCATAGGCTGAAACAGGCTCCAGGCTCTGAGCTGGCAGTCAGCACTGAGCCCGACTCGGGGCTCGAACTCACGAACTGCGAGATCATGACCTAAGTGAAAGTCGGACGCTTAACCTACTAAGCCACCCAGGTGCCCCCAGACATGCATTTTTCTTACACACACCTCTAGGTTTTGCTTTGTGGGGCCTTTCATAGAGAGATGTATTCAACCTATACATTTTGTGTTTCCCAAAGGCAAATAAATTCTCATCTTTCCAAGCTGCATACTATTCCCAGGAGATAGTTTCCTAAGAAGTCAATATCCAATCCAGGCCTGGACTTGACTTATGGTGTTTTCTCAGCCTTGCAGAGGAAGGACCTTTACCACTCTGCTCCTGGCTCTTTCCAGAGCAGACCAGAACACATGCTTTTTGCAGGCTGAAATGTCTGAAAGGGAATGGTGAAGAGGAAAGGAATATTGGTTATATTTGATCTTTATCATGTGCCCTCATCCCAGACTCGTCAAAGTTGCATCTTCTCTCGTGGAAGGTAGTAAGTGCAGAGACCAGGAAGATTACCGTAGTTCTTCCTCATCCATGGTTTCGGTTACCTGAGACCAACCGCAATCTGGAAGCAGATGAGCCTCCTTCTGACGTCTTCAAAAGGTCAGTGGTAGCCTAAGACTACATCATTGTCCTTAAGTCATTCACCTCAATTCATCTCATCATGGAGGCATTTTATTATCAGACGTCACCACAAGAAGAATGGAGAGTACAGGACAATAGGATTTTGAGGAGGGAGAACACATTCATAAAACTTTTATTATAGTATATTGCTACAATTGTTCTATTTTACTGTGCTTAATTAATAAATTAAACTTTTTCATGGGTATGTATGTATAGGAAAAAACACAGTTACATATAGGGCTCAGTACTTTCCATAGTTTCAGGTACCTACTGGAGGTCTTGGAATGTATCCCCTGCAGATCACACGGGACTGCTATACGCTCATGGAAAGAAATGTAGGCCATATGGAAGGAAATAGCAGGAGTGGGGTGTAAGTGTTTCCCCATAAAGTTATGTGAAATACTTAGCATAGTGACTGAAAAGAGATTAGTACTCAAATGTTGGCTATTATAAATTGAAAAGGAATGGAAATGCTAAGATGAAAATTATTTCCAGTTTGTTATTTATAGGAGTAGGGCAACAAAGCAAATTCTACAATATTGGATTTTTTTTTCTCAGATTTTTTTAAGGGTAAAACTCTTTACTTGAAAGTGTCCTTTTAATGATCGTCTATGAATACAACCTGCTTCAGACATGGAAACAGCCTCCAGACAAACAAACATGATGAGGTCAGTGGTGAATTTCTTTTCCTTGGATCTCAAGACCATAGCATTGGATTAATCCTAATCTTTGGTTATGACACACTCTCCTCATTGGTTCTTACCTCTCTTCCTCCTTCCCTTTCCTTCCTTCCACCCTCGTCTCTCCCTCCCTGCCCTTCCTCCCTCCCTCCCTCCTTGCCCCTCCTCCTTCCTAACTTGCACCCCCTCCTAGGGAATCTTACAACATCAATGCCTCTTTCTGAGTGGAATAGAACTTTTGGACACCTTTGCCCTTCTCCTCCTTTCCCTCCCAGGCAACTGTCTTTATTTGTTGGGCTGGGTTTCAAATTTGAATAAACACTGAAAGTGACAGACTTGTCACATCTGGAGGAAGCTGCTGCTGTTTCTTCTGGTTTTTCACAGAATTTTAAGTGCATCCCTAAAGCTCAAAGGAAGGGTATGATTTTGACTCAAACTTTGCCCTGTTTGCCAACCTCAGAAAGTCTAGATTGAGTTAGGGAGAATGTAACAAAACCTGACAGTAGACAAGTCTAATGTGGTTTGGAGTTTTATTATGAAACTTCTGCATAGTTCTGCTTTTCACCCAGTTGTGTCATAAGAAAACAGCCAAAACAGTCATTTCAGTTTTTGCTATCTTTTAGAATAACACACACATTCAGTATTTAAGTTTTCTGTATTGTAATTAACAAATTTGTATAAGATGTTGAAATTTCAATATGTACCGATTCAAATGGACTGGAAGCTATTTTCTTTCTTTCAATCATGACTATATATATGTGTATATATATATACACACAATGTACAATATCAAGATCTATATAAAAATGTGCACATTAAAATCAAACAAAATATTGGACTACAGATTTTTTTAACAAGTAAGAACTTGGCATATTGTTCCCATGAGCCCCATTTATTATTTATTTATTTATTTATTTATTTATTTATCTATCTAGGGGAAGAAAAAGAACCCCAAGCAGGCTGTCGGCATGGAGCCCAATGTGGAGCTTGATCCTATGAACAGTGAGAACATGACCTGAGCCTAAATCAAGAGTCAGATGCCCAGCCCACTGAGGCACCCAGGCACCCCTGGACTTTAATTATTTTTATTATATACACAATTAAAATTTTTTATGTTTATTTATTTATTTTTTAATGTTTTATTTATTTCTAGGAGAAAGAGAGAGAGACAGCGTGAACAGGGGAGGGTCAGAGAGAGAGGAAGTCACATACTGAAACAGGCTCCAGGCTCTGAGCTGGCAGTCAGCACAGAGCCCGACGCGGGGCTCGAACCCACAAACCGTGAGATCATGACCTAAGTGAAAGTCGGACGCTCAACCGACTAAGCCACCCAGGTGCCCCATATGTTTATTTATTTTTGAAAGAGAGAGAGACCAACAGTATGTGAGCAGGGGAGGAGCAGAGAGAGAGGGAGACTCAGAATCCAAAGCAGCCTCCAGACTCCAAGCTATCAGCACAGAGCCCAACATGGGGCTCGAACTCATCAGCCATGAGATCATGGCCTCAGTCTAAGTGGACACTCAACCGACAACCACCCAGGAGCCCTATATATGCAATTTTTATTCATTAAAGAGAAATTGGATAATAGAAAAAATTAGAAAAAATGGGGATATTATATATGGGGCAGTTACTTAGTTCATTCTGATAGCTGATACTGTGCTATGTGCTGAGAAAAATTCATAGACGACTAGGACATGGACTGTGCCCTTGAAGAGAGAGACATTAGAAAAAAAAACATATATTTTTTAGGAGGCACCTGGGTGGCTCAGTCAGTTAAGCGTCCTACTTCGGCTCAGGTCATGATCTCGTGGTTCGTGGGTTTGAGCCCCGCGTCGGGTTCTGTGCTGACTGCCAGCTCAGAGCCTGGAGCCTGTTTCAGATTCTCTATGTCCCTCTCTCTCTGACCTTCCCCTGATCACACTGTCTCTCTCTCTCAGAAATAAATAAAACATTACAAAAATTTAAAAAAACATATTTTTAAAACAATGAAAGGTTAAGTTTGTCAAGCATCTGCAATACTTCAGAATTTTCCTGTTACCTTTAACTCACTCATCTGGAGGTAGGCTCTGTTTACTGAGAGATCACATGATCTCTGGGAGCCTGGTCTGTATCATGACTGAACTTGAGGTCCAGTCCTCTTTAGATTGCATGTATCTGCACTTGATTCTTTAGAGAGGTGGCAGTTGGAAAGAAATCTTTCCACTTGTTATATGGGTTGGGTGGAAGAGTGATACCATGGGTTGGGTGGAAGAGTGATAAAGGTAGTGTTGATAGTACCCACTGAAGGCAAAGAAAGTGCATTAAGATGGAGGTAGAAAGGGGACATGGTTACCCAGTATATGAATGACTCATTCCATCTTTCACAAGAAGGTCAACCACCATAGCAGAATGTTTTTTCTAAAGCTATTTTGAGTAATATTTTTAAAAGAGGGTTTTAATAAGATAGAGTCTAGTCAATAATTTCACAATTTTCAATAGATATAGTAAGACACCTACTGATCCTGTGTAAATGTGCAGTCAAAATCAATTGACTTTTTGGGGCACCTAGGTGATTCAGTTGGTTGAGCATATGACTGCACCTAAGGTCATGATCTATGGGTCGACGAGTTCGAGCCCCGCATTGGGCTCTGTGTGCTGACAGCTCAGAGCCTGGAGCCTGCTTCAGATTCTGTGTCTCCCTCCCTCTCTGCCTCTCTCCTGCTCACGCTCTGTCTCTCTCTGTCTCCCTCTGTCTCTCTCTGTCTCAAAAATAAACATTAAAAAAATTTATTTTTAAGTCAGTTGACTTTTTGTGCTATTAATGGTAGACTTCCATCGGCTTCAGATCATTAGAATTATGTCTAATATTTGTAAGTAATTATGCTGAGAACTATACAAAAGAAGTAAAACTGTGAGATCCTATACCTATGATTATCTAACATAGTAAAAAAAAAACTAGAAGAAAAGTATTTCTGTTCTTAAAGTATTTGAGGCAACTAGACATATGGAAGAAATGCAGTTGTCTAATTCTGGCTTTCTTTCACTGATGGAGCAAAGCCAGGCAGTTTCTAAATCTCCCTTGATCGTATTTTTTACATACTTATATATGTATATCAAACTCCTAACAAAATCACCACTATTTTAATCTGTTGTTTTCATTTATCCATCTGTCTACCATCCATTCATCCAGTAAATATTTATTATGTACCTACTACCAGGGAAAGCACTTTTCTGGACAGGGTATTACCAAATGCCTCAGTTGAAGAATAATCACATGTCACTGAGATATGAGTTTATATAATAAAATGAAGCTGCTATGGGAAACTTGGAGTTTATTTACAAAATAAATGAGCTTCAATTTAAGGAGCAAATAGCGCTCAGTTTTTTCAAAACTTAGGGTGGCTTGGATGTTTGTTTTTTAAAAAACAGTCCTAAACAACCATGCAGTTCTGAGTTCTGAGTTTCTTTTACTAATGAACAGATGAAAAACCCTTCCCATGGCAAGGAGCATCAGCAATGGATTATTTGACTCTCACTGTGGTTTATTTCATTATACGATGAGTCACATTTTTTCCTTTGTTAGTTACAGAAGTTGAACAAAATCTGGCGGGTATATTTGACATAGGCTACAAAATATAAAATTATTCCTCAAAGTGTATGTCTGGCTCTTAGTCTCTCTCCAGAGTCTTGGCCATCTATTATCCTCTGCCAGCTAGACATTTCCCCATCAGTGCTCTACAGGAACTGTGGACTCAGTATGTGTAAAGCTGAACTCTATGTTGTCCAGTTTTCTTGAATTCTCTCCCATACTTAGTAGTACCACCATACGCCTGGTTTTTCAAACTAGAAATCTAGAGCCTGGGGCATCTGGGTGGCTCAGTCAATTAAGCATCCAACTTCAGGGATGATCTCACAGTTCATGAGTTCAAGCCCCATGCTGGGCTCTGTGCTAACATCTGGGAGCCTGGAGCCTGCTTCAGATTCTGTGTCTCCTTCTCTCTCTGCCCCTTACCTACTCATGCTCTTACTCTCTCTCTGAAAAATAAAATAAACATTAAAAATATCTAGAGCCTGTCTTTACTGGCATCCACCATAATTCTTAGGTCGCCAAGTTCTATTTATTTTATCTTCAGAATAAGTCTAGAATTTTCACTTCATCATCAGTGCCACTGCTTTAGAGCCACTCACCTTAATCTTGCCTGGACTGTTGAAAAGACCACCAAAAGGATCTTTCTGCTTCTAGTCTCTCAATACTCTAGTCTATCCTCTCTACTGCTGTTAAAGTTATCTTTTTCTAACTTACATATGTTCATGCCACTTTCTTTGAAAGTCTTCAACAGATTCTCCTTGACTACAGGAATGTGCTAAATCATTTTAACACAGAATTAAGAACTTTTCTAATCTGTTCCTAGATTTTATTTTCAGGCCCATCTCTCCACAAGTATTGCATACATCTGCCAAATGGGACCACTTGCCTAAATATACCATGCATGCTCTTTTTATATCTATGAGCTATTGAATACTCTGTTTGCCCAGAACATTGTTACTCATGTCTCCATTTGGTAAACCCCTACTTACCATTCAAGAGGGAGCTCAAATATTACCTCCTTTAAAAGGTCATCTTTGAAATAGTCTGGAAATATCAGTACCTCTACTCTCTGTGCTGGGCTATTCTTTGTTTGCCTCTCTAGGTTCCCTGTCCACCATTCTTTACCTGCCCTGTGCCATTGGAGGCTCACCTCTTTGGACAACATAACCTGATTTTCTTGCCCTCTGACTTCTTGGTGGATTTGAATAATCGGAGGCCCTGGAAGAAGTTCAGAGAGCAGAAGAGAGTGAGATTATAGTAATATCTCCCTAACTCCCTTCCTCCTGGGCCGGAGCTATTGAAAGAGTTCCTTTCTGGTAGACTTTCTTATAATTCAAGCTTTTTTTCTGAGTTTTGGTGATAGCTCCTTTTTTTGGCCTCTTCAGGCCTAAGTGTGGGGGCCTTTTCTCAATGTTGATGCTTAATTATCCCTAACTCAGTCTATACCTTTGTAAATAAAGTCCTTTATTAAACTTCCTTTATTCACTCCTTTCAAGTATGCCATCTGTTGCCTCTTCTGATTGGTGCACTCCTGCGGTACCATTTAGATTGCTTTATAACTATTCCTAACACATTGCATTCTAATTATTTTTGCCTATCTATCCATTTTCCCCATTAAAGTCCTTAGGAAAGGTCTGATTCCAGGGAAAGAGTCCATGTGACTAGGTAGAAAGGAGCTCTCATTTTTTAGGAGGGCTTTACAAAGACCAGGGTAGAACATGCAGAGGCCAGAGCAAGGAGGGATCCCCAGAGTGTGCAGAAAACCTGGGGGACATGGGAGTCATCTTTGAGAATCAGGTAAGGAACTGCCTGCTTGCCTGAATCCAAGGAAACAATCTAGTTGAAAAGGGAGATAATACTTAAAAGGGAAATCAGAAAACAGGGACTGAAGAATTTGGCCCGACTAATTAGCTATGTCAACTTTAATACCACCTTGGGCTAAAATCTAAGATCCTTGGTCTGGCATTTGGAATTCACTGATAGAGTCTCATAGATTTCATCGAGTAAGAAGACTAAGAAGTATAAATAAAAGGGCAATGACTCTAAGAACTTTAACAACCATTAGAAGTGAGAGTTGGAGAATCCCTATATAGCATTTCTCCTTTCTGCCCGAGTTTTCAACAAATTGAGAAAAAAAGATTAGGACAGATAGAGTCAATAATAATGATAATAGTAATGATAGCTCAAACTTCCAGAGCACTGATACTGTCATAGGCATGGTTCTAAGGGCTTCATATGTATGACCTCAGTCTTTTTTTTTTTTTAAGTGTTTTTTTTTTTTAATTTCTAGGAGAGAGAGAGAGAGACAGCGTGAGCAGGGGAGGGTCAGAGAGAGAGGGAGTCACAGACTGAAACAGGCTCCAGGCTCTGAGCTGGCCGTCAGCACACAGCCCGACGCGGGGCTCGAACCCACGAACCACGAGATCATGACCTCAGCGAAAGTCGGACGCTTAACCGACTAAGCCACCCAGGCGCCCCTGACCTCAGTCTTCAGGCCAACTCTATGAGTAGATACTCTTAGTCTCATTTTATAGGTGGAGAAATTGAAGCACAGGGAAGTTGAGTAACTTTGGTCAAAATCAAATGGCTGTACTAAGTGGCAAATCTGGGGTATTAACAAGTTTGGCTCTAGTGTCTATGCATTTAACCACTATGCAATATTGCCTCTTAAGATATAACATTTATTTTGGACAAAACTAACGTTGGAGAATGTGATTTGCATCTACGAACAAGAGGGATTTCTAATAATGAACCCCTAAGATGCAGACAGTGCCAGACTTCTGCAGGCTTCCTTGCATAGGGTCTGTCTCTGGAAAACTTAGGACATGGAAAAGCAGGCTTTTGCAGGCAGATTGGCTGTGAGAAGAGAGACAGAGGGAGAGAAATAGAGAGACAGACAATAAACGGGGGACTTGCCTATGCATGCCCACTTTTTTTCATACTCATCAATCAGATAAAGTCTCCTTTCCTGGGAAAAAAGAGTTGAGGGGTGGAGGAAGGTTTGAGGTATTATACTAGTGGATCCTCCCCCACCAGGAAGAAAACATCAAGAATTAGGAAGAGGTCTTTTCCCTCAATATAATGTCCCTATATTTATTACTTTTTATTACCTTTTTGTTCTTAATATCAATGCAAATTGTACCATAATCATTTGCGTGTCTGTCTCTACCACCCAGTCCCTTCCTCACCTATGCACTTCTTTTTTTTTTAGATGTTTATCTATTTTAAGAGGGGGAGAGAGAGAGCGAGAGAGACTAGAGGAGGGGCAGAGAGAGAGGGAGACAGGATCTGAATTGGGTTCTGCACTGTCAGCATAGAGCCTGATGCGAGGCTTGGACCCACAAGCCATGAGATCATGACCAGAGCTGAAGCCAGAGGCTTAACTGACTCAGCCACCCAGGCACCCCTCACCTATGATCTTCTTAACAACAGAAATCTTTTCTATTAACTTCTGGATCTCCAGTGCTTAGCACATGTTACACATTCATGAATAGCTCATCAAACAAAACAATGAATAAAGAGATACTTTTCTATAATCCCCAGAAAATACAGAAGAATTTAATACACCCTAGGACTAGTTGTTAGCTCAGAAATGGATTAGCTGCTTTAGACTTCAGTGCCCTGGTTTGAGTTCATTCTCACCCTCTTTAATTCCTGACTTTTTTTTTTAAATATAAAGTCTTAAACAGGTAAGCCAGACAAGTTGTAACTTCCTACTTACCAGTGCTGCTATTCATGACTTTGCTGAAACTGGAATCAGAAAAGATGGTAAGGAATAACAGAGTAGCGTCTTGACACATATCTTGGTTATCTCTGTCTAGTGGAAAGAAGATAGGGGCTTTGGTGTCATTCAAACTCATTTTGAAAACCCATTTTACAATTCACCTGTGTGACCTTGGGCAGATTATTCTTGTAGCATAGGAGCTATGTTCTACATGTTTTTAGGCAATTCCCTTGTGTGAGGACATTATCTGCTTTTCAGAAAGATTCTCATTTGACTGCTTTTATGGAATTATGCCCTGGCCCATGGTCTCATTTTCCATTTTTAAAATCTGCGTGCTTTATCCTCCAGACATCAGATTCTGCTGTCTGATAGCATGTGACTATCGAGAAATGTGATTATTCCTCTTACTTCTTTAATTTATCCTGTTTTTCTGGTTTGTGATCGTATCTCAATTAACTATTTCCTTGGTTACTGATTGACTTAATGGAATCCAGCTTCATTGACACAATTGTGAACTTTGGCTACCACTAACATCTACTTGAACCATAGTAGTTTGTCAAATTGCCTTGATATTTTTATTGCAACTTCAAGAACCACTGAAGCTTACTATCAATGGTCACTTCAAAATGCATCAGTTATTTTAGCATCTCAACCGAGTTATCCAAATGTAACACGTTTCCTTGACCAATCAAGCCTCTGTATTTTGTACCTGGTAACACATATTTCTGGGAATGTTATGTGGAACTATCCAAGTCCTAAGCATCTAAAGAAATGGTTATTAATAAACCAAGACACAGGGGCACCTGGGTGGCTTAGTCGGTTAAGCGTCCGACTTTCGCTTAGGTCATGATCTCGCGGTTCGTGGGTTCGAGCCCCGCGTCAGGCTCTGTGCTGACTACCAGCTCAGAGCCTGGAGCCTATTTCAGAGTCTGTGTCTCCCTCTCTCTCTGACCCTCCCCTGCTCACGCTGTCTCTCTCTCTCTCCTAGAAATAAATAAAAAATATTTTTAAAAAATTAAAAAAATAAAAAATAAAAAATAAACCAAGACACAGAAATGAGTAATTGAGAAAGACTTCAACAAGATCCATTTTTCCAAAACTGGACTCCCACTGCATTATGGGACAACTTCTGGTCAACTTGCTTCATTTACTAACCCTTCCATGGTCCTCCTATTCCAATGAGTGAACTTCATTGTTGTTTTCACAGACTGTTGATTCACAAATTCAGAAACTTTTCCCTGAGGGCTGCTGAGTAATAAGTAACAGTGATATTTGCCCACATTCATGTAGGATTTCACAGTTTATAAAGGGGTTCACATCCATTCTCTTAAATAGATTTGAGTTCTCGAACAGAAGATCTTACATGGTCCATGTTTAAACTACCAGAATAATGACTCTCTGTTTTGTATTATTGACATTCTGGGTGTTTTTCTGCCTCAAAGCCACTGATCATTCATTAACTCATTCAACTAACATTCATTGAATCTTCCTCTGTATTAAGAACTGTGCTAGACATTCTGGAAAAAAGTGAATATGACATAGTCCTTGCATTTAAGCCTGGAAGAGAGAATTTTTTTTTACATTTGTTTATTTTTGAGAGACAGAGCACAAGTTGGGGAGGAGCAGAGAGAGAAGGAGACACAGAATCTGAAGCAGGCTCCAAGCTCTGAGCTGTCAGCACAGAGCCCGATGCGGGACTCAAGCTCACAAACTGTGAGATCATGACCTGAGCTGAAGTCAGACACTTAACCAGCCGAGCCACCCAGGATCCCTTGGAAGAGAGATTTAAAATTAATCAACAAAGGGGCTCCTGGGGGGCTCAGGTAGTTGAGCGTCCAACTTTGGCTCAGGTCCTGATCTTGCAGTTGGTGATTTCAAACCCCTCATTAGGCTCGCTGCTGTCAGCATGGAGGCTGCTTCGGATCCTCTGTCCATCTTTCTCTCTGCCCCTCCTACATTTGTGCTCTCTCTCTTTCAAAAACAAACACTAAAAATATTAACAAAAATACGATGTTCAAATACTGTAATACAGATTTGTATAAACAGCTAAAAGAATATAGCAAGGGGAGAGGTTCATTCCAGCCCAAGCTTTAGCGACTCTCAGTAGTCAAAAAGGAGATTATATATTAAGAAATCAACAACAGGGGTACCTGGGTAGCTCAGGTGGATAGATAAGCATCTGAATCTCAATTTCGCCTCAGGTCATGATCTCATAGTTTCATGAGTTCGTGCCTCATGTCAGGCTCTGCACTGACCCCTGGGAGCCTGCTTGGAATTCCCTCTCTCTCTCTCTCTCTCTCTCTCTCTCTACCCCTGCCCTGCTCATACTTTCTCTGTCTCTCTCTCTCAAAAATAAATAAATAATTAATTAAACTATATTAAAATAGAAATAAACAACAAAATAAAGCCTTGAAGCAAAGTAAGATTAATTTAAATGTATCTAAGCAGTTTTTTAAAAATTCCCTGTAATAGATTCATATTTTTTTTCTTGAGGGAACAGCAGAACAGGAAGGATAGTAGTGAAATCTCTCAAACGAGATAGGTTGTCACAACTTCAAAGAGGTTAGAAATCACTGTACTGGTACACAGAAGTTTAAAAGCTGGATTACTCAAATCTCATTACATATAATTTCTAGTATTTGAGCAATGAGTTCTGGGAGCAAAATTTGTGCCAAGTAAGCAGAACTGAAGGATTTTAATAGCAATCACTTCCTTATATTTATCTTAATAATTATGATAGTTACTACAAGGCATCAGAAGCCAGGTGAGCATTTACCATTTCATAAACAGGGACATTTTAAGTTTTATACTTGAAGAATATTGGGAAAATACTCTTAATTCTCATGTACCTAATAGTAAAGACAACAGTGATGTCCTATTTGGTTACAAATATTTTTTGTTAGGGTGTGTGTTTTAAATGGTGTTTTTAGGGGTGCTGGGTGGCTCAGTCAGTTAAGCGTCCGACTTCGGCTCAGGTCATGATCTCACAGTCTGTGGGTTCAAGCCCTGTGTCGGGCTCTGTGCTGACAGCTAGCTCAGATGCTGGAGTCTATTTTAGATTCTGTGTCTCGCTCTCTCTCTGTTCCTACCCTGCTCATATACACACACACTCTCTCTCTCTCTCAGAAATAAAACATTTAAAAAATTTTTTTAATAAATAAATAAATGGTGTTTTTAGCATTATAACAGCAATCTACTTGAGTTCTTTGATAAATGTAACTGTAACAGAAGAAAGAATAAAACCAATAGGATTTCCTCTATAACAAATATTGACTTAATTTTATAAGGTCCCATGGCTGAACTCCTCTGTTTATTCATGAAGCAGATTCAGGCTATTGGTCTATCAGGATTTACTTCCAACCTTCATAGTTCAGACTGTACAGCCAGGGTAACTTCTGGACTCTCAGATGACTCGACTTACAGAGGTAATAGAAAAGGCCAAGCAGCACTGAGAGGTGGCTAAAGAAACCCACGTGCTGGCCCCTAGCCCAGTAGACTAGAGTCCCTCAGTGAAAGAGATTTTCCACTGATTACACTTGGGAGTTACCCCTGGTCTAGCCTTTGTCTCAAATCATCTAGAGGCCAAAAGTGCTAACAAGCCACTGACTCACAGGCGGAATACATTCAGTCTGGTGATTCTGTTCTGAAAGGCTGTGGAACAACAGAGATACTGGCAATCAAACAACAAAGCAACTTCCTAAGTTTCAAGGTCATCCCAGCCTGGTTGTGACATGACATACTGATAACTCAGAGCAGGTACTAGACACTTGTTATAGCGGCTAAGCTTTCTTTGTAGGAGGAAGAAGCCCTGTTTCAGGTTTCGTCTGATACCTTTTCCTAGCTTTCTTAGAAGTAGCATGTGTGGATCTTTTCTTAGAGACCCTGGAATTATGTCACAGCTCTCAGTGTGACAATTGTTGGGAAAGTGTAATGAGACTTGGCAGTCCCCTGAGAATCATCAAAATCATTTTAAATTTGACTTCTAAGCTAATAGCAGAGGGTAATAGCTTTAAGTTGTCTCAATCACAATAATATGCAAGAAAAGTATTTCTCCTAATGAAGACTACAGTGTGTGTGTGTGTGTGTTCTGGTATAATACTTTTTCATTTTCTTGTACTGGCTCTTAACTAACCTACTTTAAAAAAAAAAAAATAGGGGTTCCTGGATGGCTCAGTTGGTTAAGCATCCGACTCTTGGTTTTGACTGGGGTTCATGAGTTCTGAGGTCCAGTCCTTTGTTGGGCTCTGTGGCTACTAGTGTGGGGCCAGCTTGGGATTATCTCTCTCTTCCTCCCTCTCTCTCTCTGCCCCTTCCCTGCTCATACATTTTTTTTTTCTCTCTGAAAATAAATGAAATTAAAAAAAATTTAAATAGGCTCTACACCCAATGTGGGCTTTGAACTCACAACCCCGAGATCAAGAGTCACATACTCTACTGCCTGAGCTGGCCAGCCACCCCTAACTACACTCACCTATTTCAGGGAGATTAAAATGTGAGCATACATATTTTTTAATATATAGAAGCAGACATTTAGGTAATGGGAAAATTTGTTTTTGTGTGATGACTATGAGGCACAAATGCATTTATTCATTTTATTTCAAGATCATGTTTCCCTTTGTTATTAGTGAGAAGCATTTGCCAAGAATCAACTTCAAGATTTTATGAAATTATAGCAACCCTGGTAATGAATTGGCACACAGTAACCGCCATTTCTTCCCATTAAGATAAATGTCTTTCTATAAGTAATTAGTTTCCTATCAGCTTTATAGTCATTTTCTTTTCCTCAGGAAAAATATTCCAGGCATTTTCACTTTAAAAGGCAACTCACATGTCTCACATGTCACTTAAAACTCTGGTCAAGGAGTCAACCTCATATCACACCTCTATCATCTGATAGTTCTCTATGACATGGAAAATAAAATTAATAAGATATACTGACTGCTTTTTAGGTGCTAGGCACTGTTGTAAATGCTTTACATTTAGTAGGGAGCTATTTAGTCTTCATGATAACCCAATGAATTAAGGTCAGTTTATCTAAATCAACCTAAGTAGCCATAGTCTTGAATTTCATCCCCAATGTATTAATTCATTTGTAAATTACTTATAGAATGTTTGTTAAATTCCAAGTACTGTCCTAGTTGCTTTAGATTGAAACAAACAAAAAAGACTGGGTACCCACTCTGCCTTTTAGGAGTTGAGGGTCAAGCAATTAGTAGTCCTAATTGCAGCCGATTTGCTGAGCATTGTGTAATTGATAGAGCATATTAATAAGGCTTCAGGCTCGTGATATGTGCAATCTATATGGCAAACACATTCTTTTCTATTCCAATTAGAAGAAAGATTCATAGATAATTCACAATGCTGCAGGATAGGCAACAATATTCATTTAAGCTTTTGCCTCAGGGCTACATTAACTCCCCTGTCCTCTGAAGAGACACTCTGAAGAAATCTGGACTACCTGGACATCTCACAGAACATCCCACTGAGGCACTGAATTGATGGCATAATTGTTTAGGATGAACAATAAGTGACTAGTATGCTAAAGGGCTCGGTAAGAGTCAGTGTTCTGGAGGGTTGGAGATAGTTCTATGGAGATTCAGGAATCTGACACTTCAGTGAAGTTTTTAGGGTTCTAGTGGTCAGAAGCATGAGAAGATACCTTCTTCAAGTAAAAGAGAATTGTTGCATCTTGCATTTGCTACTACAAAGAGGAAAACATCATTCCTGGTAGGGCTCTTTGGGTTCTAGACACAACACATTCCAAATTTACAAATGGTCCATCTACCTAGTGACACAGAAAGCTGCAGGTCTGTGTGGGGAGGTCCAGTCTACAGTATGAATAGGCCCACTACTTGGGCCATACAATCCAGCAGATCTATCTTAAGGTATTAGAAGTGTCTGTGGTGGGAAAGGATATCGCGTCTTATGGAAAGCTTATTGGGAGAATAATAATGCAGGCCTCTGGGATTCCATTTGTAGCATAAAATTATAAGTCTTTTGGGAAATAGCGCTTGGTGAGTTATTGGGAGTAGGAGAGGCAGAATGCTTCATGGGGCACCAAGTGACCATGGTCCAGAGCTGCCCATCCTGAACTCGGTTTCGTTAGGTATGTTAAGTTATAAAGTCAGATAGATCCAACAGCAATTCGTGGTAATTTGGAAATGATACTTGTGGGATTGAGCCTGAGCAGAACAGAGGACACAGTAAACTATTTGAGTAGGTAGCTCAGACTTATATGTTGCTCATAACAGTTGCAGCTGTACCCTTCCTCAGCTTGCTCCTAAGGCCATATGGGGGATTCCTGTAAGACCAACTGAAGGAGAAGGAAAAACTCAAGCTTCATTTATAGATGGGTCTGTTCAATACGTAGGTACAAGCTGAAAAGAGACCATGACTGCATTATAGCTACATGGGTGGAGATAGCAGAGAGGGAAAATATTCCCAATGGGTGGAACTGTGAATGGTGCACCTACATATCTATGTTTTGTGGAATGTAAACTGGCCCAGTATATGGGAAGTGGCCTGGGAAAAAAAGAATTAGAAAATTGGAGACAAAAAGATAGAGGCATGTAGATGAACATGAAGAGTTTGTATCACACATTATAGCCCAATAGAAAGCATCCACCATGGAAAAGGTACCGTAAATAGCCAAGCAAATATAATAACTATATCAGTGGACACAGGCCAGCTTTTGTCATTAGCCACCTTGGAACAGCTGTGATCGCACATGGAACAGTTGCCAAGGTGGCAGAGACCAGCTCTGCATGAATTCAGTTGTAGATATCCCATTCCCGAAGGTGATGTAGCTTCTGCTGTTGCTGAATGTCCAGCCTGTCAGCAACAGAAACCAATATCATTATTTTTTGATGAGACCAAATGGTTAATTGGTAGAAAGTCAACTACAAGAACTAGTGGTTTGTCTTCACAGGGATGGATACATATGCTGGGTATACTCTTGTCTTTCCTGATTGCAGTGTGTCAATCAGAGCCACACTCCAGGGGCTTACAGAATGCCTGATCCATGAGTATAGAATCCCACACAATAAAACATCTAAACAGGTGATCTACTTTGTTGTGAAGGAGATGTAGGATTGGATTCACGGGAATGCACTATCATATCATATCATATCATATCATATCATATCATATATCCTGCATCATTTTGAAGCACCTACCAGGATACTTCTAAAGGCACAGCTGCAACAGCTCAGAAGCAGCACTCTGGAAGGATGAGGTGCTACCTTTCTTCAGGCTTTTCCTCCTTCCTCCCTGGTTATATGAGAACCCCCTCCTCCTGGCTCATATAACCATAGGTATGAGCTGCAAGATGGATGTTGTTGCAACTGCAGTGGCTGAAATGGGGATCTGGGCTAAATCAGAGACCTCTGCATGGTCCCCAGTAAGAATAACACTATGGACACCAAGGGGTAGAATCCAGAATGGCCCCACTTACCATCACTCTCAAAATTCAGTGGGAGATTTTGTGCTTCCTGTACCTGCAATTACGGAAATACTTGTCCCCAGAAGGCATGCACTCTTGTCAGGGAATAGAGTAAATATCTCATTGGACCATATGCTAAGGATACTGCCAGGGCACTTTGAATTCTTTGTGTCCAGGGATCAACAGGTGAGAAAGGGACTCACCATCTTGGCAGGGCTAATCAACTCTGATCATCAGAAGATAGTGCTGCTTAAAAAAAAAAAAAAAAAAAGATAGCGCTGCTTTTACACAATGGGAATAGGAATATGTTTGGAACTCAGGTGACATACTTAGAAGCCTCCTGGTACTTCCTTGATCCACTGAAACTATGAATAGACATGAGCAGCAACACTGACTTGAACAGGGTACAATTGCCTAGAGCTGAGGCTCAGCAGAAATGAAGGTTTAGGGGCATCTGAGAAGCTCAGTCAGTTGAGCGTCTGACTTTACCTTAGGTCATGATCTTGTGGTTTGTGAGCTGAAGCCCCCTCATCAGTTTCACTGCTGTCAGCCTGTCAATGCAGAACCAGCTTCTGATCCTGTCTGCCTCTCTCTACCCCTCCCCTGCTTGCACTCTCCCCAAAATAAATATTAAAAAAAGAGGGGCACCTGGGTGGCCCAGTTGGTTAAGCGTCCGACTCCAGCTCAGGTCATGATCTCACAGTTTGTGGGTTTGAGCCCCACATCGAGCTCTGTGCTGACAGCTCAGAGCCTGAGCCTGCTTCAGATTCTGTGTGTCCCCCTCTCTCTGCCTCTCTATCATCATGCTCTGTTCTCTCTGTCTCTCAATAATAAATAAATGTTAAAGATTTTTATAAAAACAATGGGGCACTTGGGTGGCTCAGCTGGTTGAGCTGATTGGGTCATGATCTTTGTGAGTTCAAGCCCCACTGTCAGTGCAGAGCCTGCTTGAGATTCTTCCTCTCCCTCTCTCTCTGTCCCAGCTCCAAGCCTGGAGCCTGCTTCAGATTCTGTGTCTCCTTCTCTCTCTGACCCTCCCCTGCTCACACACACACTCTCTCTCTCTCTCTCTCTCAGAAATAAATAAAACATTAAAAAAAAGTTAATTAATTAGAAAAAAAGAAATGAATGCTTGGGTCACCCCATGAGGTGAGCTACCTAGTCTCGCCTAAGCAGTAGCTGAGGGTGATGGGAATTGAGAATGCAGTGGAGGGGGAGGATGACTACCAGTTGTAGCCCCAAGAACAACTGCAGCAATGGGGGCTCTGATTCATCCCACTAACTTCCTTCTTTTAAGTTTTCTCTCAAGAGGACAGTCTGATAGGAATCATAGAAGATCTGTTCCTCAACTCTTCATAGAGAAGTGGATTTGTCCATAGCATGGGGTGGATTGTGACAACACAAAAATGTGCTACTCAGAGTGTTGTGGGTAGCAAAGCTGACTATTGGACCTAACCCTGCCCTCTGGATCCACCCCTGTTTTTGCACTGAGCTAACACTTCCCTTGGGCTTCTTGTAGCCAATGTCAGCATGGCAGAGGTGCTAATCGAAGCCCATTTCTGGGAGACAAGGACTCCTCTAACAGGTGACTTTGGCTCAAGGCCTCCATATTGACCTGGTTGTAACTCAGAAGTGTGCTATAGTGTAAAGCTCTTTCTGCCTAATCTTCTTTCCTTCCTGCCCTCTTTTACTGATGTCAGACTTGCATCATGCTCAGAAGGCTCTCTGGCTTCTTCTCCTGTATCCCTTACAGGCATGTTCCCCCTAAATCTCTGCAAGTCTAATTCCCTCTTGGCATCTGCTTCTCAGAGGATACCAGCTAACAGTGCTGCTGGGGAAACGAGATCTTGTCTAACAGGCAAATGTAGGGCATGAAGAAGACAGGCTTAGAATCTACCTTCCTATACTGGATCTCTAGAAATTGCTCATACAATGTTGACATTGTCTACAAATGCCAATCTGTAATTTCTTTATTATTTTGCTACCTGAAAAAAAAAAAAGGAAGTGCTGGCAAAACGAAAGAAAATGAAAGTAAAGGAATCACTTCCTCTATCTTTAACTGCTCTTTCATGCTTCCCCACCCCCGTTTACAGTTTCTCTTATTACTTAAGCTGTAGCCCATTGTGTTGTCTAGCATTCTGCAAACTTAATCACTTGGCATCTGGAGCAAACCTATTCCTAAAGGACCAAAGACATAATCTTAGTCCGTATAAATGGGAGAACTACTCCCATTGACTACTGCCTAGTCAATTGTTTAAGAAGAGAACTAGTCAGGGGCGCATGAGTGGCTCAGTCAGTTAAGCATCTGACTTCAGCTCAGGTCACAATCTTATGATTTGGGGGTTCTAACCCATCAAGCTCTGCACTGACAGCTCAGAGCCTGGAGCCTGCTTTGGATTCTGTGTCTCTCTCTCTCTCTGCCCCTTCCCATCCTGCACTCTGTTTCTCTCTCTGAAAAATCAATTAACATTAAAAAAAATTAAAAAGTAAAAGAAGGGAACTAGTCACGGGGTGCCTGGGTGGCTCAGTCAGTTAAGTTTCTGACTTTGGCTCAGGTCATGATCTCAGGGTTTGAGTTCAAGCCCCGTTCTGGGGCTCTGTACTAACAGGGCAGAACCTGCGTGAGATTCTCTGCCTCCCTCTCTCTCCGCCCCTCCTCAGCTCATCCTCTCTCTCTTTCTCTCTCAAAAGAAATAAATAAACTTAAAAAAAGAGAGAGAGAGAGAACTAGTCATTAGGAATCTATACAATATTTTGAGCTCATTTTTGGTACTAATGTTTGGGTACATCTCTTGAATCCCTGAAACTATAGCTTACTTAATTAGAAAATAAGGGTAAAGCTATTTTCTTCCTAGAGCTAAGGAAAGATATTTGCCAACATGGGCCTCTTACATAATAACCAAACTTTATGGTGTGTGTGTGTGTGTGTGTGTGTGTGTGTGTGTGTGTGTGATAACAAAAACAACTTAAGGTTTGGAGGCCTGAGCTCAGCCTTACAGCTTGTAAAAAGCCCCAGGTAAGTGCTGTTTGCCTTATTGAGTCTTGCCTACCTCAGAGCTTGTTGCAAAGTTCAAGTGTAACAGAGCATGTGAAAAGGCTTTGTAAATTATAAAGTGCCATACAGAAGTGAGCTTTTATGATAGTGATGATAATTAAAGATCTTCTTTGGCACAGTGTCTGTTATGTGACAGATACATGCAGCTTAAGAGAAACGGGAAGTTAATTTAGCTCATTGCACTGGTCTACTAGGGATACAGTAACAAAATACTACCGAGGGGGTGCTTCACAGTTGTGGAGACTGGAAGTCCAAGATCAAGGTACTGACAGGGTTGATTTCTCTTGAGGCCCCTCTCCTTGGCTTGCAGATGGCCATCTTCTTGCTATGTCCTTACATGGCCTTTTCTCTATGCAGGCATGCCCCAGATGTCTCTTCCTCTTCTTACAAGGACACTAGTCCCCATGGATCAGGGCCCCACTCTCATGACCTTACTTAACCTTAACTTTTTAAGGTCCTTGTCTCCAAATACAGTTGCGTTGGGAGTAAGGGCCTCATCATGCGAAATTTTTTTTTGGCAGGGTGAGGGCACAGTTCAGTCCATAACACTAATCATTTAAATATGTTCAAGGCCATTCTAGGCCCTGCTCAACACTGCCATGGTGTGTTCCTCAGGATACCTCAGGATAGTGTGGTTCCTGGACCTTTGCTTCAGGATCATTTGAGGTATTTGGTAGAAATGCAGAATCCTCAGTCCCATCTTGGGTTTACGAAATCAGAATTGTTGAGGTTCAGCAATCTGCATTTTTACCATCTGGGTAAAAGTTGTTTTGGGGTACCAAAGTGTAATAATTACCAATGCAATGAGAAGCACAGAGAAGTTTGGAATCACACTGCCTGGGTTTGAATCCTTGCTCTACCAATTTCTAGATGTGGAATCTTTGCCAAAATACTTCATTTCCCCGTGCCTCAATTTACCTATATGTAAAATGAATATTATTACTACCTTCATATTGTTGTGAGGTGCAGAGATAGAGGATTAGATGGTGCTTCGTAATTTAAACATTTTTATTCTTCTTCAACTTTATGTTCTGATAAAATAGTGGTCCATGAAAACTTTCTTTCCTTTTTTATTCCTTGCAGTGCCTTTTTTCCCCTTTTATCTTTTCTCTCATCTTTTGTCTTCTCCTCTCTCATCACTAATCCTACACATCCTATAAGGTGGAGTTTTTTTTAAGTTTACTTATTTATTTTGAGAATGGGGAAGGAGCAGAATCCCAAGAGGCTCCACACTGTCTGGGCTGAGCCTGACATGGGACTCAAACTCATAAACTGTA
This sequence comes from Proteles cristata cristata, assembly GCA_017311185.1. NCBI lineage: Eukaryota > Metazoa > Chordata > Mammalia > Carnivora > Hyaenidae > Proteles > Proteles cristata. The sequence continues at coordinate 81,655 of JAESUZ010003308.1, read as the reverse complement.
AGATCATGACCTGAGCCAAAATCAAAAGTTGGACGCTTAACTGACTGGGACACCCAGGCCCCTTAAGGCCAACTTTAAATCCCACCTATCTCATGTCATGTTTCTTGATCCCCGTTACAACCTGGCTATCTCATTGCGTATTCCATTTTTGCGTTATAGCTATTTGTATATGTCATGTTCCCCACTGGCTGCTGACATCTATGAGAAATAAGCCCACCAACTCATCAAAGGAGGGACAAGGAGACTCGGAGCACAGTGAAGTGAGGCTTTAATCAATGTTCTTGCAAGAGCAGGTGTCTGATGGACAGGCACACTCAGGGCAGTTACAGCAGACAATTTATTTCCTAGCACGCAAGTCCCTCCTCCCGTTTCTCATTGGCTGAGTACTACAGAGGTTACAGCCTTACCCAGACATCACCTATGTCCATGTAATGCAAAAAGTAGTCTAATTGGAACCAATGTACAGACCCTCAGGTGACACAGACTTTCAGTTTCTCCTCCCCTTGTTCTTGGTGAATGCTTGTTGCAAAGTCCACAAAAATAAGCCCTCAAAATGGAGAGGAGAAGAACAACCAGGAAGTTAAGTGTGTAAAGGTTTGGGACTCTGTTGTTGGGGAGGGGGATTCGTATGTATTTTCAATAGGTTGTAAACCTACTGCTAACTAGACAGCACACATTTTATTTGGTATTTCTGAAAATCATCTCCCTTCCTATTCACACAACTGATCCCATCCCAAACATATACACATGTGCAACATACATACATGCATACAACATGTATTCTTTTAGGGGCATTGGAATAGGATTTAAATTAATAAATATTTATTGAATGGAAACAATGGTGATCTACTTTTTTAAGCTAAAGGTCTTGTTAAATTCTTTGCAAAATTCTCTCTACGCCCAATATCTACTGGAAGAAGTAGCTCATGATTTAGGGTCTGGTAGTGAACAGAAAAACTGGAACCAGAATTTTGACAAATGTAAATGTATTCAGGGAATAAAGCTAACATTTTTCTCAATTCCTATATCCCAGTAATCGAATAGAAGTGAATCCTAAAGGGGAGTAGATTTTGCCATCTCAAACCCCTCTTTGGCATAGGATTATTTTTTTTTTAATGTTTTATTTATTTCCAGGAGAGAGAGAGAGAGAGAGACAGCGTGAGCAGGGGAGGTCAGAGAGAGAGGGAGTCACAGACTGAAACAGGCTCCAGGCTCTGAGCTGGCAGTCAGCACAGAGCCCGACGCGGGGCTTGAACCCACGAACCGCGAGATCACGACCTAAGCGAAAGTCGGACGCTTAACCGACTAAGCCACCCAGGCACCCCAGGCATAGGATTATTTTGAGCTAAAGGCAATCAAAACCCAGAAGATTCAGGAAAAACTCTTTACCTTCCCTTCAGCTGCCAAAATTTACATGGGAAAAGGAAGAGCTATTACCAGAGATACCTTTTTACCTAATACATTTATCTGCATAACAGAGCAACCTTTGTTTTCTAAATATCTCCTCTGCCTTCCTGTGAACTGCCTTCCTCCCCTTTGGCTTTCCTTAGTTTAGGTTCTTGTGTAAGTTTAAATTACCTGGTTGCCGTTTGCATCTCATATTTTTACGGGCCTTTTTTATGTATGAAATTTGTTTTTCTCCTGTTGATCTGTCTTATATCAATTTAATTATCAGACAGCCAAAGAACCTAGAAGAAGGGAAATTGTTCTGCCTCTACCACCCCTTGGTTCTTACGAATATGTGGCCAGAGTAAAGAGCTTGAGAAGAACGTTGATGAAGGATGAAGGAATTTTGATTGTTAGAGAAACTTGGAGCCTACAGTTTATTTTGAAACTATTTTTAGCAATGATTTAGTCAGGTTCATTCCTATGAAGGCTTGGAAATGTCTGGTCTATTTTATAGCACAATAAAACCTCATGGTTTCCTGGTTGGCTGGTATTTGTTTAAAGAGAGTGAGTTGCTGGTCCAGACAACATTTGAGAGGTTATAATGAGAGGAAATCTGATGTAAACCCTTTCACCTGTAAAAAGGAGAGGTTAGCAAGGAATAATATCAGCCATACCCATGAGATTTATTGGTTAAAAAAAAAACATAGTTTTGGTTTATTTAAAAATCTTGTCCATACAGTGTGGATGTTAGTCATCGGTCCAAATATGATTACACATCCCATCCCCAAAGACAGTATTAAAATCTTGAATTTATATAAGGGTTCTTGTTATTTTTCACAGTTTGCACTTACATTTAATACAATTACTAAAGCGCCAAACCATGCTAGAGAGCTGTCACTGGGAATAGTACAAACAAAATTGGAGTGAAGATGAATGGTAGGTCAACTGGAACACTGCACTGAATCCTGGTTGTTTAGCAGGAAATGGATGTTAAATACACTTGCCTTTGTCTGAATTATCTGACCACATGTTTTTTTTTAATTTTCTAACTGTACTAATTGATCTCTTGTGGCTTGTTTACTATTCACAGAGCTGCTGAAAAATACTGTGATCTTAAGTTAAGAATGTTGAACAAGGGCATTTAAATGATCTCGTCAAATGAGTCTTCTCAAATAATGATTTCTCACCAACTTCAAAGGGATGCAAGAAAAAAAAAAGAATCGGACTAAGATTGTACTATTCATCTAAGCTAAATAATAACTGCTTAGTTAAAAAAAAACCTCTCATAGATATGTTAAACATTTATTAGCTTCTGTATTATATAAAATCCATGATCTCACTTAGTTTTTATTTGTTTATTTGTAGGACACCACTATGAACACAAAATAAATGCTAGTTTATAATACCTATTTAGAAAGATATAGGGAAGGGACCACCTGGCTGGCTGTCAGTTGAACATGAGATTCCTGATCTCAAAGTTGTAAGTTCAAGCCCCATGTTGGGTGTAGAGATCAGTTAAAAAAAAAAAAAAAAAGATTTAGGGAAGGCTGTAGACACACCATTAAGGGGAATGCTATTATTTTTATACAGGAGAAAAGTGTGTGTGTGTGTGTGTGTGGTCGTTACACTGTATCAGGCAAGCTATCTAAATTGTTTTTTGGGGGGTGCCTGGGGGCTCAGCCAGTTAAACGTCCAGTTTCCACTCAGGTTATTATCTCCTGGTATGTGACTTTGAGCCCCAAATTAGGTTCTGTTCTGACAGCTCAGAGCCTGGAGCCTGATTCAGATTCTGTGTCTCCCTCTCTCTGCCCCTCCCCTCCTTGCACTCTGTCTTCCTCTCTCTCAAAACTAAACACTAAAAAAAAATTTTAATTATATTTTTTAGCTCAAACTATCAAAAATAATAATGACACTAAAGGTAAAGCTTTTTCCTGGCTAAACATCTAGAATGAAAGTTTTCCTAATGTTAACATAAATATTAATTCATTTTTTGTATATGTGCTGCCAAAGCGAGCACAAAATAATAATTCATTTTTCAATCCACTGCAATCTGCCTTCTGCCCCTACTTTGCAACTATTCTACATACGGTTGGCAAGGACTTCCTACGGATACTCTCCTGTCTTTTTCTTTTTAAAATGTGGCATTGGACATCTTTTGTCACTCTTCTTTAAAATTTATCTAAGGGGGGGGCGCCTGAGTGGCTCAGTTGGTTAAGCATCCGACTTCAGCTCAGCTCATGATCTCATGGTTTGTGGGTTTGAGCCCCGTGTGGGGCTCTGTGCTGACAGCTCAGAGCCTGGAGCCTGCTTCAGATTCTGTGTCTCCCTCTCTCTCTGCCCCTCCCCCGTTCATGGTCTGTTTCTCTCTGTCTCAATTAATAAACATAAAAAAATTAATAAATAAATAAAATTTATTTTAGTGGTGCCTGCGTGGCTCAGTCAGTTAAGTGGCCGACCTCAGCTCAGGTCATGATCTCACAGCTCATGAGTTCAAGCCCAGTGTTGGACTCTGTGCTGACTGCTCAGAGCCTGGAGCCAGCTTTGAGTGTTCCCCTTTCTCTCTGCTCCTCCCCTGCTCTCTCTCTCTCTCTCTCTTTCTCTCTCTCAAAAATGAGTCAGCATAGAGCCTGACATGAGGCTTGAACTCACATACAACCTGAGCAAAATCAGATGCTCAACTGAGCCACCCAGGCTCCCTGTCTCTCTTTTTTATTTTTATTAAAAAAAATATTTTAATGCTTTATTTATTTCTTAAAGAAAGAGAGAGAGATAGCATGAGCAGGGGAAGGGCAGAGAGAGAGGGAGACACAGAATCTGAAGTAAGCTCCAGGCTCTGATCTAGCTGTTAGCACAGAGCCCGACGCAGGGCTCTAACCCACGAACCGTGAGACCATGACTTGAGCTGAAGTTGGATGCTTAACCAACAGAGTCACCTAGGTGCCCCACCACCTGTCTCTCTTTTTTAATTGCCCTATTCTTATTTTTATTTATTTATTTGTTTGTTTTAGAGAGAGTGGAAGAGAGTGAGCGGGAGAGGGAGTAGAGGGAGAGAGACAATCTCAAGCAGGTTCTATGCTCAGCACAGAGCCCAATGTAGGGCTTGATCCCATAAGCCTGGGATCATGACCTGAGCCGAAATCAAGAGACATACACTCGGGGCGCCTGGGTGGCTCAGTCACTTGAGCGTCCTACTTCAGCTCAGATCATGATCTCACAGTTTGTGAGTTTGAGCCTCGCATCAGGCTCTATGCTGACAGCTCTGACATGCTCTGTCTGTCTCTGTCTTTCAATAGTAAGTTAATGTTAAAATTAAAAAAAAGAAAAAAAGAACCATAAACTCAACTGACTGAGCCACCCAGGTGCCCCCTGTCCTTATTTTAGTAAGTAACACCATTCTACTTGATTATCTTTCTAACTTTAACAGTCCCTTTTAGTCATGCTTTTGAGAAAACATTTTGCTCTCATGTCCCTTACAAGTTGGTATTCCTCAGAGTTCAGACACAGAATCTCTTCTCTTCTCAAACTATATACTATCCTAGGGGATATTCCATTTTCCTCCGGGGCTTCAACTTCTGCCTATATACCACAGGTTTCCAAACTATTTCTTTTGTCCAGACTGTTCTCTGAGTTTCAGATTCCTACATCCAACTGCCAAGGAACATCTCCACTTGTATTCAACCTCTTCAAAATGCAATCCACCATCTTTATTCTAATTATTCCTCTAGGACTTCTTATTCTGGCTAATGGCTTCAAGATACTGTAGTCACCTAGCTTAGACCTAGGGAATCCTCTCTGCATTCCCCTTTTCCATCTGTAGAATTGATCCGAAAGTTCTGTAGTTGCTATTTATCCATTCAATCCTTCCTTTCCAAATTTACTGCCATTGCCTTCCAGAACTTTATCTTTAATCTAGCCTATTATAATGGTTTCCTAAATTATTTTTCTGGATTTGAGCTCACATTCTTCCAAACTATTCTTCATGAAGTACTAGCACTGAGATTGAAATGCACAATTAAAATAAGTCTGCAAAATGGGGTGCCTGGGTGGCTCAGTTGGTGAAGCAGTCGACTTCAGCTCAGGTCATGATCTAATGGCTCGAAGGCTTGAGTTTGAGGCCTGTGTCAGGCTCTGTGCTGACAGCTCAGAGCCTGGAGCCTGCTTCAGTTTCTGTGTCTCCCTCCCTCTCTGCCCCTCCCCTGCTTGTGCTCTGTCTGTCTCTCTGTCTTTCAAAAATAAGCATTAATTTTTTTTAAAAGGGAAAAAATAAAATAGGTCTGCAAAAGAAAAAAATGATCATGTCTGTTCCTTGCTTTAAAACCTTTAACAGTTCCTTATCACTCACAGAATAAATCTCCGCTCATTAGGATGGCCTAGAGGGCTTCCTGGGATTTGACTTCTACCCATCTATCTGGTAGGTTTTCTGGTATCATTTCTCTATGCCCATCCTCCCACCACCCCAGATCGTACCACCTGGTTATAGAAATGTTCATGCTGCTTCATGCTTTTATGTCTTTGGACATACTGCTCTCTGTTTGGCATGTTCAGCCTTCTCCTGTCTACTAGGGACCCCTATTCAATACTTGAGCTAGCGTGTCTTTATCTATGAATTCCTCTCTGTCCCACCATGGTAATTGGTAAGAGCTATATTAGGACATTTCATACTGTGCTGCACTTGTTTACATATTTTCTCCCCTACCAAATTGAGGCCAAGCACTATATCTTATTCAGATTTGTATTTTTAGTATCTAGGGCAATGCCCAGCACATGCTGAATGAATGAATAAACTTTTACAAACATAAATATTTTCTTGTCTTCCCTAAGTTTCATGCTATCACGGATGGAATTGATTGCTGCAGTTTGATTTTTTTTTTTTTCCCTGTTTCTCCCTATTACCACATATGGGCCTTAAATCAAAACCTTTCAGCAGAATGATAAAAGGCCCACAAAATTATGACAATGATATGCAGCCATTCCTTAAACATTAATGCATTAAATTTTTTTACATTTATAGTGCATAATTAGAATAGAACATTAAGCCTGCTATAGCATCTGTCTTCTGATGAAAGAGAGTTGCTGATTTATCTATTTGATTTCAGAGGTAGGAAGACAGACTTAGTTGAACAAAATAGCCTGGAGAGAAAGCCTTGAAAATGAGTTGAACAGATGATATATAGGGGCACCTGAGTGGCTCAGCCAGTTAAGTGTCCAACTTCGACTCAGGTCATGATCTCTCAGTTTGTGAGTTCGAGCCCCACGTCTGGCTCTGTGCTGACTGCTCAGAACCTGGAGCCTGCTTCCAATTATGTGTTTCCCTCTCTCTCTGCCCCTCCCCCACTTACACTCTCTCTTTCTCTGTCTCTCTCTCTCAAAATTAAATATTAAAAAAAAAAAGAACAGATGATATATAATCTGAGGATATCCTTGGAAAAACTCATAATTTATGGAATCTCCAAAAAAATTGAGAGGAGGGGGAAAAGGTAAAGAATAGGATGTAAGAAACATAAAATTACTGAGCATCTAGTCATTGTTAGTTATTTTGCATACTAATTTAATTTAGTCCATAACAGTGACCTGATGGCAGAGACCCTGTTATCCCCATTTTGTAGATGAGGTAGGCAATGTGAGACATTAGGTTACCGCCGACGTCATGCAGCTACAAAGTGGTAACTAGATCTCAGGGACTAGTTTCCTTCCTTCACAGCACATTGCCCAGACTTTCAAATAAAGTTTCCAGAGTGGCCTGCTGCTGTGTGCAGCTTAGTAACACACACAAAGACACATTTTTTGCTCCTATTTGCAATAATCATATGTAGGCGGCTCACTTAGTAGTTCCAAGTAATAGGATTACAATTTTATTTCCAATCTCAATGCCGATTTAAGAAAATTTATTAATGAAAAGAATAGTCTCACATTTATTGGGGATGCTAATGAATTGGATGAATCGTTTTGAGCTGCAGAACAACAGAATGCACTCTAAGTAGGTTTCGTGGAGAAAGCATACTTCGACATTTTTCTTCTGTGTGTCCCGCTGCCGGCTCCATTTGGAATCCAGAAATGACTGCTGTCTGGGGTAAAAGGCAGTTTGCTCTTGCTACTCCTGCATATTGCTTCGCCTGGCAGTTTGTCACTCTCCTGGGCACAAATCCAGCTTGTGGTAGTGAGGTGGTTTTGTGGCAGAACTCCACAATTAACCACAAGTTCAGTGTCAACGGTAGGCTGCCACCTTAGTGGCTGTGATCCTTCAGATCTACTGGGATAGCCAGAGCTGAAGAAACTACCTCTTGTCTAAGGAGGGAACAGGAAAACTTGGAAGGGGTTTGCATTGCTGTTCATTGTTCAAGGTTCAGGCTTTAGGCTTAACAACACAAAATCCAGGACATTTCAGATTAATACGTATATAATTAATACCTTTATCAGTTGTTTTTTGTAAAAGTATGTTGAGTTTGTGTCATAGATACAATTATTGCTCTGAAAACCAGAAATAGAGAAGCGAAAACTCTTAAAGTAGTAGAATGTATTCTTTCATAGCAAAAGGCATCCAGATATCACCACTTAAATTAAAAGAAAAAATTCACTCACATTGTCTTAAACATTTATTTTATTGGAAATTAAGCCAAATATAAATATGTGTATAATGTTTTCTATAAACCTAGGATAGAAAGGGCTTTTTTGCTGATTTTGTGAAAATGGATGTTAAGAAAAATGTTTTTCAATAACAATATAGAAAATTTTTGTATTAAATCATACATTAAGAGTTTCAACTTAAATTCATCGACATATAAATTCAAGGACATACAACTAAAAAACCTGATTTATAATTGTTTTAAAAATACAAACGGCGCCTGGGTGGCTCAGTCAGTAAGGTGTCCGACTTCAGCTCAGGTTATGATCTCGCGGTCCAGGAGTTCGAGCCCCGTGTCAGGCTCTGTGCTGCTTGCTTCAGATTCTGAGTCTCTCTCTTTCTCTTTCTCTGCCCCTCCCCCACTCAGGCTCTGTCTCTCAAAACTGAAAAAATGTGAAAGAAAAATTTAAAAAAATGCTTCAAAACATTTTGAGAGGGGGGCCTGGGTGGCTTAGTCGGTTAAGCGTCCGACTTTCGTTTAGGTCATGATCTCGCGGTTCGTGGGTTCGAGCCCCGCGTCGGGCTCTGTGCTGACTGCCAGCTCAGAGCCTGGAGCCTGTTTCAGAGTCTGTGACTCCTTCTCTTTGACCCTCCCCTACTCACACTGTCTCTCTCTCTCTCTCTCCTAGAAATAAATAAACCATTAAAAAAATCATTTTGAGTATTGGGGCACCTAGAAGCAAGCTACTCTTGGTCTCTGGGACGTGAGTTCAAGCCCATACAGGTTACTTAGAAAAACTTTTTGAGTCTTAACAGAAAACTCTGCTAGTCGTGGCGTATATTGAGATAAGATTGAATAAGATAGAATTCTTGTGTTTGAAGAATATATTGAAGGGGTGCCTGGGTGGCTCAGTCTGTTAAGCGTCCAACTTCAGCTCAGGTCATGATCTCATGGTTCGTGGGTTTGAGCCCTGTGTCGGGCTCTGTGCTGACAGCTAGCTCAGAGCCTGGAGCCTGCTTCAGATTCTGTGTCTCTTTCTCTTTGACCCTCCCCTGCTCACGCTCTCTCTCTCTCTCAGAAATAAAAAATTAAATAAATAAATAAATAAATAAATAAATAAATAAATAAATAAAAGAGTATATTGAAGAGGTAGCCATATAAGCAAATATGATAACAGAATTTGAAACTTTTATATAACAAATAGAAACAATAAAGTCCAGTTCCATATTAGAACAACACCATGTCTCTAGCCTCCTTATTCTTGTTCTTTTTCTCTGCATACCTCACACTCCAGCCATAGGATAATTGAGATTTCCCAAATGCACCACGGTTGTATTCCAGAGTTTGGCACTTGCTTTCTTCCTTTGCCCAGATTATATTTCTTCCTTCTTTATGTAGGTAACTTCTACTCAACTTTCAATATCAAGCTCAGAAATCTTTCTCTGACTTCCCAAGAGCATTATTCCCTACCCAATATTCACATCCTAGTCTGGGTTAGGCGTCTCTCTGAACTCCCAGAGTACACTGAGCTTCCTTATCTCTACATCACAGTGCCTATTACACTGAGCTCTAGTAGTCTTTTTACTTTTCTTAGCTTCCACTATGAACTCTTAAAGGGAGGAACTATACCTGTCATCACTGTGTCTTTGTCAGCTAGCACAGTGCCCAGCACGATGCCAGGTACTTAATAAATGTTGAATGAATGAATGCATTCAATAAGGGAGAGTGATTAAATGTATATGGGAGAACTGAGGAAGTAAAAGTAGTGAAGGAATTGAATATAAAGATGAAAGACAGAAGGCAGGGGGAGGTGAGAGAGATAGGAAGAGAGCCATGCAGATCCAGTCTGGGGAGACCACTGGAACTGGTAGAGGAGAAACATTGTGAAAAGCAGCAGAGACAACCATACAGTGGGGACACTCTGGAAAAGAATGATACTCTCCTCCTTTAATAGTTCTGAATCACTGTTCTCAACAGTTTTTATCACATATTCTCTTGTGCTCCTTCACAGTCTATGTGCGTCAACATAAAGTTGCAGCTTGAGGAAACTTCTAAAGAATTTTATAGGTTTTTTTTTTTTTAATGTTCTAAATAGCATCTAGCAGAGTGTTCTGCAGGTAGTAGTTTTGTCAAGATGAACTAAAGAGTGAGTCAAGGGAGGTCCTGACCTGGGGATGAGTGTCAGCTGGAAGGAAAATGGGTATTGGTAACATGAGTAGACAATAGAGTTGCCATTGTACACTGAGCACAGGGATCCTTTCTATACCAGAGAAGAGCCAGTCTATTTGATTTTCAAATGTGTATTTGCAAATAGGAATTCTTTCATTCTTTCAAAACCTTTTATGGTTTTCATGTATCTTAAGAAATGGCTCTAGTTTTAGGAATTTGAAATCTCAAACTTGTTAATTTCCTGGCTATTCTTGCAAGTTTCTTTGATATTTAAAATTAGTCAGACTGCTTTATAACATTATTCCTGAGAAATTAGGGTTGTTTTATTACTGAATTCAGAAAAATTGCAGTTTAGGGGAGCCTGGGTGGCTCAGTTGGTTAAGTGTTCGACTTTGGCTAAGGTCATGATCTCGCGGTTCGTGGGTTTGAGCCCCACATCGGGCTCTGTGCTGACAGCCAGCTCAGAGCCTGGAGCCTGCTTCTGATTCTGTGTCTCCCTCTCTCTCTGACCCTCCCCTGCTCACACTGTCTCTCTCTCTCTCTCAGAAATAAATTTAAAAAAACATTAAAAATTTTATAAAAATTGCATTTTAGAAAGAGCACTCAGTTCTAAGTATTTTCCCAAATCCAATTCAAATCCATTAAAAAAAAAGTTGATTAATTTATTTTGAGAGGGAGAGAAAGGGAGAGAGAGAATCCCGTGCAGGCTCTGTGCTGTCAACGTGGAGCCTGAACCGTGGGATCATGACCTGAACTGAAATCAAGAGTCAGACACTTACCTAACTAAGCCACTCAGGCACCCCCAAATCCATCTTTTATGGTCTCTTTTTTAGAGGTTGGAAATCTTTCTGGGGTGCTTGGATGGCTCAGTCAGTTGAGTGCCCAACTCATAATTTTGGCTCAAGTCGTGATCTTGCATTTCTCAAGTTTGAGCCCCACATTGGGCTCCCCGCAATATCAGTGCAAGGCTGCTTGGGATTCTCTCTCTCTCTCTGCCCCTCCCACATGCTCTCTGTCTTTCAAAATAAATAAACATACTTTAAAAAATAAAAAGAAAATATTTCTCCCTTCTTTCTTTTCCTTCCTTTCTCCCTCCCTCCCTTCTTTCTTTTCTGACTTCCTTCCTTCCCTTCCTCCCTTCCTTTTTTGCCCAAGGAAGAGGGCTTTAAAGAGGGGCTTCAGGTCAAGAATAGGTGTCAGAACTGCCTGATTGGTATTGTCAGGTTCCAGGGGACACCTCCATTTTAGTAAGAGCATTCTGCTTTTATTTGCATACTATTTCTTTTTTTAAAGTTTTATTTGAATTCCAGTTAACATACAGTGTAACATTACTTTCAGGTGAACAATGTAGTTATTCATTGCTTCCATACAACACAGGGTGTTCATCACAATAGGTGCATTCCTTCATCTGCATCATCTATTTAACCCATCTCCCTCCCACGCTGCCAACTCCTCCCCAACTGCTCCCCCCTAACCATCAGTTGTTTGCATAATATTTCTTTCAATATATATATATATTTTTAAATGTTTTATTTATTTCTAGGAGAGAGAGAGAGACAGCGTGAGCAGGAGGGTCAGAGAGAGAGGGAGTCACAGACTGAAACAGGCTCCAGGCTCTGAGCTGGCAGTCAGCAGAGAGCCCGACGCGGGGCTCGAACCCACGAACCACGAGATCATGACCCAAGCGAAAGTCGGACGCTTAACCGACTAAGCCACCCAGGTGCCCCTCTTTCAATATATTTTTTAAAGTTTATATATATTTTTGAGAGAGAGAGAGAATGAGCAGAGAAGGGGCAGAGAAAGAGAGGGAGAGAGAATCCCAAGCAGGCTCCACATTGTCAGCACATAGCCCAACTTGGGGCTTGATCTCACCAACTGTGAGATCATGACGGGAGCCAAAACCAAGAGTTAGACACTTAACTGACTGAGCCACCTAGGTGCCCCATAATATTTCTTTCGAAAAACATTTTAAAACCCCTGGTTGCAAGGCAACAACACAGAATGGGAGTAGTAATAAAAAGCTCTTAAAGAACTAACAACCAATCATTCCCTGCTTTTCAACTGCTGTTAGCAAATCTTTAAAATCTGCTCCATAATCATCCTGAGGAGTCACCTGACCACAGGACAGCAATGTCTGGCGCCAGTCCTATTCCTCATCCTACTTCTCTACTACTCCTTCTTTCTCACATTCTGTGATAATTATAACAGAGTCACCAATAGGCGTAGCTGCTAAGATCCATTTAAAAATATTTAATTTTAGAAGGGAATTTCTGGAAATACTGCTCTAGAAATGGATTTTCTTTACATCTAGATTTTAGAGTTAGAAAATAATCCCATCTTCTTAAAAAAGGTTGAAAGCACAAGTTATAAGGACAGGTTGTTGCACCTTATCAGAAGACAGGGCAGATGGGGAGAAGGTGAGACCTAACAGGAGGCTCAATTGTTATTTTGCTTCTCTGAAGATGAAAGTTAAGAAAAGAACAAGGTAATTCATAGAGACAGCAATTTCCAGTGCAGCAATGATCCTGCACCAGAGGTCCCAGGTGAAGAGGTGGGTGTTCTAACAGCTGGGCTGAGCCCAGTGACGGGACATGCATTCAATATAGGAGGGAGATAATGGTATGTAGGTGAACTGAGGAAGTAAAAGTAGTGCTGCTTATAAGGTTAGACAAATGGGTAAGCAGTGGCATCTAGAAGGTCCATCAATGGGGATACTTAGCTACTAGACTAGTGGACTAGTGTTTAGGGGCTGAGCTTTTGGCTCTGAGACTGGAAACAGGGTTTTAGCTCTTCCATAGTTAATTGGAGGCACTGTCAGCTTACTGGTGTGGGTATCTAAAATGGAGAAAGAAATTCTCATCCTACAAACTGGGGAAACTAGGAAAACTGGGTCTCTGGAACTTGAGAGCAAGGAGCCCATTTAGAATAGAGGAATACACAGGAGGCTGCATTGCACCAGGACAACTGGGAAGCTGGGTGTTAAGTACTAGGATCCCATGTCAGGGATTATCAAACTGGGAGAATGATTCTGGTGGAGGAGATCATGGGGTCTAGATGGGAGCACAGGGAAAATTAGGTAAAATAAGGCTGGGGTAGAGTACTGAGAAAAGTCAAAGGTATGTCATGACTTGGACTTTAGGTCTTTTTTTTTTTTTTTTCCACAACAGATAACGGTCATACATTCCTGAATCTAAAGACAAGAGCTAAGTAATTCTATTGGTTGTTTATATCTGGCAAAAGAATAATTAAATAATCTGAACTCTAAGAAATGTGGCTTACTAATAATCTTTGACATGGACTGTAAACAGAGAAGGGAGTTGCTATAAACATAGCAAGCTCATTCTTTTTGTGCATAATTTTAGTTAAGTAAACTGATGGTCTTTGGTTACATCCTTATATTTTATTTTAGAATCCAGTCAGGTGCTGAGTTTGTGTTTAGAGGTATGCATGCCAAATATAGGTTATTGGAAGAGTTGGGCTGTTAGCCTTATAAAGACCTGGGTAGACAGCTGAAAGAAGGTGAAAGAACTGGGATGTATGGAGAGTATTTTGAATTTCATTTGCCAGATAATAGTTCTTTGATACAAAGTCTTTTACTTTGTCAACACCAAGAGTTTGCTTTAGTTTGATGGTACAAATAATTTAAAGGTTGCTCTTGGGAATTTGAAACATGGATCCAAAGGATGCCTATATATTTTTGTCATACAGATATCAAACTTTTTAAGACCGGAAGGGACTTTTTTATTTTTGATAACGTTTATTTACTTGAGAGAGAGAGAGAAAGAGAGAGCGTGAGCACAAGCATGAGTGGGGGCAGGACAGAAAGAGGGAGACACAGAATCTGAAGCAGGTTCCAGGCTGCAAGCAGTCAGCCCATAGCCCAACGCAGGGCTAGAACTCACGAGCCATGAGATCATGGTCTGAACTGAAGTCCGTCGCTCAACCAACTGAGCTGCCCAGACACCCCAAGACCAGAAGGGACTTTAAAGGTCTTCACAATGAACTTTTGGCAATTTCACAATTGAGAAGAATGAGGACTGGACTGGAAATGTTATGTGACTTGCTTACTGCTGGAGCATGAATGGCTGGGCCAGGATTAGAAGCTATGAAAAGAAGTTCCAGTCCATTAATATTTCCACACCTATCCCACCTTAGATTACTACCCAAGGTTTTAAAACAACAACTATAACCTGAAGTTGTTCTAATTTTCAAATCGGTTTATTACTTCTTATGAGAATTTATAATGGGCATTTCAGTGATGCCATTGGTAGCTTTGCCACGCCCTTCTGTAGAAGCTCAAAATATATCCACTCAGTTTCCTACTTTGGTAGTGATGAGTTCTGTGCATGTCATTTAAAAAATGTATTTGTTGAGCTGTGTTATGTTGATACTTAAAAAAAAATTCCATTGTCATGGTGCAAAAAAGACATCATGGATTTTGGGTTTTAAGCAAAGCATTTGAATAATCAATTTGAAAACTGTTAAATATTTCTTCTTTTGTTCAAGAGACAGAAAAGGAAAGGAAAATTCTGGTCTTTTTTTCATCTTGGTCAAATGCTTCTGCTAATTTCTCAGGATTTCTGCTATGTATGTGAACTATGGCCATATACGAAAATGGTCTGTTTTAGGTCATGCCTGTGGGCAGAGATTAATTGGTGAAAAATGGGCCTGTTTGTGGGATTTACCACACAGTAAGGTTTCTCATCTCCCTGGAAAAATGTGGAATTAGCTCTTTGAGAAATGCAGGCCTGTCATGAGGTTGAAGGGAGAGTTTCGGTGGAGGGAAACACAGTTCACTCTCTAAGGCAGTTATGATTGGTTAGATTCCAAAGCAGTCCCTTTGGTACAGCGAAGTTCTTCTCACTTTCAAGTCAGTGTTTCCGTGTTGTTATTTTCACCAGGAGTTCACAGATAGCATCTTATTTGGCTTCTTTCATGGCCAACAGATCCAAACTGGGCACCGGTCTTGGAGAGGATTCCTAATCTTCCCATCCCTCCTCTCTTTTCCACGCTGTTACAGTGAAATAAACGTCCAGTGTGGAAAAAGGTGTGTGACAGCAGCTTTTCTTCTCTTGTTTAGGGAGATACGGATATCGAACAGTGGGTATGTGTGGCAAGGGTATGAAGTGGAGGATGCGACGTTAGTTCCTTGCCTGTGAAGACGGTTCTTGAGGAAGACAAGCTCAATAATATCCACTCGGATGCTCTCGGAGAGCACTCACTCCAAGTGCACGCTCCTTCCTAAGAGCCACGGAGAATATCCCGGGCCTGCTGCGTGGCCCAAGATTCCATGTTGCTATTGAGGGCAGATCCAGTCACAGTGGTTCAGGATCCTTCTCCATGTCCCGGGCCGTGGCTGGTCCTTACCGGACCACAGTTCGGACAGTCCAAGGGGCCCACTCTGAACGGGATGAGGTTAGAGTGGGGTCCGGCTTCCCTCCCTCAATTCGGTTTCCCAAGTAGGCACTCCGTTTGGGGACCGCAAACGCCCTCTCTCCCCCAAACCCCAGTGGCGACCAGTCGGAGCCTGGCTGCGTGTCTGTGACTTACCCCCAAAGGGAACCTGCGCGCCTGGGGTCCCAGGACGGCGGGCTTGCCCCCTTCCCCCCGGGAGAGTACCCCGCCTGTCTCTGCCAGCCAGGGTAGGTCCCCAGGTTGCCCCGGCCACGCTCTCCCGGGTCCTGGCACGCTCACTCGGCGGGCTCCCCGGCTCGCGTCCGCGATAGCGGCGGGACGGGGCGCGGGCGCGCGCGAGCGGCGGGCGGGGCGCGCGCCGGCCCGGGTAGGCAGGCACGGGGAGGAGCGCCAGCGCGCCCGCCCGCTCGCGCGCCCAACGGACCAGGCTGGGGCCGGGAGGTAACTGTTGCAGCCCGCGGGAGCTGGGAGGCGACGCCGAGTCTCCAGTCCCGAGCGGCGCCCGAGGGACACTGAGGGGGCGGCCGCAGCGGTCCCGGGAGCAGCCCCTTCCGCCCCTCCCCTCCGCCAGCATGTCGCGGACCCCGCCGCTCCTCCGCCCGCGCGGCGGGGACCCCGGGCCGCGGCGGCGGGCGCAACCCTGAGCCGGGGGGCGCCCCGAGCGCAGGGCTGGGGGCTGAGGGCGCGCGAGCGGCCGCCGCGGTCCGAGAGGGGCGTGCCGAGCCCCGCGGCCAGCCGGGGTCCCGGCCATGAGGAGGGACGAGCGAGACGCCAAAGCCATGCGGTGCCCGCAGGCGCCGGACGGGGCCGGCCCGCCCCCCGAGAGTCTGAGGAACGGCTACGTGAAGAGCTGCGTGAGCCCCCTGCGGCAGGACCCTCCGCGTGGCTTCTTCTTCCACCTCTGCCGCTTCTGCAACGTGGAGCTGCTGCTGCCGCCGCCCGCGTCCCCCCAGCAGCCGCGCCGCGGCTCCCCCTCCGCCCGGGCGCGCCTCTCGCTGGGCGCCCTGGCCGCCTTTGTCCTCGCCCTGCTGCTCGGCTCTGGGCCCGGGAGCTGGGCTGCTGGGGCCGCCCGGCTGCGGACCGTGCTGAGCGTGTGCTCGCACAGCCTCAGCCCCCTGTTCAGCATCGCCTGTGCCTTCTTCTTCCTCACCTGCTTCCTGACCCGGAGCAAGCGGGGCCCCGGGCCGGGCCGGGGCGGCGGCGGCGGCGGCGGCGCCTGGTGGCTGCTGGCGCTGCCAGCCTGCTGCTACCTGGGGGACTTCTTGGCGTGGCAGGCGTGGGCTTGGGCTTGGGGGGCCCCCGCCGCGGCCCAGCACACGCCCCCCGAGGTGGCGGGCAGGTTGTTCTCGGTGCTGAGCTGCGTGGGCTTGCTGACGCTCGCGCACCGGGCCAGGCTCCGCCACGGCATCCTGGTGCTGCTCTTCTCCAGCTTCGTGTGGTGGGTCTCCTTCACCGGGCTCGGGTCGCTGCCCGCCGCCCTCAGGCCGCTGCTCGCCTGCCTCGTCGGCGACGCCGGCTGCCTGCTCGCCCTGGGCTTGGATCACTTCTTCCAGATCAGGGAAACCCCTCATCATCCTCGCTTGGCCAGTACCGCCGAGGACAAAGTGCCTGTGATCAGACCCCGCAGGAGGTCCAGCTGCGTGTCGTTCGGAGAAACTTCGGCCGGTTACTCCGGCAGTTCCAAGATGTTCAGGAGACCTTCGTTGCCTTGCATTTCCCGAGAACAGGTATGGTCCCAGAAGGCACGGCTTGGTAAGGAAGCGAGCGCGGTTTTAATCGCTTCGATTTCCAGCTTGAGTTAGTGTTCTCGAAAGCAAGTTAACTTCCAGGGTGGGGGGTAAAAACAAAGTTTTGTTCTGGAAAGAAATCCTAAATTACAGGAAGCTTTGTAAACATGCAGAAGTACCTTTTATCTTGGAATAGAAATGAAATCGCAGACTGGCCGTATTGCAACTTTTAAGGACTTTGTTCTTGCCTTAGATGAGTTCTTAGAGGAATGAGGTGAGTTATTTGCGGTTTAATAGATCGAGGACTGCCACTTTGGCACACACCGAATTATGTCTTTTTGGCGCTGTTTGCTGCTGGTGTAATGGTGGTACCTTCACCATTATATGCATTATCCATGCATGATAACCATTACCATTATCCATTCATAACATGCAGCCATTAGATTGAATACATGTGTGTGTGTGTGTGTGTGTGTGTATATATATATATATATTTTAGTCAGTGTGGTTTCATTCTTAATAATCGAGAGGAAGAATTCGAGATCATAATGTACAGGGATGAGCTCTTGAACTGAGTCTTGTTAGTGTAGATGGAAAGATTGTTGGGAATAGTTTTGTTGTTGTTGTTGTTGTTGTTGTTGTTGGGAATAATTTTTAAGGGATTCTTCTCCCCCGCCCGGACCCCCCCCCCCCCAGTTTCAGTAGTATAGGCCATCATAATCTTTTACAGGCTAACTCATGGTTGTGTGTATTTGTTGCATAATTAGGAGAATGTTGTAACAATATAACCTTTAAACTTGGTAATGTCTGGAAAGATGCCAGAAGTATTTCCATTCTGGTCCCCACCCCCAACCCCCATTTCAGGTTGACATGTTCTTGTTTTTTAAAGGAATTGAAATCATCCTCAGGGGAGAGTTTTCTCTTTATGTAGTTTTGAGAAATCTTGTTCTACATCACCAAGAAATCAGCAAATATTGTTGCTACTCATTGAACATTTGCTAGGTGCAAAATGTTACATTCATGGTTCCAAATCCTCACAGAAGCTCTGTAGGGTAGATGTCATCCTCAATTTAGAGATGAGTAAATTGAGGCTTATAGAAGTTACCCAGCTGGGAACATCCGGTAAGTGGCAGTGCTGGGACTTGAACCTAGACCTTTCAGTTTTCAATGCTGTTTTCTAAGCAACTAGAAAGATGAGTGTAGAGGTTTTAAGTAGGAGATTAGGAGTCTATACCGTTGGTTTTCAGGCTTTTTGACCCGTGATATGTTTTACACTGGGACCTAGTGTATTTGAAGCAGAAGTTTCTTATTCTTTCTATGTCTGATGTTCTCTCTTCTTAATATTATCTCCAAGCTACTACGTTAATTTTATGTTTAACACTGATCTGAAGGGTTCAAAAATGAGACCACACTTTGCTTTCTTGAACAGTGTTCTCAGAGGCCACTTTTGTGGTCTGTACTTACTAGGCCACATGCTGGAATGAATTGTTCAAAAAGTGTTATGCCTTTTGTTTTCTAAGTTTACAGCCAGTGATAGTAGGCAATGCTTAGGAAGATGTGTGTCAGGAGAAAACCTGTTGGGAGAGAAGCTGCAGAGGAAAGTCATACCAGCTCATTTCACAGGCTAGACTGGCAGTTGGCTGGACCATATGTGAATAGATTGCATTTTTAACACTGGAAAAGTGTTTTAGCAATCTCATCACATTTGTAAACAATTTTCCTGCACTTAATAGTGTTACACTGTAAGGTATTTTAATTGTAATCTGTTGGTATAGTCAATTATGGCCTTTCTCTTGTAAATTGAAGATTCCTGGTCTTAAGCCTAGTCTGGTCCTCTTTCCATAACAGTAGCCTTTTTCAGCCTTCAGCTAGGTGCAGTGGAGTTGTTATTGCTAGGTTGCTTCATTTATTATTTGTATTAGAGGAAAATACAATTTCACTTTTACAAAGGGCTTATTTTCTTAGTTCAGAAAACTCGTGTTCACATTCCCTTATGCATAGGAACCATTTTTGGGGTCTTAAATATATGAGGTTAACTCAAGGGTTTATACAGGGCTATTTAACATTCAGTGTCATAAAATAGTACTATTTTGGTATTACTAGAAATTACTAGATATTTTTAATTTAGCAAAGATTGTAATAACATTCATTTTTACTTATGCTAAATTCCTGAAGTTTACCTGTGGGTCTGTGGCTTTTGTTTGCATGTTTATTAGGTTAAACTGTTTGCTAAGGGGAAATTAGTACTTTCATGGAAGTAAAAGATGGAGAGATTTTTTTCTAATTTTCGAAGTGGTGAACTTTGTATGTGACAATTGTGAAGTCACCTTTTTGTTTTGGAAAGTGAAGGAAGGCAAAAGATTTTGGGTAGAACTTGATACAGGGGGAAATACCCTGAATTCATAGGCAGAGGGTCAAGGGTTAAGTCGTGGCTCTACTGTGTGATCTTGGACAAGTGAGTGAATCTTTCTGAGTCTCCGTATCCTGTCAAGTTAAGGGACCCCAGATTAATTCTGTAGTACCTTTCAGTTATAGAAACCATTTCTTTTAGTATGGTATAAATAGAAGTATAACTGAAACATCACATATTAGTAGTTCTTGAAATTTTACTTAAATGTTGAATGTTGATACTAATAAGCTATATTTTCTAATTGGAAAAGATGAACAAATATTCTATATTTTGAATAGAAAACTTTAAAAAATTATGTGGATTCATTTTTGGATTGATAACAAAATTATGATACTCTCATTTCTTTAAGAATTTAAATGTTTTTATGAATATCTTTGAAAAACAATTGAAAACTCATACAAACGTTTTTAATTGTGTCAGAGTGTATTTAAAATAATTTTTAACTTTTGTTAGGTATGATGTTGAAAATTAATGGCATATATTTGTAAGACACCTGATTTTCATAATTAGATTGGTAGTATTTGATGTAAATGATGTGTATGCGTCATTTCTTAGCTAAGGGTTTTTGCTGTGTTTAGCAAAGCATTTAGAGATTTAAAGTTTAAATCTAGTTACTGCTGACTGTGTTCTCTCTCGGGTTAATAGGAAGAAGCACTCAGTTTGTAGTGCATTCGCCAGGAGTCAGCTGAAACTAATAGGAAGCTAAAAGAAAAAAAAATCAGTTGTGTACATAGAAGCATTGACCAGAATTCAACAAACTATATATCTATGCCATTTTAATTGTATATTCTACAATGTAGTTTTCAGCTTTTCAATCAGATCATTTGGTGTGTGATAGACTGGGTAAATACGAGGTTTTGAAAGGTATAAGTTACTGTGTGAGATATTTTTCTATACCTAAAATGCTAAGTGCTTTCTAAATGGTTAGGTAAATATTTAAAAGTTCTGTGGCCTTAAAGCCCATAAATATTATTTAAAGTGTTAATTTTATGTGAAAGAGATATACACATGTAGTCTGAATGCTTTTTAAAAAAGACTTTAAAGTTTAAGTGATTATTTACCCCCTTAAGGAATTTGCAAGGGAAACCTCACAATGAATTTCTTTACTCATACTGTAGTATTTGGGAAATTTATTTTATGGTTTTAATGAGTGAGCATTTTATTCTCATTTTATGTTAATATTTTTGTAGTAAAATAGAAATCTATGTAATAATTTTATCTTCTATTTTGTAAATATGTCCTCTACCGTCAGAGTTATCTTTCAAAATCACAGATTTAATCAGATCACTCATTCTTATAAATCTCTTAGACTTTTCTTTGTTCACAGGATAAAGTTCATGCTCTTGACCCTTGCCCACAAAGTCCTTTATAGCCTGCTTTTAGCCTTTTGTTTGTTTTGTTTTTTAAAAAGCCACCTGGGATTTATGGAACACCCCTTCCTCACATCCATCCTTGGCTCTAGCTGTTTGAGGACTCGCTTATTTTTATTGACTTGTGGGCTTTTCTCTTCTGCTTCTATCATTCACACTGGTTAAAATCTCCTTTAAGAAACACATACGATTGAGAATCTTTAGAAAGTACAGTGATACTCAAATTAATGTATAAACGGAGGACAGAGCTCCATTACAGCAGAGTTGGCCATGTATAAAAATAAATCACATGAAGCAGTGAGGACATCAGATAGAATATTTTCATTATATCGTATGAAATAGTAAAATCTCCATAGTTTATGTTTTTCCACACTGAGTGAAAGGTAAATAGGGTCAGCCATGAGTAAAACCGTATAAGTTTGTTTTCATTGTCTTCTGACTTTTTATCCTCCTCAGTGGCAGGCCATTCTTATTCTCTTTCCTTATTCCCAATTACCATATCAGCCCATTGTCCTAGCATATTTTCCTCCTTTCCTATACCCCTCTCTAAAGGAAGAACAGACTATATTTGCTGAATAAGTTTATTTGAACATGAGTATGTTTGTGTAGCTATAGAAGATATTTAGAATTTGTCTAATTGAAATATCATTTTTTTAAAGCTTATTTTGAGAGAGAGCTTGGGTACATGCATGAGAATGGAGGAGGGGCAGAAAGAGAGAGAGAGAGAGAGAGAGAGAGAGAGATTGAGAGAGGGAGGGAGGGAAAGGGAGAATCCCAAGTAGGCTTTGTACTGGCAGTACTGAGCCTGATTCCAGGCAAAATCTCATGAACTGTGAGATCATAACCTGAGAAATCAAGAGTCATACACTTAACTGAGCCACCCAGGTGCCCCAGGAAAGAAATTCAACTCCAGAGAGATAATATCGTCTCTAGGTTATGCTGTGAAATATTGGGACACAGGGACTAGAGCCTAGGTCTGTATTTTCCATAAAGAGTGCCTGCATTCATAGTTTTCCAAGGCTGTCTTTAATGTTGCCAGCTATCTCCAATTATGTGATAAATGTTGTCCTTGGTTTAAAGAGGTGGGTGGGGTGGGGAGTGATGGGAGAGAGAGGAGTGAGAGATGGGAGAGAGATAGGAGTGAGAGATAAGAGAGACTCTTGATCGTATAGTTTATATTGACCTTGAGGACACACTTGATACTCGACGTGGTTGTCTCAGGGTGACTTGTGGAATGCAGTTGGTTTCAAACTCAAGTGCCTTCAGAGGGCCAGCCACATAATGCATTTATGTTATACGTTGAGGAAGGAGGGGAGGGTAAGAAGAATGGAAGTGAACTGACTATTGCCTACTTTGCCTAAGGGCTTTCCATTTAAACAAAACAAACTGAAAGCCTATGTCAGCCAAGCAAAACTTTAAGAGAGCTGAGTTGTGTCTGAGTCTTATTGACAGTTTGTAACATTGTTCACTTTATTATATACAAGTTGATCCTTGTTTATTTAAGTGATTGCTGGAAGCGTGTTCCTAAAACGTGGGCACAGCAGTATATTTCCCACTTTCTTTTTCTTTTGCAATCTAAAACTTTCCCTCTAGTATGGATACCTAGCAGATATCTTATCTTTATAAGATAAAGATCTTTATCCCTTCTCCATCCTTAGAGGTGTTGTTTGACTACTTCTTCCCTAGATTTCATACAACTTTCATCCAGGGTTTTTTACATTTATTTAGTTAGCACTTAAATTTGTAAATGAGAAATGCCATACGTGAAAGACTATACATATGTATATTTTTGTATGGTTTAAAGAGGAAAATAAACCAAACAAAAGCCATGCACTCACCATTCATTTTCTTTAAAGTTCCTCATTAACCTATTTTGTATCTCCTCCCTGCCCCAGTGGCAACACATCTGTCTATCTACCTACCTATCTATCCTATTCATTCCCTTGCTTGGCTTTACTATTAATCCCCATGAATGTATTCCTTTATTTTTATTTTTTAATGTTTATTTGTTTTTGAGAGAGAGAGAGGGAGAGAGAGAGAATGAATGAGCAGGCGAGGGATAGAGATAGGGAGACATAGAATCTGAAGCAGGCTCCAGGCTCCTAGCTGTCAGCACACAGCCGGACACGGGGCTCGAACTCCCAAACTGCGAGATCATGACCTGAGCCGAAGTCAGATACTTAACCCTCTGAGCCCCTCAAGCGGCCCTCCCCAACCATGAATATATTCCTAAGTAAATAATATGTTGAGTATTGTCTACATCTGAACTTTAAGTAAATAGAATCATGCTGTATGATTTCTTCTATAACCCTTTTTCCTGATGTTTTCTGAGATTCATGTTGATTTGGATAGTTTTAGTTAATTTTTGAGTGCTTTATAGTATTTTATCATATGGACATAGTAAAATTTATTTATCCATTTCACTGTTTGTGGACCCTTGGGTGGTTTTCAGTTTTTTGCTATTATATACAATGCTGCTATGAAAATTCTAAATTTTTAAAAAATGTTTATTTGTTTTTGAGAGAGAAACAAAGTGTGAACAGGGGAGGGGCAGAGAGAGGGAGAAAAATTCTTATAAATATCTCCTGGTGCATGTGTGCATCTAGAAGAAGAATTGGCTGAGTTGCAAGATATGCTCATATTCAGCTTTACTGGGCAGAATAATGGCACCTTGAAGATGTCCCTGTTCTAACTGCTGGAATTTATGATTTTGTTATTTTATATGGCAAAGGGAACTTTGCAGGTGAGATTAAGTTAAGGACCTTGAGATGGGGCCATCAACCGGGATTGTCTGAGTGGATCCATGTAATTGCAAAGGCCCTTAAAAAAGTGGAAGAGGGAGGAGGAAAAGATGTGACAGACGCTAAAGGGTTGGAGTAATACAGGGTGAGGAAGACTCCCTTAATCCACCTTTGACTTTGAAATAGGAGTCAAGGGAAAGCAGGCAGCCTCTCAAGGCTGAAAGAGACAAGGAAATGGGTTTTTCCCTAGAGCTCCCCGAACAAAATGAATCCCTGCCAACACCTTGATTTTAGCTCAGTCAGACCAACCTGACCCATAGAGCTGTGAGATGATAAATTTGTGTTGTTTTATACCATTGAGTTAAAAAAAATTTTTTTAACGTTTATTTATTTTTGAGAGACACAGAGAGCAAACATGAGCAGGGAGGGGCAGAGAGAGAGGGAGACACAATCTGAAGCAGGCTCCAGGCTCTGAGCTGTCAGCACAGAGCCCGATGTGGGGCTCTAACTCATAGACCACGAAATTATGACCTGAGCTGAGGTCAGAGACTGAGCCACCCAGGCGCCCCTATACCATTGAGTTTTAATTGTTACAGGAATGTATTACTTTGTAGTAACTGCTGTAGCAGTTTGCATGGGTTGCTGTAACAAAAGTACCACAAACCAGGTGGCTTGAGCCACAAATCCATTGTCTCAGTTCTGGAGCCTAGAAATCCAAGATCAAGGTTTTCCCCAGGGTTGGTTCCTTTGCAAGAGCTCAGAGGGAAAGCCTGCCTGACAGCTTCCGGTGGCTTGCTGGCATTCTTGGGCATTTTTCGGGTTATAGATGTATTACCCTTAATATTACCTTCATCTTCACATGGCACTTCCTCTGTGTCGCTTCACATGGGTTTCTCTCTGTGCCTGTCTTTGTGTCCCAATTTCCCCTTTTTTGTAATGATCTGAAGTCATATAGGATTAGGGCCCACCCTAATGACTTCTGCGAGAAATCCTTATTTCCAAATAAAGTCACCTTCTGAGATACTGAGAATTAGGATTTCTACTTCTTTTTTGGGAAAACACAATTCAACCCATACAAGTGGCAGTAGGAAACTAAGACACTATGGCCAAGTTGAATGCTTTTTCAAAATGGTTATACCCTTTATACTTTTGCTAGAATTCCCTGAAACCAATGACTCCTGTTTACTGACTTTAATTTTTATTAGTTTTTTTTATTAGTCTAGAGGGTGTGAAATGGTATTTCTTTGTGATTTTAATTTGTTATTTCCCTAATTACTAATAACGTCGAGTACTTTTTATGTCTATGGACTACACTCCTTTTTAAAAAAAATTTTTTTTAATGTTTGTTTATTTTTGAGAAAGAGAGACCAAACACAAGAGAAAGAACTGGTAGAGAGAGAGGGAGACACAGAGCCCGAAGCAGGCTCTGGGCTGTCAGCACAGAAACCAATACAGGGTTTAAACCCACCAACTGTGAGATCATGACCTCAGCTGAAGTAGGATGCTTAACCCACTGAGCCACCCAGGCACCCCTAGACTACATTTCTTATTTGGGACTTAACTGTTTATGTCTTTTGCTCTTTTTCTCAATAGGTCATGAGTTCTTTATGTTTTCTGGACATTGGACACTAATTATTGATTGAGTTGCAATATCTTCTTTCACTTTTTATGGTATCTTTTGATAACTGAAGTTCCTTTTTTAAAATTTATTAATTTATTTTGAGAGAGAGAGAAAGAGAGAGAGAGAACAGGGGAAGGGCAGAAAGAGAATCCCAAGCAAGCCTCGTGCTGTCAGTACAGAACCTGATTCCGGGCTCAAACTTACAAACCCTGAGATCATGACCTGAGCCAAAATCAAGAATTGGATGCTTAAATGACTGAGTCACCCAGGCATTTGATAACTGAAGTTCTTAATGTCAGATTTACCTATCTTTTCCTCTAATGCTAAGACTCCTTTGTGTCTTATTTATGAAAACTTTCCCTATTGGAAGTCATAATATAGATTTGTATATTGTCTTTTTAACATTTTAAAGTTTTGCCATTCAAATTTTTTTTTTTACCCATGCAGAATTGCTTTATATGATCCAATCTCATTTTGTATCCAACGGATGTTGTGTCAACACAATTTATTGAAAAATTTATTCTCCATTTATCAGCATTGCTACTTCTGCCATATATTAAGATAAATGTCTGAAGATTTGGTGTATGTATGAATCTGTATCTGGGCTCTTTTTTTTCAATTTTTATTTACTTTTAAAATTTTTTAATATTTATTTATTTTTGAGAGAGAGAGATAGAGCGTGCACGGGGGAGGAGAAGAGAGGGGGGAGATACAGAATCCAAAGCAGGCTCCAGGCTCTGAGTTGTCAGCACAGAGCCAGACGTGGGGCTTGAACTCAAAAACAGCGAGATAGATCATGACCTGAGCCGAATTTGGACACATAACCAACTGAGTCACCCAGGCACCCTCTGGGCTCTTTATTAAGTTACATTGGTTAGTTTATGCACTCTGTGTTTATACCATACTGTCTTTAAAAAAAATTTTTTTTTTATGTTTTATTTCTGAGAGAGAGAGAGAGACAGACAGACAGACAGATAGCATGAACAGGGGAGGGTCAGAGAGAGAGGGAGACACAGAATCTGAAACAGGCTCTAGGCTCTGGGCTAGCTGTCAGCCCAGAGCCTGATGTGGGGCTCAAACCCACGAACTGTGAGATCATAACCTGAGCCAAAGTCAGATGCTTAACTGACTGAGCCACCCACGTGCCCCTCAATATAAATTTTAGAATCAGCTTGTCAAGTTTCACAAAAAATCCTGTTGAGATCAGCATTGCAATACATCTTTTGAATAATTTAGAGAAGAATTTGCTTTTGATAGAAAATTTTAAGATATTTTTCTAGGAATTTATGTAACTTTTCAAATAATTTTCTTGATTGATAACAACTTTTTATTATCTGTTTAGTCTGTTCAGCATCTGCATTAATGTCCTGTTTTTCATTTTTTTAATGTTTATTTATTTTTGAGAGAGAGAGTGCATGTATGTGTGTGAGCAGAGGGGAGGGGGGACAGAAGGTCTCGAGTGGATCCTGTGCTGACAGCAGAAAGCTTAATATGGGGCTCGCTTCAGAAACCAGGAGATCATGACCTGAGCCAAATCAGACTTACACGACTGAGCCACCCAGACTCCCCCTCTTTTTTATTTCTAATATCATTTGTATCTTTTTTCTTTGTTTCTTAATTGGCCTTGTAGAAGTTTATTTGCTTTTTAAAAAAAATTTTTTTTGGGGTGGGGAAGAGAGAGAGAGTGAGAGAAAGCGAGCTCACACACATGTATGCAAGTGGATGAGAGTCAGAGAGGGAGGGAGAGGGAGAGAATCCCAACAAGCTCTGCTTTGTCAGTGCAAAGCCCAGTGTGGGGCTTGAACATATGATCTGTGAGATCATGACCTGAGCCAAAATCAAGGGGGGGATGCTTAACCAACTGAGTCACGTAGGTGCCTCTATTTGCTTTCTTTTTTAATTAAAAAAACAGTTTTTAATGAGAGAGAGAGACAGAGAGTGGGGAGGGAGAGGGGCAGAGAAAGAGGGAGACACAGACTGCAAAACAAGCTCCAGGCTCCAAGCTATCAGGACAGAGCCCAATGCGGGGCTCAAACTCATGAACCAGGGGATCATGACCTGAGCCAAAGTCTGTTGCTTAACCAACTGAGCCACCCAGGCTCCCTGCCTCTATTTGCTTTTTAAACTTTTTTTTTTAAAAAAAAACAACTCTTTGGATTGGCAATTATTTTCTATTTTGTTTATGTCAGCTCTTTTATTGTTATTTTTTTCTTTCTTTGAGTTTTTCTTTAAAAAACATTTTTTAATGTTTATTTATTTTTGAGAGAGAGAGAGACAGAGACAGAGCACAAGCAGGGGAGGGGCAGAGAGAGAGGGAGAGAGGAAAACACAGAATCTGAAGCAGGGTCCAGGCTCTGAGCTGTCAGTACAGATCCTGACTCAGGGCTGGAACCCACAGACTGCAAGATCATGACCTGAGCTAAAAAGTCAGGTGCTTAACTTACTGAGCCACCCAGGTGCCCCTCTTTGAGTTTATTTTCTTGTTCTTTTTTTGACTTTGTAATTGAGATGTTAAGCCCGTTAATTTTGAGGCTTTTTAGGGTATTCATTTAATATTATACATTTCTCTAAATATTGCTTTAGCTGACTCTCACAAGTTTTGATGTGTAGTATTGTTATTGTTCAGCCCTCAGCATTTTCTAATTTTCATTTTGATTTCCCTTTTGACTATCAAGTTGCTTTGAAATAATACAAATTTGTAATCATACAGGTTTTGTAGTTATTTTATTGTTGTTCTCTGATTTAATTGCCTTGTGGGCAAAGAATGTGGTCTAACATATGATCATCAGTTTTCATGACTGTTTTATGTGCTTGAAAATAATATATATATTTTCAATTTTTAGGTACAATATCTGTTAGTTGTCTGGTAGGTAAAAGTTGTAAAATGTTCTTGTCACATTTTCTGTGTCCTTATTGACTTAACAAATCTTCTTGACCCACCAGTAACTAGGGAGACTATGAAAAATCTTACTGTACTGGGGCACCTGGGTGGCTCAGTCGGTTGAACTTCCTACTGTTGATTTCACCCCAGGTCATGATCTCACAGTTCATGAGACCCAGCCACTGTGGGCTCTGTGCTGACAGTGCAGAGACTGCTTAGGGTTCTGTCTCTTCTCTGCTCCTTCCCTGCTTGTGCTCTATTTCTTTCAAAATAAAAAAAAATTGGGGCTCCTGAGTGGCTCAGTTGGTTAAGCGTCTGACTTTGGCTCAGGTCATGATCTCATGGTTCATGGGTTCGGGCCCTGTGTCGGCCTCTGTGCTGACAGCTCAGAGCCTGGAGCCTGTCTTCAGATTCTGTATCTCCCTCTCTCTCTGACACTCCCCTGCTCATGCTGTCTCTCTCTGTCTCTCAAAAAAAAAAAAAAAATAAATAAATAAATAAAAATAAAAAAATAAAACATTAAAAACAAACAAACAAAAAACTTAAAAAACAAAATCTCAGGGGGTCCTGGGTGGCTCTGTCCGTTGAGCCTCCGACTTTGACTCAGGTCATGAGCTTGCGGTTTGTGAGTTCCAGCCCCACATCAGCTTGTTGCTCTCAGCATGGAGCCTGCTTCAGATCTTCTGTCCCCCTCTCTCTGTTCCTCTCCTGCTTGAACTCTCTTTCTCAAAAATAAAGCATTAAAATAAAATCTCACTTTAGTTTCCCCCTCATAGTGTGCAATTTGCTTCTCATGTCCATGAGTGCATAGATGGAGAATAGAATTTTTCAAATTGGATAGAATTACCTATCAAAGGAACAATAAAAATTATGCATGAGGGAAAGGATGGTTCAAATGTCTAAAGAGTTAATGTAGGAAAGTAATGAAAAACTAATTTGATCAGAGTTAGCATATATTTGCAAATTGCCTTTTGTATATGCCAGGCCCCCGAGATACCAAGCACAAGGCCTGTATTGCAAGGAGATCAAACTAATGCAGAGAGAAAATGTGAGTAAATAATTACAATTCAATGTGGAAAGTGTTATAGCAGAGGTATAAACAAGGTACTATGGGAACAGTATGGAAGAAACAACTAACACTCTCCAAGAGGAGAGCTGCAAAGCCTTGAAGAAGTAATTAACAATTGACCTTTAATTTTCAAAGAATGTTCCTCCTTGATATAAAATAAGTCAGAAATTATTTCACTACTATGAAAAAATTTCACTCCTATGACTTTAAAAATAATTTTTTAGAATTTATTTTATTTTTTTAAAAATATAATTTATTGTCAAGTTGGCTAACATACAGTGTGCTCTTGGTTTTAGGGATAGATTCCGTGATTCATCGCTTACATCCAGCACCTAGTGCTCATCTCAACAAGTGCCCTCTTCAATGCCCATCTCCCACTTTTCTCTCTTTCCTGCCCCTCCCGCCCCCCTCGCCAATCAGCCCTCAGTTTGTTCTCTGTATTAAAGTTATTCTGGTGTGGGAGCACCTGGGTGGCTCAGTCGATTAAACAGCCAGCCCTTGGTTTCAGCTCAGGTCATGATCTCACGGCTCATGGGTTCAAGCCCTGCATCGGGCTCTGCACGGGCAGTGGGGAGCCTGCTTGGGAGTCTCTTTCCTTCTCTCTCTGTCTCTAATGTACTCTGTCTGTCTCATGTGCTCTGCCTCTCTTTCAAAATAAATAAATAAACTTAAAAAAAAGTTATTCCAGCATGATTTCTACCTTATTCCAACTGTGTATGGAGATAAATACTTCTTGTTAACTAAGAGACTGAAAGTCACAGAAATCATACTCAGTCAAATCAGGCAAGCTGTTCATTTTCAGTGACCAATCAATGCTAATAACTAAAAAAGATGTTTAAGCCATTTATCAGAAATGTCAATATCAGTGGTAAAAGTAATATAGGCAATAAAGCAATGTAACTCAGAATCAGAAAAGAGAGATTATCATAAGATATAATAATTACCAAGTGCTTACTATGTGCCAGTCTTAATAACCCTGTGAAGTAAGTATTGGGATTCTGTTTTGCAGCTGCACACTAAAGCAGAAAGCAGAAAGGTAAATTAACTAGCCCTAAATCACTTAGCTAGTACATAGAAAATACCATAATATGCTGAGTGCCATTTCCAGTGTAAACAAACCCCTAAGAGCTCTCCCAGCTGAAACAACTAAACTACAGGTTTAAACATTTTATAGAATACTTTTTGAAAGGAATCACTGAATAAGAAAATCTCAGATCCCAGAAAAGAACTGAAGGTAGTGTAAGGTAGAAAACATTTCCTTTCTAGGTTCTTTGGCTGGTCTAATAATTAAATTGATATAAAACAGATTACCAGGAGAAAAACAAATTTAACTGCATGTATGGGGGGGTCCCATACAAATATGAAACCCAGAGAAGTGACCAAAGCAGGAA
This sequence comes from Proteles cristata cristata, assembly GCA_017311185.1. Classification (NCBI taxonomy): domain Eukaryota; kingdom Metazoa; phylum Chordata; class Mammalia; order Carnivora; family Hyaenidae; genus Proteles; species Proteles cristata. The sequence continues at coordinate 50,909 of JAESUZ010003308.1, read as the reverse complement.
TCTTTTATACCCTTCAGACAAAGAAACAATAAATGTGTGAGAAATTGAGAAGACAAAGAGGTTTGGGGTTGGGGTAGTAAATTGGTGAAGAAGTAACAAGTTTTTGTTTATACATCTTTCTTTTTTAAAGATTTTTTTAATGTTTTATTTATTTCTAGGAGAGAGAGAGAGAGGGAGAGACAGCGTGAGCAGGGGAGGGTCAGAGAGAGAGGGAGTCACAGACTGAAACAGGCTCCAGGCTCTGAGCTGGCAGTCAGCACAGAGCCCGACGCGGGGCTCGAACCCACAAGCCGCGAGATCATGACCTAAGCGAAAGTCGGACGCTTAACCGACTAAGCCACCCAGGCGCCCCTGTTTATACATCTTTCTTTGCTCTTAATTTCCCTATCTCTGGTGGTAAGGATGCTTTCTACCTTCCTGGCACTGGGAGAAGTACCTTTCATAGTGGAGATTTAGCTCTTGCTTTTGAGAGTGCGGGAGACAAAGGGGGGTTAGAGTGTCCATATTGCACTAGCTGTTTCTCAAGTACCTTTATTTTTATTTATTTTTAAATTTCTATTTTTTATTGAGTGTAGTTGACAAGCAGTATTATATTAGTTGCAGGTAAACAGCACAGTGGTTTGACAGTTACGTACATGATGAAATACTGCGATGAGTGTGGTTATCATCTATCACTATACAAAGTTATTATAGTATTATTGATTGTATTTTCTATGCTAATTCAGAGTAATCAGCATGCCAAAGTGGCAAATTTGGGGATGGCATATTCTGCTCTTTAGTAGGAATTCTGAGAGGGGAGCACACACTAAAACTAGCTTTCATTAGAAGAGTTTCTCGCCATCCTTAGAGACTTTGAATGCTTGCTTCTGTTCAAAGATATGGCCAGGTTCAAGAGACAGAATCTAGAGTCTGTCCAGAGTCAGGAATCTAGAAAGAAACCTTTGCATAAAAGCTGAGACCCCAAAGTGCTACTCCCCCAGTCAAAGGGTAAATGAGAAATAAATATGGCTGTGGATACGAGGTGCCTGTGTTGACTTTGGCACAAGTGAGTTGAGGAGGAATAAAATATTGTAATGTGTAACAACAAGAGGACCCTCATGTAATTTTTTTTTTTAATGTAAGCCCCCAACTTGGGGCTTGAACTCATGAACGTGAGATCAAGAATTGTATGTTCTACAACTGAACCAGCCAGGTACCCACCCACGCCCAGTTTGTTTTTTTTTTCCCCAGTTGTAGTTGACATACATTGTCACATTAGTTTCAGATGTACAAACAACATAGTGATTGGTAACTCTGTATGTGCTCAGGAGCACAGCCACCTTCTGTCACTGTATAACACTATTACAATATCATTGGCCGTATTTCCTATACTGTACCTTTCAGTGTGACTTATTCATTCCGTAACTGGAAGCAGATGTCTTTCACTCCCCTTTACCTATTTTACCTATCCTGTAACCTCCTCCCCTCTGGCAGCTAGCAGTTCTCTTTATTTATGGGCCTCTTTCTTCCTTTTTGTTTGTTCATTTGTTTTGTTCTTTAGATTACACATGTAAGTGAAATTATATATGTCTTTCTCCAACTTATTTCACTTAGTGTAATACCTTCTAGGCCCAATCATGTTGTCATACTTCTTTATGTCTGACTAACATTCAATTTTATACACGTGCCACATTTTCTTTATCCCTTCATCTATCGATGGACACTTAGGTTGCTTCCATATCCTAGCTATTATAAATAATGCTGCACTAAACATAGGGGTGCATATATCTTTTTTAAAAAATATCTTTTTGGGGCGCCTGGGTGGCTCAGTCAGTTAAGTGTCTGACTTCGGCTCACGTCATGATCTCATGGTTCGTGGGTTTGAGCCCCACGTTGGGCTCTGTGCTGACAGCCAGGTCAGAGCCTGGAGCCTGTTTCAGATTCTGTGTCTCCCTCTCTCTCTGACCCTACCCTGCTTACGCTGTCTCTCTCAGAAATAAATAAAACATTAAAAAAATAAAAAAAATATCTTCTTGAATTAGTGTTTTCATTTTCTTTGGGCAAATACCCAGTAGTGGAATTACTGGGTCTTATGGTGTTTCTATTTTTTTTTAAATATTTTTATTTATTTCTAGGAGAGAGAGAGACAGCATGAGCAGGGGAGGGTCAGAGAGAGAGCGAGACACAGACTCCTAAATAGGCTCCAGGCTCTGAGCTGGCAGTCAGCACAGAGCCCGACGCGGGGCTCGAACCCACGAACCGCGAGATCTTGATGTAAGCAAAAGTCGGACACTTAACTGACTAAGCCACCTAGGCGCCCCGGTATTTCTATTTTTAATTTTTTGAGGCGCTTCCATACTGTTTTCCACAGTGGCTGTACCTGTTTATATTCCTAGCAGCAGTGTATAAGGGTTCCTTTTCTCCACATTTTTACCAACAGTTGTTATTTCTTGTCTTTTTGATACTAGGCAGGTGTCAGGTGGCATCTCCTTCTGGTTTTAATTTTCATTTCCCTGATGATAAAGATGCTGAGCATCTTTTTATGTGTCTATTGGCTGTCTGTATGTCTTCTTGGAAAAATGTCTATTCAGGTCTGCCCATTTTCAAATCAGATTATGTGTGTTTGTGATGTTGAGTTTTTTATTTTTTATTTTTTTTATTTTTTTTAATTTTTTTTTAATGTTTTATTTATTTCTAGGAGAGAGAGAGAGAGACAGCATGAGCAGGGGAGGGTCAGAGAGAGAGGGAGTCACAGACTGAAACAGGCTCCAGGCTCTGAGCTGGCAGTCAGCACAGGGCCCGACGCGGGGCTCGAACCCACGAACCGCGAAATCATGACCTAAGCGAAAGTCGGACGCTTAACCGACTAAGCCACCCAGGCGCCCCATGTGATGTTGAGTTTTTTAAAATCTTTATATATTTTGGATATTAACCCCTTATCAGATACATCATTTGCAAATGTTTACTCCCATTCTGTAGGTTGCCTTTTTGTTTTCTTTGTTTTTTAATTTTTTTTAACATTTATTTATTTTTTGAGAGACAAAGAGAGACAGAACGTGAGCAGGGGAGGGGCAGAGAGAGAGTCAAAGAATCCAAAACAGGCTCCAGGCTCTGAGATGCCAGCACAGAGCCTGACATGAGGCTTGAACTCACGAACCTTGAGATCATGACCTGAATCAAAGTCAGATACTTAACTGACTGAGCCATCCAGGTGCCCGCCTTTTTGTTTTCTTGCTTCCTTTGCTGTGCAAAAAGCTGTATATTTTAGTGTAGTCTCAATTGTTTAATTTTACTTTTGTTTCCCTTGCCCAAGGAGACATATGTAGAAAAATGTTGCTATAGCTGGTGTCAGAGATTACTGGCAATATTTTCTTCGAGGAGTTTTATAGTTTCTGGTCTCACATTTAGGCCTTTAATCCATTTTGAGTTTAGTTTTAGTATATGGTGTAAGAAAGTGGTCCAGTTTCATTCTTCCTCATGTAACTGTCTAGTTTTCTCAACACCATTTATTGAAGAGACTGTCTTGCCTCCTCTGTTGTGGATTAATTGACCATATTAATGTGTATTTATTTCTGGGCTATTGATCAATATGTCTCTTTTTGTATGAGTACCATACTGTTTTGATCGTTATATCTTTGGAGTATATCTTGAAATTTGGGTTTGTGATACCTGCAACTTTGTTTTTCTTTCTCAAGATTGCTTTGGCTATTTGGGGTCTTTGGCGATTCCACATAAATTCTAGTTCTGTGAAAAATGCTATTGTTATTTTGATAGGAATTGCATTGGATATGCAAATTGCTTTGAGCAGTATAGACATTTTAACAGTATTCATTCTTCCAGTCCATGAACATGGAATATCTTTCCATTTGTTTTGACTTTATTTTCTTGCATCAGTGTTTTATAGTTTTCAGAGTACTGATCTTTCAGTTCTTTAAGTTTATTCCTGGGTATTATTTTTGGTGCAATTGTAAATGGAATTGTTGATTTCTTTTTCTGCTACTTCATTATTGTATGAAAACATTACAGATTTCTGTATGTTATTTTCTATCCTGCAACTTTACTGAAGTCATTTATTACTTCTGATAGTTTTTGGTAGAGTCTTTAGGGTTTTCTGTGTCTTGTATTATTTCATCTGCTATAGTGACAGTTTTACTTTTTCCTTATAAATTTGGATGCTTTTTACTTATTTCTTGTCTGATTTCTGTGGCTAGGACTTCCCATACTATGTTGAATAAAAAGTGATGAGAATGGGCATCCTTGTCTTAAAGGAAAAACAGTTTTTCACCTTGAATACAATATTAACTGTGGATTTTTCATATATATATATATATATATGTATATACATATATATATATGACTTTTTAATGTATATATTCTCTTTAAACAGACTTGAGCATTTTTATCATGAATGGATGTTGAATTTTGTCAAATGGTTTTTTTGTATCTATTGAGATGGTGATGTGATTTTTATCCTTCATTTTGTCAATGTGTGTCATGTTGATTTGTGGGTATTGAACCATCTTTGTTTTGCTGGAATAAATCCCACTTGTTCATGGGGAATGATCCTTTTAATGTATTGTTGAGTGCAGTTTACTGTATTTTGTTGAGAATTTTAGTTTCTATGTTCATCTGGGATACTGGCCTGTAGTTTTTGTTGTTGTTTTGTTTTTTTGGTTATTGTTTGTTTTTGTAGCATCAGGGTAATGGTGGCCGTGTGGAATGTATTTGAAAGCTTCCCTTTTCCTTCTATTTTTTGGAATAATTTGAGGAGAATAAGAATTAACTGTCTTTCAAATACTTGGTAGAATTCACCTGTGAATCCATCTGGTCCTGGACTTTTGTTTGGGAGTCTTTTGACTACTGATTCAGTATCATTACTAGTAATCAATCTGTTCAAATTTTCTATTTCTTCCTGATTCAGTGTTGGAGAATTGTATGTTTCTTTTCTCTTCTCTTCTCTTTTTTCTTTCTTTCGTTCTTTTTTTTTTTTTTTTTGGTGGTGAAATACACATAAAATTTATCATTGCAACCAATTTATTTTTTTAAAATATTTTTATTTATTTCTAGAGAGAGAGAGAGAGAGAGACAGTGTGAGCAGGGGAGGGTCAGAGAGAGAGGGAGTCACAGACTGAAACAGGCTCCAGGCTCCGAGCTGGCAGTCAGCAGAGAGCCTGACGCGGGGCTCGAACCCACGAACCACGAGATCATGACCTAAGCGAAAGTCGGACGCTCAACTGACTAAGCCACCCAGGCGCCCCTCATTGCAACCAATTTAAAGTGTGCATTTTAGTGGCATTACGTACATTCTCACTGTTGTGCAACCATCACTACCATCCATCTCTAAAACGTTTTTACCTTCCGAAACAAAACCTATAATCATTAAATAACTCTCTATTCTGCTTCTCCCCACCCTGCCCCTGATAACTGCCATTCTACTTTCTGTCCCTATGAGTTTGCCTACTTTAGATACCTCATATAAGTGGAATCCTACAGTATTTACCTTTTTGTGACTAATTTATTTCACTTACCATAATCATTGTTGGAATTTTCATAGGTTTTGCTTTGAATTCATAGATTGCTTTGAATAGTATTGACATGTTAACGGTATTACATCTTACCATCCATTAACATGGGATAGCTTCCTATTTATTTTTCTATTTATTGGTGTTTTAATTTCAGCAGTGTTTCATAGTTTTCAGTGTATGAGTCTTTTTCCTCTCTGGTTAAGTTTTTTTCTAAGTATCCATTTTGCTGCTATTGTTAATGGACTTGTTTCTTAATTTCATTTTTGAATTGTTCATTGTCAGTGTATAGAATACAGCTGATTTATATGTGTTGATTTTGTGTTTGCAACTTTCCTGAATTTGTTTATTCTAACAGGTTGTGTTTGTGTGAGTGTAATCTTTATGGTTCTCATTTAGTTAATTTTTTTTTAAACTAAGGCTTAATTAAGTTATCATTATTATTTTAAGATGATTTTATTTTAGAGGAGTTTAAAGTTCACTGGAAAATTGAGGGGAAGGTAGAGAAATTTCCCATATACCCTTTGCCCCCATACTGGCATAATCTGTTCCATCATCAACATCTCCCACAAGATTCGTTACAACTGAGGGCCTATGTACATTGAAACTTCATAATCACTCAAAGTCCATACTTTACAGTATGTTTCACTTTTGGTGTTGTACAATCTATGGGTTTAGATAAATGTACAATGACAAGTATGCATCATTATGGAAAATGTAAAAATATTTTCACTGCTCTAAATATCATCTGTGCTCTGCATATTTATTCCTTCCCCGGTCCCCACCCTTGGCAGCCACTAATCTTTTTACTGTATTCCTTACTTTTGCCTTGTCCAGAATTATAATTGGAATAGTAAAATACTTACTTAGTTTTTGTTGAAATTAATTCTATATATACAGACTGAGAAAACACAAGTGAAAAATGTAAACTGGTCCCAAGTGACTGTAAATTCAGATTCCTCAAATAATTCCCACAGATAAAAATTGAGCAGTGCATTCATCAAAAATCCATAAAACATGCAGGGAAACAAGGCACAATGAGTAAGGACATGCAGAAAAATGTATACAGCAAAAAATCACACCCCAAAAGCTTTCAGAGGTCAGAAATGTCATATACTAGATATAGGAAATGTTAATCTGTTTAAAGAAATGAAATAGAAAGTTGGGAAAAAGATGGGTTAACAGAGAGTCAACAGAACAGTCATACAGATTTGAAAATTAGAACTTCTGAAGATGAAAAAAATTACCACAAATTGAAAACCTGATGCACATGTTAATTAGCAGTTGAGGGCAGAATTTGTGAACCAGAAGATAGATCCATAGACACTATCCATAATATTTTGCAGAGAAAAAAAGAGATGGGGATGAAGAGAAATAGAGCAGCTTGGAGAATGAGGAGAAAAAGTTTAACATGGATTTAACTGAAGTTCTAAAAGGCTATAAGAAAATGGAAAACAGGCAATATTTGAGGAGATAATGGCTGTAAAGTTGAATTTTATAGCTCTGATGAAAAATACCAACTGATAGCCAGAAAGTCCTCTGAGTCTTAAGCAAAATAAGTAAAAAGAAATCCACCCCAGATGTATCATTGCAAAATTCAGAACACACAGGAAGGAGAAGTACTAAAAGAAGTCAGAGAGAAAAAAAAAGAATGTCAATTATACTGAAAGGTGACTTATTAATAGCAACAGTAGACCCTGAAAATAGTAATGTCAATCTTTGTGTGCTGAGGGAAAGCAATGGTCCAACTAGAAACCAGTGTCCAGCAAAGCTTTCTTTCTGGGAAGAGAACAAATTAAAATCATTTGAGGGCAACAAAAATTTGGAATTTTTCTCACCAAAAATATATATAGTTCAGGCATAAAGAACTGAAATCAAGAAGAAATGCTGATAATAGATATGTAGGTAAAACCAAGCAACTGTGATGTTACAAAACTTTACCAGCAATGCCTAATTTGTGACTGGAGAATGAGCTAGGACTAAATCAGTAGAAAACAATAGCATTTACACTGGAAGGAAAAATTAGGATAGTGAGACTCCATATGAAGATATTTCAGGTTTGGGGTATGTGGAGGTTAGTGGTATCGTTAGTATCATTAGTTACCATAGAGAATGGAAAGTTGCTGGCTTGGGAGAAGTGACCAAAAGCTTGGCTTTCTCGGGTAACAGCTTGTTATTTTCTTATGAATGCTCTTGCTTCCTGGGATATATATAAGCTCCCTGAGAACAAGGCTCCAATATTTCTAGTCTGTGTTTCTCATAGTACATTTGTGAGTTCACAGTGGTTATCTGTGTCTGTTTTTACTCTTATTATCATTTTTCATCATAGTTCCATGTTACCCTTGAGTAAAGGAAAGAACTGTAGGTGGAGATGAGTTCCAGTCTTTGGTATTCTCATTAACAGGAAGTTGTGTTGCACAATGTCAAAGCCAGACTGCTTGAGTTTAAATGGCATTTCTGCCACTTATAGGATGTTGGGCATGTTATTTAACAAACTGTGTAAAATGAGCGGGTAATAATAACATCTGTCTCACTGCTGAGAGATGTTGTTAGAGAATTAAATGAATTAATAACCTGGAAAATTCCTGGAACAGTGTCTGGTACCTGGCAAGCTGTCAATAGTTAATTGTTAGTGTTGTTGTTACTAATAGTTAAAATTTCATCTTCAAATTGCTTGGTAGTTTATTCCAAATTTCTCTAAAATCAGTGGTAAGAGTAATGAATTTAGATCTTTCAAAGAATACCTTTTTATTATACCAATAGTTCTCTTGCAACCTGTATTAAGTAGAAAAGTCTTCTATAAGGGATTATATAGGGGAAATTCTTTCAGCAGTTGCCAGTATTAGGACAACAAAGAAAAGATACTATTGATGATTTAAAAATTGATTCAAAGGGTTTATTGGGGATTTCTTACCTTTTGAAGTTTCAGACGTCAAGGTTAAGAACTTTTGGTCTACAAGATAAAGAATTTGTCAGTTATTGCAACCCTAACTTACTGTTCCCTATAATTTTTTGTTCCAGTTTGTCATTTCGGAGTTTGAGGTACATTAGAACTTCAAAAAAGTGTCCTTACCCATAACTATCACTTCATAGTTCACTACTAAGCCTGTTGACAGCTATGTAGCCCTACCCCAGGGATGGTAAGAGGGAGACAGAAGATAAGAGAACAGAAGGAAGAGAAATGGTATGTAAAGTGGCTCCTCCAACCCTGTTTCTTACTACAGTCAGCCTTAGGCACTGCACTGTACTGTGTTTAGATAAAGTTCTGTGAGGATCTTCTACTATGTAAATGGTAATGGTTTAAAGTGGACAAAAATATGTATGCATGTGAATTTTTACAAATATATGAGGAAATATTTTTTCTTAAGGGGAGAAATGCCTACTTATACTTAGTAAACGCCAGTGTGTATCATTATATGTCATTTATTGTTTTCTTCTCTTGTAAAAATAAGCTCCATATAGAATTGGCTTTAATATCTGAAAATTAATTTCTTCAGCAGACACTGCTAAGCCATTCTGCCAGGAGCTATGAGGGCTACGAAGAAGAATCATGTAAGGATACAGCACCCTGAGGTTTACTGTAAGATAAAAGTGAAGATTTTATTTTAAATTAGACAGAAGGGCATTGTAATATTATAATGTCTGAGGAGAGCTCAATGAATAACACCCATATTCCCTGCCCAAATTCTGAACAAATTAAAAAAAAGCATGACAGATAAGAGATCAAAATACCTTTACTCCTGATAAAGCTTATACTGGAGGACTTGCCTTACTATGCAGGCAATTGTTTTCTTAATACTGAAGCCCAGAGTTAAATAGACATACCTGCCTACAGGCAGGACAGGGCCAGGAACGTCCTTCCTATTTGTAGAGAAGCCTAACCATGGAGGAGCACTGGAGAACTCTTTCCAGCTAGCAGGTAGGCTCCCAAGAGTAAAAACATAGGTACAGTTATGATTACATAACTCTTTTGTCTAAATTCACCAATCATGTAACTCACTAATCCCTTTCTAGAAAAAAAATAGTGAGAGATAGAGAGAGGCCAGAATTATTAGGGAAGATTGCTCCTCATAGAAACCATACGATTGAGGAAAAGGCATTGCCTTTCAACATGAAAATAATCATTTTAATCTCAGAATCTTTTACGTAACAAATATTTTAAGTCTTGCATTCCCTTGTTTTTGCAAATGTAGCTTTTACATAGTTGCATGGAGTGTACATAATTTTAAAACTGAGGCTAGAATAGACGTTCCTTCATTGCTTCCTGTCTTGACAAAATTGAGTCACTTCCCTCTCATTGTGCATCTGTTATTACTTTTAACACTCAATTTTATTTGTGTTGACAGGTCTTTCTTACCTCTTTATTTTGTGTGATTTTATTTTATTTTATTATTTTTTAAAGTTTGTTTATTTATTTTGAGAGAGAGCACGAGCAGGGAAGAGGCAGAAGGAGGTAGAGAGAGAATCCCAAGCAGGTGCTATACTGTCAGCGCAAAGCCTGATGTGGGGCTTGACACCACAAATTGTGATGCTCATGACCTGAGCTGAAGTCAAGAGTCATTTGCTTAACTGACTGAGCCACCCAGGCACCCCAGTAGTTTTTTATATTCTAAGAAACCTTTGTCTACTTGAACATCTCAAAGATATTCTTATGTTTTCTTCTGAGAGCTTTAAGGTCTGTGTTCTAACTTGAATTAATTTTTTTGCGTATGGATTGAAGGTCAAGATTTCTTTTTCCCATGTAGATAACTAGTTGCTTCAGCACCATTACAAAGACTGTTCTTTTTCCCATTGAATTGACTTGGCATCCTTGTCTACAACCAATTGGTAGTATGTTTGTGGGTTTACATAACAGAATTCTAATCTTAGTTTTCTTTTTTTTCTGATATAAACTCTAATAAAATAAAATGAAAACCAGGAGTAGAACCTAGGGTCAGAAAGATGGTACTTGAATTTGATTATATTTTATAGTTTTTTAGTCTTATTGTTTGAGAATACATTCTGAGTTCATCCAAAAAATGGAAGAAGCTTATCTCTTCTTATTTTAAGTCTCTTCTATTCTTAAACCAAATCACTCTGAAGATTGGGGAAGTAATCCAGGCTCTGGTATGGGACCCATGGCACAGGTTGAGGTAACCCATGATCATTACCCTGTCAGGTTAGGACTTAATAAAAATAGCTTACATATATGATGAGCATTTCTTATGTGTGTGAAATTGTACAAAGTGCTTTATTATAAACAATCTCATTTACTCCAATATCAATATCAATATCAATATCTCATTTGTCCTATACCCAAACCTTAGGTGCTTAGCTTTTATATTTTTTAATTAAAAATTGTAAATTATCATAATAAAATGAGCTTTTTGTCATATAGTTCCATATGGTAATGGTTTATGCGCTATAGATATGAGTATGGATTTGTGGATTCATCATACTGATCAGAATCCCGAATAGTTCCTTTACCCTCAAGATTCTCTTGTACTATGTTTTTGTAGTCCTATCTTCTCTCCTTTCCTTTTTTTTTTTTTAAGTTTTTTCTTTCTTTTCTTTTTTTAAAATTTTTATTTATTTCTGAGAGAGAGAGAGAGACAGCATGAACAGAGGAGGGTCAGAGAGAGAGGGAGACACAGAATCTGAAGCAGGCTCCAGGCTCGAGCTAGCTGTCAGCACAGAGCCTGATGCGGGGCTCGAACCCACGAACCGTGAGATCATGACCTGAGCTGAAGTTGGACGCTTAACTGACTGAGCCACCCAGGCGCCCCTGTTTTATTTATTTCTGAGAGAGAGAGAGGCAGGGTGAGCAGAGGAAGGTCAGAGAAAGAGGGAGACACAGAATCTGAAACAGGCTCCAGGCTCTGACCTGGCTGTCAGCACAGAGCCTGACGCGGGGCTCAAACCCATGAACTGTGAGATCATGACCTGAGCTGAAGTTGGACACTTAACCTACTGAGCCACCCAGGCGCCTCTCTTCTCTCCTTTCCTAACTTGCCAACCACTAACCCTCTTTCATTGTAGTTTTAACCTTTTTGAGAATGTCAGAATCAAACAGTATGGAACCTTTGGAGATTGGCTTCTTTCATTTATCGTAATGCCTTATGACTAGAGCTGCTATCAGCATTCATGTAAAGATTTTCTTGTGAATGTGAGTTTTTATTTCTCTAGGATAAACACCTAGGAGTAGGGTTGCTAGGTCATGTGATAAGTGTATGTTTAACCTTATAAGAAATTGCCAGTAGTTTTCCAGAGTGGTGGTGCCATTTTTCGGTCTCACTGAAAGTTCCAGTAGCTCCACTCACCAGCACTTGGTATTGTTACCATTTTTCATTTTCATTATTTATTTTTTTTTTAATATTTTTATTTTATTTCTGAGAGAGAGAGACAGCGTGAGCAGGGGAGGGTCAGAGAGAGGGGGAGACACAGACTCTGAAATAGGCTCTAGGCTCTGAGCTGGCAGTCAGCACAGAGCCCGACGCGGGGCTCGAACCCACAACTGCGAGATCATGACTTAAGCGAAAGTCGGACGCTTAACCGACTAAGCCACCCAGGCGCCCCATCATTTGCATTATTTTTAATGTGTGTAATGGTATCTAATCAGAGTTTTAATTTGCATTTCTCTAGTGGCTGCTAATGACTTTGAACGTTGTTTTTCTTTTTCCCATTATATATCATCTTTGGTGAGGTAGGTATAAAGGTTCAGGCCTTTTGTTGAATATGTAATTTGCCAATTTTCCTCCCCTCGATAGCTTGACTTCTCATTCTATGAACTTTTTTTCAGAGAGCAAAGATTTAAGTTTTGATGAAGTCCAGTTTATCATTTTTTTTTCCTTTTATGGATCATGCTTTAGGTGTCATGTTTAGGAACTCTTTCTCTGACTTCAGGTCATGAAGATTTTCTCTTATGTTTTCTTCTAAAAGATTTATAATTTTATATTTTACTTTTAGATCTAGGATCTATTTTGAATTAACTTTTCTTAATAAATAGTTAAGTTTGGGTTCATGTTTTTCTACCTACAGATGTCCCTTTACTGGCCTTGGTACCTTAGTCAATAATCAGTTTAGCTATATATACATACATATATATATATTTATTTTATTTTATTTTATTTTATTTATTTTTAAATGTTTTATTTATTTCTAGGAGAGAAAGAGAGACAGCGTGAGCAGGGGAGGGTCAGAGAGAGAGGGAGTCACAGACTGAAACAGGCTCCAGGCTCTGAGCTGGCAGTCAGCACAGAGCCCTACGCGGGGCTCGAACCCACGAACCGTGAGAGCATGACCTGAGCCGAAGTCGGACGCCCAACCATCTAAGCCACCCAGGCGCCCCCCTATATATGTATATTTTAAAGACTTATGAAATGTTTATTTCTTGGAGAGTGTTAGAGAGTGTTCCAACACTTTGTTGGAGAGCGGTCTCTTCTATTTTCGGAAAAGAGTATGAGGAATTGTTTGTTTGTTTTTGTTTTTGAAATGTTTGGAAGAATTTGCCAGAGATACCATCTAGGACTAGAAATTTCTTTTTCTGTTTGGAAAGTTTTAAACTATGTATTAAGTTTATTTAATAATTATAGGATTGTTCAGAGTATCTATTTCATTATTGATGAGTTTTGATAGTTTGTAGTTTTCAAGGAGTTGGTCCATTTAATCTGGATTACCTATATGCAAAGAATTGTTTGTAGTAGTCTTTTGTTACCCTTTTAAATTCTGTATGGTCCATAGTGATATCCCTCTTTCAGTCCTGCTATTGGTAATTTGCATCTTTTCTCTCATTTTTCTCTATCAGTCTTGTTATAGGTTTATCTTTTTTTTTTTTTTTAAAGTAGGCTTCATGCCCAGCACAGTGGGAGAGGGGAGGTGCACAGGGCTTGAACCATCAATCTTGAGATGAAGACCTGAGCTGAGATGGAGAGTTGGATGTTTAACCAACTGAGCCACCCAGGCTCTCCCTCCCCCTTTTAAATCACATTTATTAACATCACCACCATTCATTCATTCATTCATTCATTCATTTAAAAATTTAAAAAGATAGTTGCTATGCCCAGTGTGGGGTTTAAATTCTTAACCCCAATGTTAAGATTCACACTCTATGCTGACTGAGCCAACTAGGAGCTGAAGTTTTATCTTTTTAAAAGTCTTTTCAAAGAATCAGCTTTGGTTTTATTATTTTCTATATATTGTTTTTCCCTTGTCACTTTCATTGATGTCTGATCTTATCATTGTTTACCTTCTTTCTGCTTGCTTTAGGTTTATTTTGTTCTTTTTCTAGTTTGTTAAGGTAGAAGCTTAAATTACTGATTTTTAGATTTTTCTTTTTCCCTTTTTTATTTATTCATCATGAGAGAGAGACAGCATGCAAACAGGGAAGAGAGAGAGAGAGAGAGAGAGAGAGAGAATCCCAAGCAGCCTCTGCAGTGTCAGCACAGAGCCTGATGAGGGGCTTGAACCTATGAAACTGCGAGGTCATGACTTGAGCTGAAACTGACAGTTGGTGCTCAATGGACTGAGCCACCCATGCGCCCCTCTCCTTTTCTAATATAAGCATTTAATGTTTTATCTTTTCCTCTAAGTAAAATCCTGTCTGCATGCCATAAATTTTGATATGTTGTATTTAATTTTTATTCATTTCAAACTATTTTGTAGTTTCCCTTTGAACTTCCTCTTTGAACTATAGCTTATTAGAAGTTTTTAGTTTCTAAGTGTCTGGAATATTTCTGTTCTCTTTTTGTTACTGATTTCTAGTCTAATTTCATTATGGTTAGAAAGCATACTTTCATATGATTTCAGTTCTCTCCATATATTTGGTTCACATATATCATATTGTCTCTGCTATATTTACCCTGGATGGACTTGCTAGGTTGTAGGTTATGTCTGTCTTTAGTTTTGCTAGGTAATGCCAAACAGTTTTTCAAAGTTTGAAAAAAGTTGTACTAATCTGTTACTGCTCCCTAACATCCCCCTCTGCACCTGCCCTAGAACTGGATATGGATATACTATATCCTCCTCAGACCTACTGTGTGTTTGATCTATTCATTATCTCCTTATTTAACTTTAAACCCTTCTAGTCTTAAAGGACAACTAACCCCTATGGGAATATTTTTCTCATCTTTCATGAATTGAGATTATATATACCCCCAAATTTAGGGTGATCATAGTAAGCATACTGAAGTTGAAATTTCAAGTAGGTTTGGGTTAGCATCCTCAATTTCTTACTGAGAAATCAAGTTTCTCATTGATAATGGATTTTTGTCCGTGAAACAAGATCTAAGTCTGCATGTAGCCTGAGTGAGTCTATCTGTGCTATAGGTGGGCATCGTCAGCCCTGTTATAGTTGCTGATATAAGTCTATACCCTGGGGACAAGATTAAATTTTCATCCATATTTATTTCAAGAATGCATGACTTAAGTGGTTGAATATTTTAGTTGGATGTAGGTAGAAGAAATTCTGTACCCATATGAGATTTATACCTGACTTCTCCCACCAGTCTTTTTACTGCTAGATTGTCTTTTTTCTTTTTTCTTTTTTTTTAAAGATATTCTTCTTATCTGACAGGGATACACGTCTTCTGTTTGAATTCTACAGATCACTCATAACTTTGTCTGAATCTGTATTCTCCAAACTTAGGTGCTAATGATAAATATTTAATGTCCTTAAAGAAGAGCTGATTGTGGGTGTTTACTATATTTTATAACCTCCCTAATACAGATTATGTAACTTTTAGTGCTGAATCTATACTTTAAAGAAAATAATGTCAGTGATTAACAGAAGTTGCTTAGGTCATGGAATTAATTTGAGATTATTGAAATAGTGGTCAGTTTCTTTTTTTTTCTTTTTTTTTTTTACATCTTTTTAAAATGTTTTATTTATTTCTAAGAGAGAGAGACAGCATGAACAGGGGAGGGTCAGAGACAGAGGGAGACACAGAATCAGAAACAGGCTCTAGGTTCTGAGCTAGCTGTCAGCACAGAGCCTGACACGGGGCTCGAACCCATGAACCGTGAGATCATGACCTGAGCCAAAGTCAGACACTTAACCTACTTAGCCACCCAGGTGCCGCAAGAGTGGTCAGTTTCTAAGACATAGAAGGAAGATTTTCTTTCTTGGGAATAATTTACTTCAAATCGAAACAGTATTTTCAATTTTAAATGACAAGAAAACATCTAGCTTTTTTTAATGTTTAAAACTTGGTGGGGCATCTGAGTGGTTTAATCGGTTGGGTGTCTGACTCTTGACTTTGACTCAGGTCATGATCTCATGGTTTATGGGTTCAAGTCCAGCACTGGGCTCTGTGCGGACAGTGCAGAGCCTGCTTGAGATTCTCTTTCCTTCTCTCTCTGCTCCTCTCTGCTTGCTCTCCATCCCTTGCTTAAAATAAATTAAAAAAAAAAAAAAACTTAAAAAATAAGTAAACAATCCTTCACTTTCCTTATAAAACCAAAAAACTTGAAAAGAAAGGTCAAGGCCAAATTACATTTATGCTCATTTTAAATAATAAAATACCTTAACATCTGTTTAACTTAAAAATAATCCAGAGTGTTAAGAGTTTACTTAAAAAAAGAAAACTTGAGTCTTAGAGTCTACTTATAAAACTAAGCCAATATTTGTATTTTGTTTTTCAAATATTTATTTATTTATTTTGAGAGAGTGTGTGTGTGCAAGTGGGGAGAGGCAGAGAGAGAAGGAGGGAGGGAATCCCAAGCAGGCTCCGTGCTGTTAGTGCAGAGCCCCACTCAGGGCTCATACTCACGAATTATGAGATCATGACATGAGCCAAAATCAAGAGTTGATGCTTAATTATCTGACCCACGCAGGTGCCCTGCAATGTTATTTGTTAACTGAAAGTTTCATTCTTTTATTAAAATAATTTTTAAAATAAAAAGACTCAGAATGCAAGTTTATTGTTTTAAGTAAATATTACTTATATTTGTTTCTTTTGATAATGATGATTTTGTAAAATTTGACTGAAGTATCTTCCAAATAGCGTTGTTTTACTTACAGATGTGAGAATGAAAAAGCCAGACACTTGGAACAAAAATTAAGATAATTCCAGTTAGGGTGCCTTTTACTAAAATGAAACTCTGATTTGTGAAGAATATTAATTGTCAGATAGTAAAGATCTAAAATTTTGTATAGGTAGAAAAACTACTAAGTTGTGACTTCCTAAATTTTATTTATATAAATAATTTATAATAAACTTATAATAAGTTATGTTGAATTGATTTGAAATATTTGAATCCTGAAATACAGTGTGGAAGTTGTATCCTAAAGTATATGAAAGTTGAAAAATATTTAAGTGATTGACTATGTTGTTAATTATGAAATGCTGAACTTCTGAAGTTTTTTCTGGAAATTTGATTGGTTTTGCTGTCAACCAAAGATATTTTAAGCCCATTTGATGCATCATACCTTGCTGTACCAAGAGCAGATGGAAGTCCCTGGGGAACTTTTCTCACTGACACATAATTTGAGATAGAATGATAGTTAAGGAGCTATAAAACATAGTCCTGAGGTCACCACTATTTCTGTGTTATTTGCTTAACAAACAGATTTCTTTTTTCTCACAGATAATATGGATGACATGCAATTCAGTTTACTTATTAGCATCTAATCAATGAACATATTTTAGAGTCATAATTCTAAAAGTGAAATGGATGCTAATTGGAACAGCTTTAGGAGTTTACTCAGATGAATTCCTTACTCAGATAATTTCCTTTTTTTGAATATTGCAAAATGCCCTTTATGATTACAGAGATTCAAAAAGTTTCTGAATAGATAGGAGATTATGTTCTTTTAAAATTGCACTCATAATTTTATTGTTGCGATAGTAACTTGGAAGTATGCAGTTTGCCTGTTTATTTTGTTTTATTGAAATTGAGTTTTGCTGTTGTTTTTGGTAAAGAAATTAAAATTTTCACACACATATATATATATGTATATTTTTTACCATAAGGAAGACATGAGTGTTTTCAAGAAATTAGAGATTAGAATGTGAAATATTTTTTATATACAAAGCATTCTATCGATCTCATAACATCAAAGAATTGCATGTTTTAAAGCTTAGAGAAAAAATGGATACACTGAATCCTAGCAACTGAAGGCAAATAGACAGATACGTCAGTGCTACACTTATGTCAGCAGTTTGTTCTGTTTGCTTGGGAACTCTTTTGTTTTAGTAGTGTGTTTACAATGAGGCCTTTCAGTGGAGGAGGACTGCATGACTAAATATGTACTCTGTATTGTCTGAGGACATTCTGTATATAAACTTGAAGACTTCTGTATACAGGCATATTTATTGTTATTTAGCTATTGATATTTAGTCTTACTGTATTTATTTTCTTTCTCCAAATTATTTTATTTGTTCATATTTGATAACTAGCAGTAGGCTTTGCATTTCTTTTTTTAATTCTTTTTTAATTAAATTTTATTCTTTTTTTGTATTTTTGTTTGTTTTCTTTTAAAAATTTTTAACATTTATTGATTTTTGAGAGATAGAGTGTGAGCAGGGGAGGGCAGAGAGAGAGGGAGACACAGATTCTGAAGCAGGCTCCAGGCTCTGAGCTGTCACCCCAGAGCTTGACGCACGCCTTGAACTCACAAACTGTAAGATCATGATAACCTGAGCCAAAGTCGGCCACTTAACTGAAGGAGCCACCTAGGCACCCCTAAATTTTATTCATTTTTGAGAGAGAGAGAGAGAGAGAGAGCGCGCGCGTGCGCGCGAAAGAGAGAACGAGCGCAAGCTCACACAAGCGGGGGAGGGGCAGAAAGAGAGGAGACACAGAATCTGAAACAGGCTCCAGGCTCTGAGCTGTCAGCACGGAGCCCCATGTGGGGCTCAAACCCTCGAACCGTGAGATCATGACCTGAGCCGAAGTTGGATGCTTAACTGACTGAGCCACTCAGGCACCCAGGCTTTGTATTTCTAATTATTGTGTCTTTGTATGGAACATGGAGTCTCTTTCCAGCTAAGTTATTAAAATTAGGTCTATATGGCCAAGCTACTTGATGTGTTTTTAAGATACAATTTTAGGTATTAGAGGTAGAATAATCTCGATTGTTCTTGATCAAGGCCTATAGTTTTGTTGTGCCTTAATTTCCTTAAAGATTACTATGAAAAGTATTTATTCAGGGTTTTAAATGTGTCACTGAGTGTTAAAATCAAATTCAGAGTATTCCAAGCACTACGGGATTTTGTGTGTGTTTCCCTGGTGGGAGCATGACAGAAGTTATCTAGGTGGAAGAGTTTACAATTGCAGGTTTGGAGTTTAGAAAGAGAGGATGAGACCAGAGACGTATTTTATTTTATTTTAATTTTTTAAAATAATTTTTTAAACATTTATTTATTTTTGATAGAGCATGAGTAGGGGACGGGCAGAGAGAGGGGAAGATACAGAATCTGAAGCAGGCTTCAGGCTCCCAGCTGTCAGCACAGAGCCTGATGCAGGGCTTGGACTCATGAACCATGAGATCATGACCTGAGCCAAAGTCACACGTTTAACTGACTGAGCCACCGAGGCACCCCCAGAGATGTATTTTAGAAGTTACTCAATGTATTTCATGGAAGACCTGCTATATGCCCCTGGAGTTCATGCAAACTACAAGATTGGCTTCCTTGCCCATGGATTTGATAGTCAACTAGATTCTGGAGGGAGAACTGTTTGCCTGGAAGGTCACAGTTGAAGCTTGTTGATGAATAAGACTGAGGAAAAAAAGAGTACAGATGGAATTAAATTAAGGACAAATTGACTTTGGGAAGTTTCTATATTGTGCAGGTTTGGGGAAGAAAGGACAAAGATTATGGGAGGTACCTATATTTAGTGGTTGGCATGAGAAAGAAGAATAGTGAAGAAAACAGAACTAGAGTAGTAGCATGTGAAGAATTTACCATAAAGCTAATTACACTTAAGCTTCAGGGTCTCTCACTTGTGCAGTTTTTTCCCCAATTCTTTGGGAGAAAGGTATTCACATGACCATGTGTTTCTGCAGTATTTCAGAAAATAAGTTATTTTAAGTTGCTGTCTCTTTTCATTCTTGACTTACCCTCATATTGTACTGAAGAGACTGCAGACATTTTTGGGATCTAGCTAAGGGAAAACTGAATTAAAGTTATAATTAGTTTGAGTGGCATCTATTTATTTGGCTCATTGTCACTTTGGAGTATGTATAAATTTTTTTCCGACTGCTCTGCTATATGAATGAAACCTAGAAATACTCTTTTTAAAAAATGTTTATTTATTTTGAAAGAGGGGGCAGGTGCAGAGAGAGATGGAGAGAGACTCCCAAGCAGAAACTTTCCACGCTGACAGTGAGGAGCCTGATGTGGGGCTTGATCCCATGAACAGTGAGATCGTGACTTGAATGGAAACCAAGAGTCAGATGCTTAGCCAACTGAACCATCAAGGTGCCCCTAGAAATATTCTTATGTTCTATGCTGATTCAGCATTTTGGTACAAAGATGCCAGGCCAGAGATCATGAACACGTTCTGTAGTGCCTGACACTGGAAGTGTGTGGGTAGGGTAAGAGAAACATGATTTAAAACACACAGAGCCAGAAGCTAATCTGGGAAGAATTCTTCTGAAAGTCTGTAAACGAAATAAATGATTGCAGGATTCCCCAAAGTGGACAAGAGTACCAACATTTTTATGATATGGACCAGTAACAGTTTGTGTGCCTAAAAGATTATCTTCTAAAATGTAAATAACAATTTAGTCTTTAGGATGTTTTTAAAATCTCTTTATAGAAAATTTTATATATCATTGTCATGTGAAGAGGTGATCATAAAACATATGCAGTAAAAATGTGGAAAAGTATTCTAGAAATGTGCCAGGGAATTTATTTCTAGAGTTATTTTTTTCTGGATTTTTTTGATGTTTGTGATATGGTTTCCCCCCTCATGCTGGATAGGTACTCATCTTTGCACCTAATTTTACACTTGAAAATTTTTTAAACATTCATTTATTCATTTTTAATTATAATTTTTTAAAAAAATTTTTTGTTTATTTTATTTTTTTATTTTTTGAGAGAGAGAGAGACAGAGTACGAATGGGGGAGGGGCAGAGAGAGTGGGAGACAGAGTATCTGAAGGAGGCTCCAGGCTCTGAGCTGTTAGCACAGAACCTGATGCGGGGCTTGAACCCACAGACTGTGAGATCATGACCTGAGCCGAAATCAAGAGTCGGCCTCTAAATGGACTGAGCCACACAGGAACCCCTCTAATTTTGTATTTGTAATCTTATTATTATTATTATTTTACCTTAAAGAGGTCCTCGTAAATTCTTTTGAGTTTATACCCAACAAAAACTGAGGGGCAGGAAATCATGAATGTCAAGAGGAGACAATTTAAAGATGGAGGATGTGTTGATACATTGAGGTAGCTAAGGAAGACAGTTTGATTTAGTGATGGGTATCATTGTTGGTTTTTAGGACTGAATATGAATTTGGGAGTGGAAAGTAGAGGTTATGCAATTTTTGAAGAAAGTGGCATTGGAGTCCAAGAGCAGTATTTTGGAGGGAAAACGAGGAACAGGGAAGTTGTGTGTGTATGTGTGCAAGCATGTGTGTGCATCTAAAAATAGGTGCACACATAAATATGTTAAAGAGAGGGGAAAAGATGCATATATATAGCACAGAAGGAAAAGTTAAAGATAATAGCAAAAGTTAAAGATTAAAGATTAAGATTAAAGCAGAGTGGAGATAGTAGCTAGAGCAGGGTGGTCAAAGGAAATGGGATCAAGGCATAAGATTGCCCTAAGCAGTAGAATTCAGTGAAGGTGCAAATGTCCATCCTTGCATATGTTAATGGTTGTTTAGTCACCGCCGTACCAGCCCTGCATTAATGCTGAGTGTGGTAATTGGTTTTCATAATGCTGGTCCCAAGCATTTCTCTCTAAAACCACAACACACACTATGCTTAGTTGGCTCTAAAATCACACAGTTCTAAAAGATTACACTTGCATGGTTACGTCATTCATGACATAAGTGGAAGATCATTATCTGCATTAGTTTAACAAATTAAACTCAGTTTTCCAGATTCTGTTCTTCTTTTCTTTTCCTTTCCTTTCTTTTCTTTTCTTTTCTTTTCCCTCCCCTCCCCTCCCCTCCCCTCCCTCCCCTTTCCTTGGAAAAATCCAAGTATGCCCTGCACCAGTAATGCAGAGCCGGATGAGGGGCTTAAACTCACAAACTGTGACATCATGACCTGAGCCAAAACCAAGAGTTGGACACTTAACCAGCTGAGCCACCCAGGTGCCCCCAGAGTCTTTTTTTGACTATGTGAGATAGTTGTCCAAAATCAGTTTAAAGATCTATATCAAGGTTATATAGATTGATATTTGTAAAACAGGCTATTTTCTCTTAGTTTTATAAATGTTCTAGAAAAAGGTATCAGGATATTTGTTATTTCATCCACCAGTATATATTAGGTGCTCATTATATGCAGGTCTAGGTCTAGTTGCTAGGGATAGGACAATGAATAACATGGACAGTCTCTGCCTTCATGGAACTTATATACAGTTGGGGGGATAGCAAATAAGCATGTAAGCATATATATATATATATGTATATATATACATATATATACATATATACATACATATATATGTGGTAATATATGTGTCATAAAGTAAAATAAGAGAGAGTAAGATGACAGAATGGTGGAGGATGGTATTTAGATAGTGTGGTAGGACTGCTAGGTAGGATATTGACATAGCACTTTTTGCTAGTATATTTAGGGAACTATTTTACATAAGCCAAATGTTTTTACCAAGATCAGATCATTGAAAACTTAATAAGAGCAACATCTATTCATTGTAATTTTCTCATCTCTAAAACTGTTAATTAAAAATAGTACCTAAAAAAAATGGTGCCTACCTAGTAGGTTTGTTGCAGGGCAACAAATAATAATCTAGATTATATGTGTGTGTATGTGTAGGTATAGTTTCAGTATACTCCCAATAAATGTTGACTCTTTTTTTTTTTTTAAGTTTATTTTGAGAGAAAGAGAACAGGGGAGGGGCTGAGAGAGAGAATCCCAAGCTGGCTCCACTGTCAGTGCAGAGCCTGATCCAAGGGCATGAACCCACTAACCGTGAGATCATGACTTGAGCTGAAATCAAGAGTCAGATGCTTAACCAACTGAGCCATCCTGGTGCCCCTCACATCTTCTTCACCCATCTATCAGTGGATAGACACTTTGGTTGCTTCCACATCTTGGCTGTTATAAATGATGCTGCAATATAGCAGTGCATATATCTTTTGGAATTAGTGTTTTCATTTTTTTTGGATAAATACCCAGTAGTGGAATTACTGGATCATAGGATAATTCTGTTTTTAATTTTTTGAGGAACCTCCTGTTTTCTGTAGTGGCTGCACCAATTTTCATTCCCACCAGCAGTGCATGAGGGTTTCTTTTTCTCCATGTCCTTGCCAACACCTGTTCTTTCTTTTGTTGTTGATTTTAGCCATTCTGACAGGTGTGAGGTGATAGCTCATTATGGTTTCGATTTGTATTTTCTTGTTGATGTGTGATGTTAAGCATCTTTTCATGTCAATGTTTTTAAGTTTTCAGTGTATTTTACCCATCTTATATAACTTATTCATTTTTTGATTTTATTATATAATAAATGGTGTTTCCTAAATTTCATTTTCCATTTATTATCATATAGAAATATAATAGAAAAATCTTGAGCTTGCATATCAGACAATCTTACTAAATTTACTTATTTATTGTAGTTTCTTGTTTGTAGATTTCTTTGCGTCTTCTATGTATGTAACAATGTTAGCTGTGAGTAAAGGCAGTTTTACTTCTTTCTGATCTTTATATTTTATACCTACCCTTTTATTGCCTTATAGTGGCTAGAACCTCCAATATAATGATGAATAGAAATGATGATAGTAGAGAGTCTCATTTTCCCCCCAACTTCAGTGGAAAGTATTCAATATTTTACCGTTATGATTGGTATTGACTGTAGGTGATGTGTGTGTGTATTTTTTTTTGTCATAGATACTTTTTTATCATATAAGGAATTTACCTTCTGCTCTCAGATTGCTGAGAGGTTTTTTAAATGATAAATGAGTGCTAAATTTTATCAAATATTTTTTTCTGCATGTATTGAGATGATCCTGGGATTTCTCTTTTTTATTTTGTTTATGTAGTGATTTATTTTGGTTTATTTCTGAATGTTGAACCAACACTGTATTCTTAGAATAAACCCTACTTGGTCATATATATTATCCTGTATATATGTAGCAGGATTTACCTTGCAAAATTATTATTACAGTTTTTAGAATTTTCATCTATGTTCATGAGAGGTATTGGTCTGTAATTTTCTTTTCTTATAATGTCCATGTCAGATGTTGGTATTAGGATTATCGTGGCTTCATATATAAACTTAGTGTTTTATTTTTCACTGTTTGCTGAAAAAATTGTGTGAGATTAGTTTCTGCTACTTTTTAATCTGTATGATCATTTCTTTTTCCTCTTTTAAAAAGCTTATGAAGTAGTCGTCAAAATAGGGTTATGGTTATCTTCTTCTATAGTTGAGGAAACAAGCCTAGAGAAGGTAAGCAGGATCAGGCAGCTGGGATTTATTGACCTGGTAGAAAAAACCATGCAGCACAGGGCACCTGGAGGAAAATGACTGACCCAAGTGTTTATAGGTAGGTCTTTTTTTTTAAGTTAAAATAAAATGTTTACTTTTGAGGTGGGGGGGGACAGGGATCCAAAGGGGGCTCAGTGCTGACAGTCGAGAGCCCGATGTGGGACTCAAACTCACAAACTGTGAGATCATGATCTGAGCCAAAATCAGACACTAAACTGACTGAGCCACCCAGATGTCCCCATAGGTAGGTTTTAAGAAATACTAGAAGTTGTATTTTTGAAAACTTTCTTTCTGTTAGTCTGAGAATCACACTAATGATGACTGCTTCTTAGCTGTTTGTGAGGGTTGTGGCTTAAAGGAGCTAAGCTTTATAATTCTCTGTTGGTTCTGTCAAATGAAAAGTCCATTCCAAAGCTGAACAGATCAGTTTTATTTCTCTGTGGGAACAAATGGTTACTTGGAATTTACTGGAATTCCTCTTTTTCCAAATCCACATAGTCCTGGCAAAAATTCTTTGGCTTTGTAGCAGTTAAGATATTTCCAACCTTGACTTTTTCCAGCATATAATAGGTTAAGACAGTCAGCTCACCCTGTACTGACATGCACGTCCTAGGATATGGGGAAAAGCTTTATACAGGGGAAATATAAGGTGATTTTAAAGACTTGGCTAGTATATTATATGTCCTGAAGTTTAGTCATTCTCATGAGAGCCTTTCTTATGAAACAAAATTTTAACTTTAAAGTGAAGGCATCTTTTCCTTCTGTTAAGTGATAAAAAAATACATGAAAAGGTATATACCTTGTTTGCGGATTACTAAAGACTTTAGATTTTCAAACAATTATTTACTAATGACTTCTCATTCTGTAACTATATTTTATTTTTAGGATTAAATTGGAAATGTTTGACTCCTTTATAAGTTTTCAGCAAGTTATAATGTTGTTTAGTCACTAAAATTTATACTGCGTGGATCATGTTGTTTTATTTCTTCATATGAAAAACTCAATACGTTTGTCTCATTACTAGTTAACTTATTTAGAAAGTCTGGCTCCCTTTGAAACAGCTTCTCATTTTTAAAGCATAAAGCGTTATTTAGTGAAATCCTACAAAAGAATAATATTAGAGAAGGTAGTTCTTTTTAGGAGAAAAATGTTCTGTGTTAATAAAAATCTCAGTACTTTAGAGCTGAGAACTTTTTCAAGAGATCATTTAATCATTCTAGTACTTGTGATATTGCTGTCTCAATGAGGTTATTTTCTTGAGAAATATAGTATTTATTGCTTTCTAAAATTCTGTATTAATTTTGTGTGCCTCCAACAGAGATACAAATTTAGTTTAAAGGAATAGCTTTTATTTTTGGCCTTCTCACTTTTAAACAAAACGAAACAAAACAAAACAAGAAAATGAAAACTTTTAGTTGTCATCTCAACTAAAAGTATTGGCCTACTAGTCTCTTTTGTTATTCTTTTGGTAGTCTATAGGTCTGTTTGGTAATATGTGGACTCGAATATTTAGTAAGTTTATTTATTAGTGTGAGAACGATTTCATTTTGTTTTTCATATAAAGCTAGACATGAATCAACTTGATAGGTGATTATTTGTGCTGGATAATAAAAGTTTAAGTTTTGGAAGCTCAGTATTTTAAGAGAATTGGAAACACTTGCCCTAGAAGTTGTATTAAAATTCTGAGATAGAAAGAGGAAATTGATTTTACTACAGTAATGCTGTGAAATGAAAAATAAAAAAAATTATCAAGGTAGCTGCCCAAAACATGTATTTAATAAGGAATATTCATGTTGAATTACTTACAAACTGACAACTATAATTCTTTGCCTAAGATTAATACCATAGTACAGTGCTTTCACAACTATCCTAGAAAAGGCTTACCAATTTTTCCCATTTTGGGGGTATTATTTCTTAAAACATTTGGTGAATTAAAAAAAAAAAGATTACTAAAATTCCAGATGGAGTTTTCCCTCCAAATGAAGTTTTTCCTTTCTGTGGTCTTGCTTCCAATGTTCAAGTAATACTGTTGCTGGTAAGAACTCCTAATAAGAGTGGATTTATTCTCCTATTGTAGACATTCTGATGTTATTATTTCCTTTTCTGTATTTTATTGTGGTTCAGTTATTTTATGGGAACTTGACACAGTGAAAGGGCAGAAGGTTAGCTGGGAGAGCTAGAAGAGATGAGACTGAAAGTAAAAGTGGTTAAATATACACTAGTCAGCTATCAGTTACTCCTGGCATATTATCCATGGTCAGTTTTAAATTGGCACTGGCATTTCCTTGTTTTTTAAGAGCCCTGCTTGGAGAATCTCCTTTGGTCATTCAGTTAACAGATTTGAGTGCCTATTATGCATGTAACATTTCTGTGAACACCCAGCTCATTGATTGTCTTCAACCAATAGGAATCAATTTTTAATATTAATGTTGTAAAGCATATAGACCTTACTCTCCCCCACTAATTTTATTTTGTGTATTTAAATGACAAAAATAAATGAATTTATTAATATTCTATTTCTCTTCCATCAGGATGATTGAATAGGTTTAGCTATATTTCCTGTTAGCAGTTTCTTACATTTTACTAAATGAGATGGCTAAAATGAGTTGTGGTTATTTATTACCTACATTGGAATTACCTCTGGATTCCAATTACTTATACCATTCCAAATACTTATACAGCTAATAATCAGAAATCATTTCCAAAGCCCAAGAAGGTTTCATATAAAATTTCTGTTCAGTTTTTGTCATGATCTTCTATTCTTTTTTAAAGTAACATATGCACACAGTTAAGAAGCAAATAGTACTGAAAGACTTACAGTGAAAACTTCTGGCCCCCTTTTTTTCCCCACACTTTATCCTTGCTCTGCAGACATAATCACTCCTAATTCTTTTCACTTCACTGTTTATAATGAAATCTATCTACATAATTTAAAATAATCTGCCTCCCTCTCAATACATTGGTTTCAGCAGTTCTTGTGATTGAGAGTTAGGTCTCTTAGAATCCCATTCTTTCCCTCTTTCATTCTCCTACTACTGCCATGTCACAATTTAAAAACCTATGTTTTGGGGCACCTGGGTGGCTCAGTTGGTTGAATGTCTGACTTCAGCTCAGGTCATGATCTCGTGGCTCTTGGGTTTGACCCCTGAGTCGGGCTCTGTGCTGACAGCTCAGAGCCTGGAGCCTGCTCGAGATTCTGTTTATGTCTCTCTCTCTCTCTCTGCCTCTTCCCCATTTGAGCTCTGTCTCTGCCTCTGTCTCTCCTCTGTCAAAAATAAATGAACATTTTTTAAAAATTTAAAAACCTATTTTTGGTGTTTACAAGCTTTGATTATGGAACTACTGTTTACATATTGAACTAAGTAGTCTTTTTTAAGTGTTTGTTTGTTTGTTTTTGAGAAAGAGAGAGAGCAAGGCTGGGCTGGGCAGAGAGAGAGGGAGAAAGAAATCCCAAGCCAGCTCTGTGCTTTCAGCGCAGAGCCCGATGCGGGGCCCAAACCCAAGAGCACCTGGTTTTGAACTTTAAACTCATGATAGTTGTCAAACTACAGTGTTTATGGTTGAATATATATTCACAGGGTATTTACTGTTTATGGTTGAATGTGTATTTACAGTGGCGAAAGTATATATTATTTTGGCCTTTTATTTTTTAATTTACTTTTATTTTAGAGAGAGAAAGAAAGAGAGTGAGAATCTTAAGCAGGCTCTACAGTCTGCTTGGAGCCCAACACGGAGTTCAATCCCATGACCCTGTGTTTATGACCTGAGCCAAAATCAAGAGTCAGATGCTTGACTGACTGAGCTACCCAGGCACTCCCTCTTGGCTCTTCTCAAATAAAATATTTTAATCTTTAATTGAATATTGATAAAGCATGAATGTTAAGTGTATGCTATAATTACACCTGTTGCAAATTACTGGGATTATCTTTTATTTTTTGTATAATAATAAGATGAAAAACTGTATTCAATTTTTAAAAATGTGGATAATAGATATTTCCAGATCTTTAATGTGAGCTTATTAAAGACAGAAGTTTAACCACTGTTTTGTATATGTTGAATTAACCTCTGAACAAAATAGGATTCAGTGACCATGTTGTTAGACTGTTGGAGTGACTGTACACAGGTGAGGCAGTGTGGAGTCAGGCACTGTAGGACTT
The DNA here is from genome assembly GCA_017311185.1 of Proteles cristata cristata. Lineage (NCBI taxonomy): Eukaryota > Metazoa > Chordata > Mammalia > Carnivora > Hyaenidae > Proteles > Proteles cristata. The sequence goes on along the minus strand of JAESUZ010003308.1, from coordinate 22,653 downwards.
CGGTCGTAGCTCTGGACACTATTTGCATCATACTTGCTTCCCTCCTTCTCTACCATTTTCCCTCCCTTCCACCCTTTTTACCTTTCTCTCCTCTTCTCCCTGCTTTCTTTTTGATGATGGCAGTACAAGTTAAATTTGCATACTGGTCTAGGCTCATGCCTGTGTAAGTAGATTATTTTTAATGTTGATTTATTTTGAGAAAGAGAGCTTGGGGAGGGGCAGAGAGAGAGGAAGAGTAGGAATCCTGAGCAGGCTCGCCTGCAACATCACAGGGCCCGACAGAGCCCAACACAGGGCCGCATTCCACGAACCATGAGAGCATGACCCGGAGCCAAAATCAAGAGTAAGATGCTCAACTGACTGAGCCACCCAGGCGCCCCTGTGTAAATAAATTTTTAAAAAATTAAGTTGAATGAAGAAGGAAATCGGAACTACCGTTTTAATTAGACTTTATTATACAGTAAAATTTCTAAATTTTATACAGTAAAATTTCTAAATTTATTATACAGTAAAATTTCTAAAATTTAGAAAATCTAAATTTTCTAAATTAAATTTAGTTTAAATGAACTGATTAATTTTCTAAAGTATTGTATTTTCATGGCATTTATAATTCAATTAAGAAGGTAGATTGAAATATGCAGTTTGCTGAAGGATCTTGGGTAAATTAGTTTTCCCTTCCTCAGTTTTCTCCTTTGTAAAATGGCAATGATAACAATACCACAGCTCCTAGTGGTGTTGTAAGGATTAGATAAGTAAAATTTTTTCACATGTGACTATCACTATTTTAATAAATGTGTTATAAGCAATATAATGTAGTTTAAAGGAAAATACTAATGATATACCATTTCCAAAGAAACAGAAAGATGTGTACTGTAAATTCTAGATTATTATATGAGTGAATTTTAGAAATTATGTAAGTTGCCAATGTATTAGGTTTATGTAATAATCTTATAGATAAGAGCAATATGCATTCAGTTTTAGAGTTTTTAGCTACTTTCATACATTTCGAAGTACTGGTAAAGACACCATTGCAGGGGCACATGGGTGGCTCAGTTGGTTGAGCATCTGACTTTGGCTCAGGTTATGATCTCGCAGCCCGTGGGTTCGAGCACTGCATTAGGCTCTGTGCTAGCATCTCTTGAGCCTGGAGCCTGCTTTGGATTCTGTGTCTCCCCTCTCTCTGCCACTCCCCCACCTCATGCTCTGTTTCCTTCTCTCAAAAATAAGTAAACATTAAAGAAAATTTAAAAAACACACCATTGTAATTTTCATATCTATCTAGCTATATATATATGAAATATATAAATATATGTAAATACAAATATATATATAAAATATATATAAATACATCGGTGTCTTTGTGCATGCATATTAGAATATATCTTGGGCATCTGACAACATGTAATGACAAGATTGACTTCTATCTTATTGAGTCATCTAGCAAATAATGAGTCCCTATTGCATACCAGATGCTGCGGATGCAAGTGGATATGACAGTGAAGATCCCTGCTGTCATGGAACTTAGACTTCATTGTTGAAGGAGACACCCGGGAAGGAGTGATTGGATAAGACAGGATAACTTGAGACAGTGATAAGTCCTGAGAAGAAAATAAAACAGGGTGATAGGATAGAGCATGCCTGGGACTAATCTAGTTTAATGGCTATAGATGGCGTTGTAAGAAGATGACATTTGATCTGAGACTTGAAGACCCGGGGAGTGGATTTTCCAGTCAAGGGGAACAGGAGTGCATTGCATTGTAGGCCTGACAAGCCTGGTATATTTAGTCACTTAAAAAGGTAAGTATTCCTGGGGTGCCTGGGTAGCTCAGGTTGGGCATCTCTGATCTTGGTTTTGGCTGAGGTTACAATCTCACAGTTCGTGGGATCAAACCTCATGTTGGTCTCTGCGCTGACAGTATAGAACCTGCTTGAGGTTCTTTCTCTCCTTCTCTCTCTGCCACTCCCCGTTTTCTCTCAAAATAAATAAATAAACTTAAACAAATGAGATATGAGTATTGCTTAAGGGTAGTGATTGAATGGAAGAGTAATGAAAGGGATGGGTGTAAAGACAATCAGGGACTTCTGTGTCACAGGTAACCCTGTAAATCATTTCTTACTGACTCTGTGAACCTTGATACTACTAGCGAAGAGGAGTATGGAAAAATGTGTGGCTGGTATTAGCAGTGTGGCTTTTAGCAAACAAAATATCTAAGAAGGTTTTTATTGAGAATTTAGAAGTATGAGAAATGATTATTAGTTTTGTAGGCTCTAGAATTAAACTAGGCCTGATTCCTGACTTCTCTTTAGGGAAATATCAAGTATATAAAGGTGTTTTGAAAAGAACAGAGGAGGTAATGGGCATACCACCCTTTCTTTCCCTCCTATTATACATCTATTTGTTATATAATTAAGTAAATACATGCATGTATACATGTATAACGTACATATATGTGTATGTGTGTGTTATGTATGTCTTTATACATGTTTATATGTGTATATGGAGATTGATAGATGTAGACACTATGAATATTGGTAATCTTTGGTTCATGTTTTGTGAACACTATTGCAGGGTATGAAATTATTTATGTAGAATGTGCAAACTACACAGTTTGGTAGTAGTTTTCTATTTTGGATTAATGTACTTCAAGGAATGGCATTAATATTTTAATGGCTGGAATATGGATTCTTTGTTTCACTCAGTAATTTATTTGAATATGGATTTTATGATGGAATAGACTGATACAATTTTTCACTACGAGTTTTAACTTCTGGTCATGTTGGTGGGTGATTTTTCTCTTTCTGTTTCCTGGCCACAGGCTACAAGTCAACCATCTAGAAATTTCGTGCCACTGATAATTAAGAGAAAAATAATATATGGAAAAATATTAGGTAAATACCTACTATGTACCTGTGTGTAACAATTACTAGTTTCTCTTTCTGGATTGGAGAATAGAATTGGAATATGAAAAAATGTAGTTTTTTAATGCTATTCTTAGCAGATGATAATTCTTTTTATTTCACTTTCAGTTATGATAGCCAGTTTACCATTGGTGTTTAAAAAAAATTGTCACATATCTTAAAAATTATAAACAATTTGTGCTTGTGGTTAGCAATTTAAATGGTAGAATGAGATGTAAAATGGAAAGTAAAAGTTCCTGACCTCTGTAGCCTTATTTCCCAGGGATAAACATTCTTAACTGTTGCCTGTGTTTCCTTCTAGAAATTTTCTGTTTATGCAGACTTGTGTAAGGGTGTGTGTGTATAAATTTACATATGTAGTATACTCCTCCCTCTCTCTTTTTGCACCTACATGTTCAATACGGTTCTGCAACATTTTTCTCACTTAATATGTACTACATATAGCTTTCATAGATCTATCTTGTTCTTTATAATGGCTGCATAGGAGTCTGTTTTTTGAATGAAATGTAATTTATTGATCTTGTTGGTATTGATAAACATGTAGGTTGTTTCTGGTTTCCTTGTAATTGTATACTGGGAACTCGTATAAGTTTATCCGTAGGTATATGCTTTTAAGAGTTTTCAAGCAGTTGCCAAATTTTTTTTCCAAATAGCAACAGTGGTTCACATGCCTTACAGCTGTGCTCCAGCGCTCTCCGCTTTATGTTCTGGCTAGTGCATGAAGACACAAACAACTGACAGTAGATCGGTAAATTTTAATGATGAACAGGAGATATTTTTGGTTATGATGAAAGTGTCAGCTATTTTCACTATTTTTTTCTCAGGATCTTCCAACATCTATGTAAGTACTTACACGGCAAAAGTTGAATTGTACATTTTGCCCCAAAGATGGCAGTACAGTGCTCAGCATCCTTGTTGGAAAACAACTCACACAGGACATGAATGAGCTGAAGTGATTAGAATTCATATTTATTTTAATGTTTAGTTATTAGACGCAAGTTAAAGTTCATGTGATTCACATAACAATAAATACATTTTTAGACTTCTCAGGATAGGTTTTATCTGTCACTAAATAATAGTTAATATAAATTAAAAATGAATGATTAAAATGGATTTAAATTTTGTAGCCATCATAGTACCAAATGGATCAGGCAAGAATCATCAATGGGTGCTAAATCCATGAGGAAATTTTAATGAAGAACAGGGTATTTGCATGATTTTAAAGTGTTGCCTCATAGATTGCAAAGGAAAATATGTAACTACACAGAAGAGAAATCAGGCAGCATCTTGATCTTGTCATGATAATTAATACCAACAGTAAGGGGTAGGGGTACCTGGGTGGCTCAGTTGGTTAAGCATCTGACTCTTGATGTCTGCCCAGGTCATGATCTCACGGTTCGTGAAATTGAGCCCTGTGTGGGGCTCCATGTGCTAACAGTGAGGAACCTGCTTGGGATTCTCTCTCTTCTTCTCTCTCTGCGCCTCCCCTAACTCATGCTGCTCTTTCTTTCCTTCTTTCTCAAAAGAAAAAAAGAAAAAAAGAAAAAAAAAAAAACCAGGGGTGCCTGGGTGACTCAGTCGGCTATGCAACCAACTTTGGCTCAGGTCATGATCTCACAGTTGGTGAGTTCGAGCCCCATGTCAGGTTGTGCTGACAGCTTGGAGCGTGGAGCCTGCTTCAGATTCTTTCTCCCTTTATCTCTGCCCCTCCCCCACTTGTGCGACCACACACTGTCTCTCAAAGCTAAAAAAACATTAAAAACAACAACAACAACAAAGAACAGTAAATGGTAAATGGACACTATGTGTTTCCTCTAAGCATTATGAGAAAACATCAGATAAACCCAAAATGAGTAATATACTATTAAAAATAAAAAAATAAAAAAGTGGTATTCTTAAAAAGTCAGTGTCATAAAAGGCAAAGAGAAGATATAGAAAGGTATCAGATTAGAAGAGACTAAAGAGACATAACTAAATGTAATACTTGACTATTGGATCACAGATTGGATCCTGTGAAAAGCTCTAGGGTGCTATTGGATCAATGGACAAAATTGGAACAGAACAGTAGATTTGTACAAGTATTTAGCAATGTTGGTATTTCTGAAATTGATAACTGTAATGTTGTCACTTAAGAGAATATCCTTATTCTAAGAAATTAATACTGAAGAGGGGCATCTAGGTGGCTCAGTCAGTTGAGTGTCCAAAATCAGTTGATTTTGGCCCAGGTCATGATCCCAGGGCTGTTGGATCAAGCCCTGCATCAGGCTCCACACTGAGTGTGAAACCTGCTTAATATTCTTAATATTCTCTCTCTCTCTCTCTCTCTCTTCCCCCACCCCTCTCCCCTGCATGTGCTCTTTTTCTCTATAAAATAAAAATAAAAAAAGAAATTTACACTGAAGAATTTAAGGATAGGTGTGCCTGGGTGGCTTTAGTCAGTGCCTGACTCTTGGTTTTGGCTCAGGTCATGATCTCATGATTCGTGGGTTCGAGTCCCACATTGGACTCTGTGCTGACACTGTGAAGCCTGCTTGGAATTCTCTCTCCCTCTCTCTCTCTCTCTGCCCCCCACCCCCCCCCCCCGCCAAAGTAAAAGGCATGATATAAGCAGTATTTCAGAAAATTTCAGAGGAAAAATATGTATGTAGAGAGAGTATGTACACAGGAGTGCATAAATGATAAGGCAAATAGGACGAAATGTCAACAGTAGATGAGTGCTGACATACAGGGCTTCTATGCACTAATCTTATTTTTGCACAACTGTTCTGTAAGTTTGAAATTACATTCAAGTAAAATGTAAAAAAATAGATTAAAGATTTTTTTGTTTGTAAAGATTACTTTTTTAATATATTTTTTACACTTTTTATTTTTGAGAGAGTGTGAACTGGGGAGGGTCAGAGAGAGAAGGAGATATAGAATCTGAAGCAGGATCCAGGCTCTGAGCTAGCTGTCAGCACAGAACCCAACCCAGGGCTTGAACCCACAAACCGTGAGATCATGACCTGAGCCGAAGTCAGACGCTTAAGCGACTGAGCCATTCAGGCACCCCATAAAGATTACTTTTAAGAGCTCTTTATAAAAACAAAGGCTTCTGATCAGTGGTATATTTTACTATGTATTAAACAGGGATAAATAATTCCAAAATGTAGCTAAGTTTCATTAAGTCAGAAATGATACTTATTCTGTGTTGAGGAACTTCTCCTGCAGAACAACAATGGTTACTATAATTGGCAAGGTTAACTATTGGGTTACAAAGTAAATACTTTTAGAATCTTGAGCCATGAATGATGAGTGTAGGCTGGATGTTAGGACCATGAAGACAGTGCCGGGGTTAGCTGGGTAGTAGTGGTGGTGAGGTAAGATAGAACTTGAAATGAAATGTATAGAGGAGAATTCAGGATTGGAGAAGGTGAATTTGGAAATTGTCCATGAAGAGACCGCCCCTATAGTGCAGTGGTTTTCAATCTTTCCTTTCTAGAGGACACTTATAACATCTCATTCATTTTGTAACATGTGCATTTTTTCTTTACACATTTTAAAACCACTGAAACCTGGATGTGCCCTACAATCAACGGCATCTGATAATCAGTGTCCGTGTGTGTGGGAGTGCTGACCACTGACTCCATGCTTTTCCTCCTCGTCCCCCCACCCCTTCCGGCGATGGCCTCCCTTAGGCCTACATGTCCCAGGCCTCTTGGAGGTTAATGTGTGCCCTGACCGGAATGTGAGAAGGCTTGTTCTGGTCGTCTCTAGGTGGACACAGGAGGTGCCTCTATAGGTAACTAGTGGAGCTGCTCTGGTGCACAGGAGGCACCACTTTAGATAACTACCTTGTGACTTGCCCCCCCACGCCCCTCATCCTATAAAAGCTGCGGATCAAGGTCGGGATGTGGCAGAGAGTGGGGTTGGTTGGTAGCTGCTGCACTCCCTGGATCGCTGACCTGTCGGATTCCTGTCCGGTGAGTAAGTCAACCTGAATAAAACTCTGTAAATGGTATCCAGTGGCTTGTGATATTTTTTGGTCTCAAAGTGCCTTCTCATTCTGGAGGATGGTTTACTGACCATCTTCCACTTTCTAACTGTGGACTGAAGTCAGTTCTTCCATAAAAGATGTATGTTTGGGGCACATGGGTGGCTCAGTTGGTTGAGTGTCTGACTGTTTGGGCGCAGGTCATGATCCTAGGGTTATGGGATCGAGCTCCGTCTTGGGCTCATCGCTGAATATGGAGCCTACATGGGATTCTCTCTCTCTCTCTCTCTCTCTCTCTCTCTCTCTCTCTCTTTCTCTCTCTCTCTCTCTCTGTCTCCCTCCCCCCACCCCCGTCTCTCTTTCCTGCTCAAGGTGTCTCTTTCTCACTCTCTAAATTAAAAAGATTTGTGGTTGCTTCTACCAGTAACTTGGGGCAGTAGTAACCTGAGGCCATTTTAAATTAAATTTTGTGGGGACACCTGGATGGCTCAGTCAGTTAAGCAAGCAATAAAAAATTTTTTTTAATGTTTATTTTTGAGATAGAGAGAGGGAGACAGAGGCAGAGGTGACCAGGGAGGGGCAGAGAGAGAGGGGGAGACACAGAATCTGAAGCAGGCTCCAGGCTCTGAGCTGTCAGCACAGAGTTTGATGCAGGGCTTGAATTTACAACCATGAGATCATGACTTGAACAGAAGTCGGACGCTTAACTGACTGAGCCTCCCAGACACCCCAATGATTGATTTTCTTTCTTTCTTTCTTTTTTTTTTTTTTGGTTGATGTGAAAGTTGAGGTTTTTGGTTTCCCAGGATATTATCTTCTACCGAAACCCCCCCCACCCCCAAGCTTTTAGAAATCTTCTTGTTCATCTGTTTCGAATTGCCACCCAAAGTGTGGGTACTTTACTCGTCCTGGCCAATCTAGGTTAATCCCCAGGCTATAATGGTAGGTTTAAGTCTGAGTAGGTATGTGACCCAGGTCCATCAGGGCCTCTTCCAGTCAGAGATTGAGATACAGGCATCAGAAGCAGTAAGACTTCTCTTTACACTGGGGAAATGCAGATGAGATTTAGAGTCTGAAGCTTTTGGCAAATATCTTCCAAATCCATACAGAGAAGTTCTGCTTAAGGAATAAAGTTAAGAAAAAACTATCAGGGGTAAGAGATGGATGAGAGCGAGAGGTATGGGGCATGAGAGAAGGCTGAGAGAACATCACTTCCATTTTTTTGAAGCTCTTTAAGGACGATGGCAATTTCCTGCCTAGCTTTGTGAGCCAGTAATGCCTCCCCCTCCTTATTTTTTATCTTTTTTGCCTAGTGTGATTTGAGTTGGCTTTCTATGCTTGAAATGCAGAGTTCTGACAAATATAATGACATTTGCTCAAATAATTTTTCTTACCCAAAGAATTGCCATTATCTCTTTAAGGCTAAACAGTAAAAAACAAAACCATAAAACCCCACTAGGGTGTACTAGGCCTCCATTAAAAATGGAGGATAAATGTCCAGAAAAATAAAGATTACAATTTTGGGAGAGGATCCCTGAGTTTAAGGTGTTTTTCAGGTCACATGATTCTTTTTAGTGATGCTACAGAGAATACTATATTGAAAGTAAACTTCTATTTTAGACATGCAAAGAAGAATAGCAGTGTAATTTTCATTAAAAACTATTAGCCCATAGTTAGAAGCTCTGAATAAAGATATAACAGGTATAGGGGATAAAATTACATTTGCAGTCATTTGTGGATTGAAACTTTACTGTCTCTACTTCTTAAAATTTAAAAAAATTTTTTTTTTTTTTTTGAGAGAAGCACAAGTAAAGGAGGGATAGAGAGAGGGAAAGAGAAAATCCTGGGCAGTATCCGTGGCATCAGGGCAGAGCCTGATGCAGGGCTCAGACTCCCAGGCTGGGAGATGATGACCAGAGATAAAGAGGCGCTTAATCAACTGAACCACCCCAGGTGTCCCCAATGTCTCTACTTCCTAAGAATCTCAGAGTGAGTGAGGCCTACCTAGCCTGACTCAGGATGCAGGTGAGAGGACTGGAAGTGTACGGAGTCAGTGCTGGCATTCCCCACTGGTAAAAATGGCGTTTGTTTGCTCCATTGGGATAGTGAGTCTGGATAGGGCCCGGAGATCTCAACATGACCACATTCACATAAAAGTTTACAATTTGATTTGGATTTAAAAACCTGTTAGGGAAGGAAAAAATTCCCCTTGAAATTGTCCTGGTCACTGAATAGTGTGATAGAAATGATCTGTTTTAAGCTGAGAAACCCAGAAAAAAAATGTAGTCATTGTTCCAAGTCCCAGGATAGCTTTATCTAGAGAACAGTGCATGCATTCCTACCATCTGTATTTCTTTTCTTTTTTTTGGTGTGCATTAGTTTTTAAATTTTACCAGAGACTGGAAAAGTTGTTTATGTGGGTGTGTAAGAGATTGTTTTTAAAATAATAATCCTGTGTATTGACTTAACTAATTTTCTTTGTAAGTGGTTGCATAGGAGAATTGAATGCAAGTCCTCCTACTAATGTCAGATTTAAATAATGCCTTAATAGAATAGGTCTTAAATATTGAATTGTCTTTTTATACTACAGTTTGGCCCATGATTCCTTTAATATAGCTCAAAAAGTTGTACAAAAGAGTGAGGTTGAGATTCTTTACTGTCAGTCACTTATTTCATTTAACATTTATTTTAAAAATTTGAATACCAGTTGTATGTAAGACATTATGGTAAATACAAAGGGTATAAGAAATAGTTTATGCCTTAGGCCAGTTATATCCTCAGAGATTTAAAATCTTTATCAAATATCTATTACTCAAAGCATTGTATATTAAGTGTATTTTGCTGAGTATAAGCTAAGTGATTTAAGGTCTGAGAGTATCACTGAAGTCCACTTGGGGTGTTGATTTTATGTGTCAACCTGATTGGGCCGTGGAGTACCCAGATATTTGATAAAACATTATTCTGGGGGTTTCTATGGGGGTGTCTAAAAAAATTTTTTTTTAATGTTTTATTTATTTTTGAGAGAGACAGCGTGAGCAGGAGAGGGTCAGAGAGAGACACACAGAATCTGAAGACTGGTTCCAAGCTCTGAGCTGTCATCACAGAGCCCAGCACGAGGCTTGAACCCACACTGCGAGACCATGACCTGAGCCAAAGTCAGGAGATCATGACCTGAGCTGATGCTTAATGGACTGAGCCAGGCACGCCACTATGAGGGTGTTTTTGGATGAGCTTAGCATTTTTTTACTTTAAAACCTTGTATTGGGCCTAATTTCTTTTTTATTTTTATTTTTTTAATTTAATTTTTATTTTACAAATAATTTATTGTCAAATTGGTTTCCGTATAACACCCAGTGCTCATCCCCACAAGTGCCCTCCTCCATGCCCGTCCCTCCCTCCCCCCCATATCCATCAGTCCTCAGTTTTTGTCAGCATTCAAGAGTCTCTTGTGGTTTGCCTCTCTCCCTTTCCCCCACCATTTCCCTCCTTCTTCTCCCCCTTGTTCCTCAGTTAAGTTCCTCCTAATCCTCCTATACGTGCAAACATGTGATATTTGTCCTTCTCTGCCTTATTTCGCTCAGCCTAACACCCTCAAAGTCCATCCGTGTTGCTACACATGGCCAGATTTCATTGTTTCCCATTGCCATGTAGTATTCCATGGTATAGATAAACCACATCTTCTTGATCCATTCCTCTGTTGATGGACACTTAAGCTCTTTCCATGTTTTAGCTATTGTTGAGAGTGCTGCTATGAACATTGGGGTACACGTGCTCCTATGCATCAGATTTCTGTATCCCTTGGGTAAATTCCTAGCAGTGCTATTGCTGGGTCATAGGGGAGTTCTATTGTTAGTTTCCTAAGGAACCTCCACACTGTTTTTCAGAGGGGCTGTACCAGTTTACATTCCCACCAACAGTGTAGGAGGGTGCCCGTTTCTCCACATCCTCTCCAGCATCTAGTGTTCTCTGATTTGGGATGAGCTTAGCATTTAAATACATAGACTGAGTAAAGCGAATTGCCTCTGTAGTGTTGGTGGGCCTCATCCAATCAGTTGAAGGCCTGGATAAAACAAAAGGATGACCCTCATCCCAGTTAAAGAATTATTTCCTGCCTGACTGCCTTCAGACTGGGATATCAGCATTTTTCCTGCAGATTCAAACTGAAAGATAAGCATTTCCTGGGCCTCAGGCTGGCTGGTCTACAGACAGGAACTATACCATCAACTCTCCTGGTTCTCAGGCCTTCCGACTCAGACTGGAACTAAACCATCAGCTCTCTTGAGTCTCTAGTTTGCTGACTCACCCTGTAGATCTTGGGACTTGCCAGCCTCCATAATTTTTCAACCAGTTCCTTGTAATAAATATCTTTATATCTGTACATTTCCTCTTAATTTTGTTTCTCTGGAGGACTCTGAGTAATATAGACCAATTCAGGTATCATGGAGGAGGTGATATTAAACCTCAGGGTAAACTATTGCATAAGCAAGATTTCACGAGGTGAAGATGTTAAAGGAAAACTATAGGCAGAGGTAATTGCATATGTGATGGGAGCACTCTCAAGTAGTAGTATTTGACTTGGCTTTTAGGCAGTTTCTACTGCTGTTTTGCATTTCAAAAGAGTTGTGGGAGAGCACTAGTTTTACTACAACCTAGCTATTGCTGGATGATGTGTATGTACTTTTTTTCTTTCTTTCTTTCTTTTTTACTATAGCAGGTTGGTTGGTTATTGGGTAAAGAGCAAGACTGCTTTCTCAGCAGCCTGGTTAATCTACCCTGTGATCATTTTTCATTACTTTGCCATGCTCTTAGTTCCAGTGGAGGGGATGCTTAGATTTTTAGGAAGGCAGACTGTATAAAGTTTGTGTGTGTGTGTTGCTATTTGTATTGGTCTTGGTAGGTTTGCAAAGTCAACGTGATTGTATTCTTCCTTTGGTCCTATCTTTAGAAAGAATATTTTTTTAATATTTTAAAAAATAAAATACTTTTTAAATATTCACTTTTGAGAGACAGAGACATAGTGGAAGCAGTGGTGGGGTAGAGAGAGAGGGAGACCCAGAATCCAAAGCAGGCTCCAGACTCTGAGCTGTCAGCACAGAGCCCAACGTGGGGCTTGAGCTCACAAACCATGAGATCATGACCTGAGCTGAAGCTGGTTGCTTTACCAATTGAGCCACCCAGGTGCCCTTGTTTGGTCCTATTTTAAAATTGCTTTTCTGTTTGTGGATATAAGTTACAGAAAGACAGAGTTTGTATAGCTTTGAAATTCATGTTTATTACTGAGCCCTTGAAATATAGCTAGTATGAATAGAATTTTTCAGTTGAATTTTAACTTCAATTGCCATAAATGGCTAGTGGCCACTGTATGGGATGGCACGATTTAGAGTTCAAGTAGTTTTGATGTCTTTCTAGAGCACTCCACGGAGGTTAGAAGGGCTGGAATATTTTCATTCACCTATAATAAATATGTATTTATAATAGAATATTATTTTAAATTTATAAATATGTTATTGGTTGCACAGTAAATGAATTTTGATTTTGGCAATTATCTAGTAAAATTGTTTGTTCATTGGTTTATACTTTGTCTAATACCAAATATTAGTATGTGAATACTAGTAGCAATATATTTATTAATAATAGGATTTGTAAAATGATGATAAAAGGAAAAGAGCCATGTGATAAAAGAGGTAAGAATAAGGACGGGAGAGGAAGAAAAATCTAGGGAAGTCTAAGTGGAGAAAGTTTGGCAAAATCTGTCTGTACCAACTGTTAGAGTAAAAGGAGACCTCCAATAAAAATCAATTTTTTTTAAAAAATTCTTTTTAATGCTTTATTTCTAGGAGAGAGAGAGAGTGTGAGCAGGGGAGGGTCAGAGAGAGAGGGAGTCACAGACTGAAACAGGCTCCAGGCTCCGAGCTGGCAGTCAGCACAGAGCCCGACGCGGGGCTCGAACCCACAAACCGTGAGATCATGACCTAAGCGAAAGTCGGACGCTTAACCGACTAAGCCACCCAGGTGCCCTTAAAAATCACTTTTTGTAGCTCTTTCTGCTCACAGGTCTTGTCCCTTTGCTTTATTTAAAAAATCTTTTTACACTGAAACCTCTCCCCCCCCCATCAATCCAAAACATTTTTGTATAATAAAAAGAAACCTGCTATTTTTGTCAACAGAGAAACTTCCACCAAAGGTGAAAAGGAATGACCGATTTATTACATTTTTTTTGTAAGGGATTGAATAATAAAAGGATGACCTTGTTTTCTAGAACAAATGAGGGAGATATTTTCATCTTATGCCCTCACTAAACCTTGCTAGAAATTGCTGAAAAACAAAAGTCTGCCAGCAACCACGTGAGAGAACTTTCAAGGGGAGCCCTGAGCCCTAGCTCTGTCTGAGATGAGTGAAGCCTGGCTTGATGACATAACCTCTTTAGAACAACTAGATCCGGAGGCACCCACCTGAGCCACTTCGCATTGTTTACCCACAGCCGTGAGATAAACTGTGTTTGTTGTTTCAAGCTGCTACATTTTGGGGTACATTTTTTTACACAGAAGGAGATAATACTGTAATACTGGATGTTTCTTTTATGCTGTAGTTTTTAGGATGATGATATCTGATGCTAAACTTTGCACAGATACAATTTCCAAAAATTTTAAAAATTAGTTATGGAAATATATTTACTGCTTTATACAGTTGAAGGTATAGTTATGAAGAGGGGTGAAAATAAGTTACTTTTACTAGCCATCCTACGTGGTACCTGGCCCCTTGAATAAATTAAAATAGCTAACTATAGCAGCTAACATATAGTGAACTTTTTCTATGTGTGAGAAACTATGCTAAGCATATTATGCACATGATCTTTAATCCTCACAAAAATCCTACAAGGTACTTCAGGTTTTAAGAGGTTAAGTAACTTCTAAAGTTACATCAGGAAATGCATTCAGGACTTATGCTCTTCACTCCAGTGTAGCTAGTCTACCATACTGCCGGAAGATAACTTCTCAGAAATTCAAGTAGCAAACATCTGAAGAATTCTTAGCTTTTGATGGACTCTGGAGATACAGTGCTGAAGAAAGACACAATCTCTGCTCTCATGACACTTATCTTCTGAAGGAAATAGATATCAATGAAATAAGAATGTATTTACAAACCAAGGTGAATGCTGTGGAGGTGAATTTTGTGAGACCCCTTAATAAAAGCAAGTCGTGTTTTAGGGGAGTAGTAAAGAGTTTAGGAGCTGAAAGGTCATTCTGTCACACAAACAAAAAGGGAGAATGGTGTGAAATCAGACTCAAAAGATATGCATGGGCTAGATTAGCAAGGCCCCTGGAGGGCGATGTTTTGTTGTTCTCCCTGAGGACTGTGTGAAGCCATTGAAAAGTCTTTATGTAGTAGATATTGAGGTTTTCTTTTTGAAAGGACTGTTGTAATGGAAAGGGAGAGTTCTTTGCTGGCCTCAGGGCTGGGGGATTGGGGGTGAGTGGGTGTGGTACCAGAGTGGTTTTGGAGTGAGACTGTTAGGAAGCTGTTGCAGTAATCCCAACTAAAAGATAAACTAGGGTGATGGCCAAAGTCTTTTCAGAAATAGTTAGATATTTGAAAGATGGTTACAAGATAAAATTAAGTGGACTTGGTGATAGATTGGTTACCAGGAGGTAGGGGTGGGGAGATATCAAGGGTGATGAAAATATTTCCAGCATGCCTATCTGGTTGGATGGGGAAGGGCTTGGTGGTAAAGCTCATTATTAGCTCTTGCTGAACCTGAGGTACCTTTGAGATTATCCATGCTAAAATCTTGAAATAGGTTGGGTCTCAAAGAACTCTGGGCTGGAGATAAAAATGTCCAAAACCTGGGCCAAAAGATGGAGATTCAGGTGGTGGATAAGAATGCATTGTGAGAGATACCAAGAACAGAAAAGGTTCTAGAAATTGAGGAGTTCTAATATTCTAATATCAACTGACCAAACTGAAGAGAATAGTTTACAAAAGAGATGGCAGGGGGCTTCTTTCATTCATGTACTCCTGCATTCAACAAATATTTATTGAGTACCTACTATGTGCCAGGCAATATTATAGGATCCAGAGATAGAGAGGTGGACAAGACAGTCAAAGTCTTTACTTTCATAGAACCTACAATGTAGCAAATGAGATAATTTAGGGGTGTCTGGGTGGCTCAGTCGGTTAAGCTCAGGTCATGATCTCATGGTTTGTGAGTTTGAGTCCCTAATTTGGTTCTGTGCAGACAGCTCAGATCCTGGAGCCTGCTTTAGATTCTCTGTCTCCCTCTCCCGCTCATGCTCTGTTGATCTCTCTCTCTCTCTCTCAAAAATAAACATTAAAAAAAGATTTTAAAAACCATAATTTGAATAAGGAAATAGAAAAGGATTATGTGGGGTCGCCTGGGTGGCTCAGTTGGTTAAGCGTCCGACTTTGCCTCAGATCATGATGTCGTGGTTTGTGGGTTCAAGCCCCGCGTCGGGCTCTGTGCTGACTGCCAGCTCAGAGCCTGGAGCCTATTTCGGAGTCTGTGTCTCCCTTTCTCTCTGACCCTCCCTTGCTCATGCTGTCTCTCTCTCTCAAAAAAAAAAAACATGAAAAAAAATTTTAAAAAAGGATTATGCGATAGCAACTGAGATGGGGAAGACTAGAAGAGGAATATGGTTTTTGATGAAAACAACGTCCCTTCAGCTATGCTACTTTTGAGGTGTCTGATGGTCAAGTAATGACCACTGCATGCTAGGAAATAACACTCTCCCCACTTGTCAGTCCAGAAACCCAGCAGTCTGTCTTTATTTCTTTCTCTTTTATCTCCTATTTAGGCCATTAACAACTCCTAACAACTCTATTTTTAAGATTTGTGCCCAGGGGCGCTTGAGTGGCTCGGTTGAGTGTCTGACTTTTGCCTCCGATTATGATCCCAGGGTTGTGGGATCAAGTCCTAAGTTGGGCTCCATGCTGAGTATGGAGCCTGCTTGGAATTCTGTCTCTCTCTCTCTGCCCCTTTTCTCCTGCTGGTGCTCACTCTCTTCGTCTCTCTAAATAGAAAGAAAAATAGAAAGATAGAAAGAAAACGTGTGTGCCTGGTTTGATTACATTGATTACCAATAATTTCGCTTTAAGCCAAGCCACTATTTCCTCCTGCCTAGACTGTCGTTGCAGTGACCTTTTCTTTGGTCTTTCAACTTCCAGTCTTGTTCCCATATAATCTGTTCCTCACATTGCAGCCAGAGTGATCTTTTAAAAACTAAAATCTTAACATGTCACTTCCTCGATCAGATGCTCCCATTTCCCCCCCATAATAACTAAGTGCTTTACAGCAGCTATAATGTTCTATAAGATCTGGTCACTTTCGACTTTTCTGACTTCATATTCAAAACGTTCTTTTACTCTGCTTCAGGACCTTTTGCTTCCTTCAAGGTATCGGAATTATTCCTGAGTTGAGGGCGTTTGGTATTTCTTCTGCTTAGAACACTCTTCCTCCGTATTTTCACATAGCCTGCTCCCTTAGTTCATACTCATTTCTGTTTAGGTGTGACCACTTATCAAATATATGTAAATATATACACATGTACATATATATTACATAATTTTGGTTACACATACATATATGTTTGTATGTATATATTGACAGACCAAAACCCTTGCAGTCATTCCTTATTATTTATGTATATATGTTTATATATAATTGTTTACAATATTTCTTATGATATATGTGTATATATCTTGTCCAACTTTTTCTAGAATACAAAGACATTTATCTCTGTATCCCATATCCAAGAATAATGCCTCATGCATAATATATGTGTTCTATAAATATTTGATGAATGAATGAATATGTAAGTCCAGAGCTCAGGGGAAAGTTCAGTGCTGAAATGTAAATTTGGGAGTCAGTAGCTTACAAAAGGTTGTTAAAACCATAGGATTGAATGAAATTATCAAGGGACAGTGGGTAGCCATAGCAGAAAATGGGACACAGAATTTAGCTTTGGGCTACTTTTCCATTTATAAATCAAACTAAGAGGACCCAGCAAATTGTGAGGAATGATGAAAGAGATAAATCATTGAAACAAAGAAAGGAAATGTTATAAGGACACACCTGTGTTGAATGATCCTGAGAAGTTGACCAAGATGAGGCTTGTGAACCAACCACTGGATTTGGCAAGATAAAGGTTCTGTGACCTGCAGGAGTTAGGTCAGTGGAGTGGTTGGAACAGAAACCAGATAGAAGAGTAAATGATAGATCGAGAGGTAGAAAGAGCAAAGTATAGAACTCCTTTGAAAAGTTTTGCTGTGAACAGAGAATTGGGTAATTATTGAAGGAAAGAAATGATGGGAAAGCTTAAGTATTTATCAGAATTTTCTGAATTTGGGATTCACCCATTTTGGTTATCTCCTCTTTTGTTTTTTTAAAGTTTAGGAGGAGGAGGAGGAGAAGAAGGGCTCCTGGGTGGCTCAGTCAGTTAAGCCCCTGACTCTTGCTTTTGGCTCATGTCAAGATCTCATGGTCTCATGAGTTCAAGCCTGTGTTGGGCTCTGAGCTGGCAGCTTGGAACTTGCTTGGGATTCTCTCTCTCTCTCTCTCTCTCTCTCTCTCTCTCTCTCTCTCACACACACACACACACACACACACGTGCGCTCTCTCTCTCTGTCTCTGCCCCTCTCCCACTCATGCTTTCTCAAATAAACCTCCTCCTCCTCCACCCCCACCCCCCACTTATTTTGAGAGGAGGGGGGGAGAGAGAGAGTGATCCAAGAGTGCATATGCCCATGCAAATGCACAGAGGAGGGGCAGAGAGAGAGGGAGAGAGAATCCCAAACAGGCTTCTTGCTGTCAGCACAGAGCCCAATGAGGGGTTCAGTCCCACAAACTATGAGATCATGACCTGAACCAAAATCAAGAGTTGGACATGAAATTAACTGAGCCACCCAGGTGCCCCAGTTATCTCCTAGCTGTCCTCCATTAACTAGAGGATTGGTTCATAATGTGTTTTTGTGAGGTGACAAAGCCTAGCTTCCTCACCAAACCTTCTGTCTACCAAGGTGCTCTTTCTTCCTCCATTTCTTAGAGTCTGGTAAATGCTTACTGTTTCTTTAAATGATAATTTTTTAGTAAATTAAGATTTTCACCTAATTATTTTATTGTGTTGTATAACCATTGTAGTGTCTAGTGTCAATAATATTGATAGTAACTGTAATAAGATGCTCACATATATTGACATTTACTATGTATATGGGACCATTTTAAGAGGTTTGTCAGTATTTATTGTATTCGAAACAGTCCTGGGTGACAGGTACTGTTCTCAACAGAGGATCCAAGGATGTAAGGGGTACAGAAGGTTTTAACTTGATTTCCTCAGTATTCTACAGTTAAGTGGCTGTCAATATGGTTGTAGAGCTTTTGCTCTTAACCATTAAGCTATTCTGTCTCTACATTTTTAAAAAGTCTCATTTTCAGAGAAAATGTCTCATTTCTCAGTTATGCTAAATAAATATGCCTTTGGTGAATTACTTTGATAAAGTGAAGAATTCTCCACTTTTATATCTGTTATATGAATATATATTTTGGACTGGGTTGCTCGTAATGCCATTTTAAGTAATTAGGTTTCAGTGCTAGATGAGACATTTATTTAAATAATGACTGGAATAAAATTTACTAATCACATAGACCTGTTTTCTAAATTGCATTCCCCCCCACCCCCCTGTATCTTTTTTGGCTTGCCTCTGTTGGCTGTGAACTTCAGTTTTAAATTTATTTGCACTTACAACACTAAACATTATTTCATGTGTAATTTTAAAAATCTTACAAGGCTCATCATTTCCAGACTGTCAGAGTAGCCATTATCAAGTTTCCACTTCTTAAATATACTCATCTGGATTCATGAAATTCCATTTTGACAGTGATAAAGAGCATGCTCATAGGCATCATCGAAGAGGAATGTGAGCACTGTTTATGATAGCTCTACAAGTCTTTCATTTGTCTAATATAAAGTCTATTGGCACGCTTATGATAGAGTATATAATAATTAGGTATGTTTTAAATAAGATTAGTTATTAGTGATGTACTTCAGTGGCAAATAAGATAATAAATTTTTAGGAATTTAAATTTTGGAGTTATTTCAAGACTATAACTTATATTTTTTAAATTATGAATTTAAGCGGTTTCATTTCATGTGATTGGCCAAACCAACTATGGCTGATAAAAGTTATGTAATTGTTCTAATACTGAAAGGCTAAAAGGTTACTTAGATAAGCTTTTATCCTTTTGTGAACATCACACTTAGAATTTAATGAAAATATTGTTACTTGCTGCAGCTTTGAAGAACCTGTAAGAACAGAGGCTTAGTCAAAACTGTTCATGCTAATGTTATAAAGAATGCCAGAGGCTATTGAGAGGAACTAAGAGAATCTGAGAAAAGGAAGAGAAAGAACATTTTTTTGAATATCTATTGTATTCTAGGCAGCTTAGTGATAAGACTTTTACTTATATGATCTCATTTAATTCTCACAGTATTGCAAGGTAAGTTTTAATCATTCCCCTTTTACAGATGAGAAAACTGATGTTGCAAAGGTTATCTTGATGAAGATTATGTAGATAGAATTCAAATCTAGATCTGTTGGCTATTTAAGTCCAATCTGTGCTCTTGCTTCATGGAGTTGTTCTTGGTCCTTTTTCTTTCTTTGTTTTTAACTTGGATCTTGGTGGTGGTATTTTTAATGTTTGCTCATTTTTGAGAGAGAAAGCATGAGCAGGGACAGGGCAGAGAGGGGGACAGAGGATCCTAAGCAGGCTCTGTGCTGACAGCTCAGAGCCTGACGTGGGGCTCAAACCCATGAATTGTGAGATTGTGACGAGCTGAAGTCGGATACTCAACTGACTGAGCCACCTAAGCACCTGGTCCTTCTTGAAAAGAAAATTCTTCTGTGTCCTAGCAGAATTCTTGTGATATTTACATTCTTATTCACTTGGTTATTATAAGTATCAAGGTATTGACACTCGTGTATAAGCCTGCAGGTCTTTTTAGATACAAGTACTGAGTTACACAGCTGCCTCTTCTATCAGAGTGTTATAGAATAAATGTAATTAAAGTAAATCTGTCAAATGTACATGTGATTGATGTTTTGTCAGAGCTCAGATAGCTTTTATAGAAGAGGCATGCTTTCAGACAGTATTCACTGCCACATTGAGACTACCCACAAACGATCTCCTCTTTACCTTAACCCAGTCCGTTTATCTTCTTTAGGGATCCATGAGTTAGAGAATCTTCCCTGTTCCCTCTGATACAGTTTCACATCAGAGCAAGATGAGACTTTTTTTTTTTTAAGTTAGCTCTATACCAAATATGGGGCTTGAACTCAATGACCTCAAGATCAGAGATGCATGCTCCAGCAATTGAGCCAGCCATGTACCTCCAAGACCAGGCATTTATTTCTTGCGCAAAATTTTCCTCAGCATTTCATTTATTTATTTATTTATTTAATGTTTTATTTCTGAGAGAGAGAGAGAGAGAGAGAGAGACCGCGTGAGCAGGGTTGGGTCAGAGAGAGAGAGGGAGACACAGAATACGAAGCAGGTTCCAGGCTCTGAGTTAGCTGTCAGTACAGAGCCCAACACGGGGCTCGAATGCACGAACCGTGAGATCATGACCTGAGCTGAGGTCGGATGCTTAACCGACTGACCACCCAGGCGCCCCTTAGCATGTCTTTTAGAATGTCAGCAGTGAATGCATTATTGACTAATGTGGGTGTATAACAGAGCATCTCAGTCCTTTTATTGATCAGGTTCATAGTTCAGTTTTTAGGAATTCCAAATAAAATTATAGCAATGCATTAATCTGATGACTCAAATGAATTTGAATATACTGACTTTTATGTTATTGATGTTTTGTTTGTTTCTTTGCATTTTATAACATTTCAAAGATCACATTGTGCTGCTTTTCCCAGTGACCTCTGACCAAAAGCAATAAAGTTCTGTCCTGGGTGGAACTTGGCTAGTTGTAATTTCTCAAGTTTCTATATAATGAGGGATTTTATTAGCAAAAATGAGTCCTACTTTTCACTGCTACCTTTGTTCACTTCTCTATTTTATCACATCTTGGTTGTAGAAATAAATGCTACATAATCAAATACTGAGACTTGATGAGTTTTCATATTTTAATTTGCAAACGAGGTTTTACTGAAACATTTGTAAGACCAAACTACTGTGAGATAAATGATTTCTATTCAGTACCTGGTTGATGTGACTTTTAGTACTATACCTATATGTAAGTGCAAAACAAATTGAATATAGAATTATAGCCCTAAATTTTGTTTTGCATCAGTGCTTTGTAACATATTGCATGACTAAAATGATTGAATAAATTATCAAACGGGTATATAGAGACTAAAGTTCTTAGTTGAAAATAATAGAAATAAACTCTCTCTGTTTTGAGAACTGAAAAAAATGTTGAGATACTCACAGAATTACAGGAAGGCTGGAAAACTAGGCTCAAAAAAGGAAAAATGGAGGAGGCAAAAATAATAGAAAATAGACAACAGACAAGACCACAGCCTAAATCCCAGTGCATCAGTCTGGTGAATACATTTGTGGCTGCCACCAAACCATCAGTACTCACTTGATTCTTAATTGCTGCCACCCATGAATGTCAGCCATTACCTCTAATGTTTTGATATTGTTGCCATCAGTTTCCACTTGTCCTGGAATGGATTCTTCCAACCTCTAGCCCTGGATCAGTGTTTCTGAGTAGCTAATCTGAGCTCCTTTGTTAATGCTGAACTACAAAAATGGTTATGAAGTGAGTATCCGGTATTTTCAGGTTGTGTCATGGAAAGTGAGCTCTGTGGGCCATCTACACTTATCAGGTAGGGGATATCTCTAAAAAATTTGTTTTAATCTTTTATTTTTGAGAGCAAGAGAGAACGGAGTATAAGTGAGGGAGGGGCTGAAGGAGAGGGAGATACAGAATCTGAGGTGGGCTCCAGGCTTTGAGCTGTCAGCACAGAGCCTGATGCCGAGGCTCAAACTTGTGAACCACGAGATCAAGACCTGAGCTGAAGATAGATGCTTAACCTACCAAGCACCCAGGCACCCCAGGGGACTTCTCAAATGTAGCAAAGGAGTTCAGGTGCTGGGTGGCCCCAAATGGACAGATATCCATTATATCCTCTTTGTTACTGCATCTAATTTCTTTTCATTCTTTTAACCTGGCCCAAAGGGACAGATATCCCCTACATTCGTTCTTTTATTGCATCTGATTTCTTTTCTTTCTTTTAACCAATGATTGCATAAGAGAAAAAGGAATAAAGTGATTTTAAAATTTTAGATCGAGAGATGTAGTTGGAGAAATAATAATCCTCTAGATGTTCTTTGATGTTTCAGGCCCTTTTTCAACTTTACTTTTAGTTATTGTTTTCATGTGTTCTGTGAAGTCCTGGTGATATTGATAACAAACACTATCACTTAACTATCACAATGTTTGATAACAAATATTATCACTTAATCATAGGCTTCTACTTCTTCTGAAAGATGTGATTTCCCTAAGTATAACCTCCTCTCTTTTTAACTGGCTTGCATAATATGCTCTGAAAGAATAATGGAAGAACAAAAACCTTAGAGCCAGATTTGGGATCAGATGTGACCCCTGTCACTCTATTATCATCATTTGGCATCTAATTATTTTTTATTCCTATTTTAGTAATGAGAAAACTGAGCCATAGGAGGTTAAGTAGCTCAGGAATTTTTGATTAAACTGGAATGATCAAACATGAAAAGG